>VXBX01001171.1:559685-658120 GCA_013400415.1 Scytalopus superciliaris
TTTTTAAACTAAGATGTTATCATTTCAACTTTAAAATCAACTTTCGACTCTAAAATGCTTTAGTTTTCAATAACAAAAATTCACAACCAGTCTTCTCTTTTTAAAGCAGATGGTTACATCTCATTGGCCATATAGTTGTTCGACCTTTTACTAATACAATGATCGATGGTTTCAAGGGGAGATATCAGTATCATGCAAACAAATCTATCAAAAATAATCTTCCTCACCTCATTTTGTCTCCTGTTGGGTCATAAACATTGAATACACCTTTTCCCAAACACTGACTTTGCTGTAATTTTAAAAAAATCCTGAATTAAAAGCCTATTTTTCTCCTTTTTTTCTGCACTAAGGTAAGATAGTGAGAAATTATTCTGTTTTAGTTACTAAATTTGAGTTTCCCTAGGAGCTTTGGTCACCAGGGAAAGTATTTCATGGTCAGATAGTCTAATCAGAATATGTCACTTTTTGCTGATATAAGTTTTCATTTTCCCATCTGCTACTGTCCCTTCACCCAACCCCTTCACTCAAGAAGTTTCCAGGCCAGTGGGTTTCATGCAATTCTGGTTCATTTAAATTTTCTTTCCTGGAGAGAGGAGTATAGAAAAGGTGAACAAAATAGGGAATCTGGCTAAACCCTGTGTGTCAAATTAATTGAAAATGTTAATTTTTAGTGGGGAAATGCTCTTGGCTAAACACCTGATACAGGTGCAGATGGAGAGAGGACGGAGAGAAACGAGGAAGGCAGCAGCTTCAAAGGACAGGAGAAAAGCCATGTTGGGGTTACTGGAGATGTAGAATTCCTTATTGTGACATGTGGACTTGACACCAGAGAGTTAGGAGGCTGCATCTGCCCATGAGACACTAAGCACATTGCAGATGGCACAAGCAAAATGAACCAGGAGAAGCAGCTCCTGGAGGCATCATAGGGTCCCAGGAGCTGGAGCTGTGCCTCCTTCTCAAAGACTGTGGCTGAGGATGGCATCAGTGATTTAATTTTTTTAAACAGGGTTAATATTAATATCTCCAGCTCCCTGGTGGGACAAATCACCAGGGAGCTATTCCAGCTGAAAGGGAGCAAGACTCTTACCAGTGCTGCCCTTGTAGTTCAGACCCACTTTCTAAGGCAGGAGCTTGTTTTTTCTACTTCTCTTCGGAGTTTGATTCATACGGCTCAACACAGGACTCAGCCCAAAGGCAGTGCCTGAGAAAACAGGAGTGTTATGGATGGACAGACTCTAAAAGTTCTGGAGGTTCATTAAGACATAATCATTAAGATGAATTTTTGTTTCTCTGGAACCCTTGGGAAGCTGCAGCAGATTATGGACCAGCTGGTGAGAGTCAGTGGCTGGTATTTGCTTTTCCTTCTTGCTCTGGCCCATGCTGGGAAGAAGGTTCGGAGTAGAGGGGAGGCCTAAGGAGGTGCCACTGTCTTTATGTGACATAGGGTGAAATTCAACTGCTGTTGAGAGAAACTAAGCAGACAACTACTTATGAGGAGACCACTGAAAAATCAGGAAGTACCTGATTTCACACAGTCACAGGTGCAAACCCTTTGACATCAGTGGAATAGGAAAGCCCTTGGTATTTTGTGGGCAAAAGCTTGGTTCTCCAATCTACCTGATGGAGATGAGGCTGCCTGGATGGGGCTCTGCCCAGCCTGGTTTAGTGGAAGGTGTCCTTGCCCATGACAGAGGGATTGGAACTAGATGATCTTCAAGGTCCCTTCCAACCCAAACCATTTTAGGATTCTATGACCCAATCTCTCTGATGAAGGTGACACTTGCTTTGCAGACGTGGCTTACTAAGCCCATACCATACTAATGTTTCAACACCATTTTAAGGGTGTAAACTGCTGGGTAGCTCAAAGCACAAAAGTAGTGAAAATGGGAAATCACCCAAATGCTTCAGTATTTGAAACTATTTGCTGTCAGATCCCCTTTAGGAAAGGGCAGAGATGATAAGGACAGCACTGATCTTTCCCAGTGCAGCTGGTGTCCTCTGAGGCTGTGATTTTAATGAAACAAAGTCCTGAGCAGTAGAATCAGTGCATGTCCTTCCCTCCTGCTTTGGCATTTGTTTCTGTCCAGGCTCTTCTTCACAGTTCAGCTGGCACAGCTGCTTGGCCACTTGGTAAAACACTTGAGGGACTGACCTGGCTTTATAAAAAGTACAACCAACAAAACCTCTACTGTTTTTATCCCTGCAAATCCAAACTTTCCAAAGTGCTCTGAACATCTGTGTGTACAAAATGTGAAGCTGCAATCATCTTGGTCACTTGTTGCTCTTCATTAGAGGCACAATATTAGTACTCCATCTCCAAATCCAAAATCTCCTATGTAAAATTTTCTTTGTTTTTTTCTCTTGAAGGCCTCAGATATTTGAGGTTTTCCTTGTGAAAGTGACTGTGCATTGCAAGTGCTATTGCACACTGATGACAAGGCAAACTCTAAGCACAGGGCACCCAAAAGGAATTTAAACCTTTGGACACCAGTCCCCAGCTTTGACACGAGTTTCCTGCTTACCCCAAGGGGATTGCAGATAGAGAACTTGACTTCAGGAAGCATGCCAAAGGGATCAAGTGAAAAGCAGCACTACAGCCAGCAGCAACCTAGGGAAGCTCAAGACATGATGTGCTTGGGGGAAGGTGATCAAAACTACTGTGATGAGGCCCAGTCAAGGGGAACCTGTCTGAGGTTATGATAATCTCACTGGCAGACTTTTCTCCTGAGAACTCAATGTGAGTTTTTCTAACCATTGCACCTAATCATGCCCTCACCAGTTGTTTTTTCATAACATTTTCATAGCTAGACCAGAAACCTGGTCTAGAGGAAGGTGACTCTGTTCATGGCAGAAGGGTTGGAACCAGATGATCTTTTAACCCAAACTATTCTGTGATTCTATGATTTATATCTCTCATTTCAGAGTGCATTGCAAAGCTAAGAGCCCATCTCTTGGGTTTATTTCAACCATGGGAAAAGTGCATTGCAAGGCTTCAGGCTTGTGGTTCTGGGAGAAAACAATGGGGAAATCTATGATTTTCCAGAAGTAAGACTTAAAGCAAAAGCAAGTGAGGAAATCAGCAATTAGACAACTGCTCCAGCCCTAGAGGGCAGCACAAAATAATAAATTAAAAGCTGAACTCAAAGGCAATCTGAAATCATCTTATGCATGACAAAGGTACCCCTTTGCAATGGGAAGTCTTCCTAGCAGATGCAGTAGATTGAGGACTCTGTACTTTCACCTGAAAATATATCAGCTCATCTGAAAATGCCTTTACAAAGGTCCCTAATTCCTGCCTCATGCCTGTGAGGTGTGCTACAGCCAACACTGGACCCTGTCCTATCAGCAGGCTGCTGTCACTCTCTCATTAGTGGGACTACTGCAAAGAGAAAAAGTTATTTAATCTAGGACATGTTCCTAAATTCTGGGCTTTATATTTATCAGCCATGAATTTTAACCTTTCTGTCCTCGAGGGCTGTTTCCCTAAAGATGCAGAGAGAGATTTAGGTGTGAAAGGCTGCAACCTCCCTCCAAATGTAACTCATAGACACAAAATCGTAAAGTAAACACATTGCTGTGCCTCACACATGCAGACAGACAGTGGCAGTGACAATAACAAGTCACTTATTCCCCCAGCAAACCCATGGCCCAATTGTGGTAGTTCCTCTGGCAAAAATCTCCCCATTTCTCAACTCCTATCCCAAGGAAGGGCTTCAGGATCTTGCACAGTAGACAACTCCATTCAGAAAGGAGTGCAGAGAAAGACAAGCAGCATAATTTAAAACAGACACTGTTCCAATTAAGGTTATTTCACTAAAAATGCCTTAGTTCTGAACTTATGAGTGAGTGTCTTGGTATCCTGAGAAGCTGAAGAACAATTGCATTGGAGCCAGGACTGAATCTATTTTGAAGAGCTGAATGTACTTTTTAAAGAGATAATAAATGGTGTTTGGGGATGCAAGAAACCCTTGAAACAAGGTAAATGTGGAATATTCAATCTTTTTAATCCTGAAGGCTCTAACTTGGCAGTAAAAAGTCTTGTGTGAAAAAGATCAGACTCTGGGGAGTTTGGTTTGTGTTTTGTGTGTTCTCTGGTATTTAACTCTCCTTGGCACAGGAGGACATCTGTGTTAATTGCCTAAGCAGTAACAAAAATTACCTATGGGGGAAATTTGGAGAGTACTGCTGTTATTAGCTGCAAGCAAAACCTATAAAGTAGTTTCACGGTTATTATTGTAGTAGGAATGGAGGCAAATATTGTTCTGGAGTGGGAAATGGGAAAATCAGGATTGAATACTGGTTATTCCATGTTTTCAAAAGTGTCTTGGGGCAAATGACTGCTCTTCTCTGCCTTCACCCTCCATTTGTTAAGTGGACATGCTGATGTGGTTTGGGTACCACGCTTTTTCTCGACATTAAATTGTTTGATGCACTTAGTAAGAGTCCTTGAGAGTGATGCTCACTGACACCACCTATATTTTTCAGCTGGGGATGGGTGATTTTGAAGTACTGTGATGAAAAACTGGGACACTGAATAGGGTTCAGAGCTCAGTCTTGCTCTCAGCTGGGCTGGGATTTTTATCACAACTGCCAGTGGGAGCAAAGTCATGCTGAGCAAGAAGCTGCTTCAACTCCAGGAAAGCCTCAGAGCAATAAAAGCTCCTTTAGGTTGAGTTGTCGCTACTGATGCTCCCAGACTGTTTTTGTAAGCTGTGGTTAGAGGCATCAGTGTCAGCAGACAGGGTTTAGTGGTGATGCTCTCTGACACCAGGGCAATGGGGGTCCTGTGAGCCCTGAGCTGTGCACTGGAGAGGGCGTGGTGGGACTGCTGAGACCTGCCCAGAGGATAGAGAGGAGGGGGATGCAGTGCTGTGTCACACCAAGTGTTGCTGAGGAGAGTCTAAAGATTCTCCAGAGAAAAGCTAATCAGGAAGAGCTTCTCAGATGGACATGACAGGTCAAGGAGAAATAGCCTTAACAGCTATGTCAGTGTGGCACTTGGGGACATGATTTAGTGGTGGTCTTGGCCATGCTGGGTTAATGGTTGGAGTCAATGATCTTACAGGGCTTCTCCAACCTAAATGATTCTATGAGGAATGGCTTACCGTCCTCTGGTCAAAGTTCGTGTATTCTCATGTTGGAAGAGACCACCATGTCCTAGTGCTTGAGGGTGAGCCAATCACTTTAGAAACATCTTGAGAAGCAGCATCCTTGCTTGCTACAGACCTTTTTACACAGCAAGCCATTAAATCCAATTTTTGTGTTTAAATACATCCATTTTCCAGTTGCTTTATAAACTTAAAATGCAGGTAGTTTCAAAGCATGTTAAGACCCTGGATTGTTTCAGGTTTATTTTTTAAGAAGCAAAAGGATGACTTTTTGGAACTGATGGTGTCACAAGGGAAGACATTGCAGAGTGCACAGGCTACATGCTGTCCAGCTGCGTGGTGTCCTGTACTGGGTAATATCCTCAGCTTAATTCATTGGATCTAAACAGAAGGCTTTTCCTTTTGAGGACTCTGAGTAAAGCCTTGTAAGCATTGGTATGTTGGTCTTTTATCTCCATCCCAGCAAACTAAGACTCAAATGACAAAGTTAATTTTCCCCTCTTTAGAGATGCATCCACTCCTCTAAGCATGGTGAATAAGGAACAGAGGGGGGAAACAGAAGCAGTATAGATAGTGGCATCAGCAATTCCTTCTTCCATGGGATTATTCCAGAGTATTTTGCAAACATTAATTAAAAGATTGAGAATTAACATCCTTGGTCTTGTTTTAGAGTGGAGGAGCACACTTCTGATCCTGCTACTAATAACTAAAGAAAAACTCCAAGTTCTTTCACCTTGAGGTCCTAGATCATCATCCATCACTGGTAGTTTTTGTGAAATGAAGGGAGTTTGCAGTCTGAAAACAGAGTAGCTGTGGTCTAATTCTCCCCAGTTTCTCTCTTACAAGTACACAACTCTATTTTCTGGTTGAGAAGGGGAGGAGTGGGCACGTTCCCTTTGTGAACCTGTTGGCAGTGCTGTTCTTCAACTACCTTTGCTGTGAGGTACCGTGGCCATCAGCTGCTTCCCTCAAAGACTAAGTGAGATTTCCACCAGCCAGGAATGAGCCCAGCTCTTTTGTTTCCAGCCTCCTGATGCTCTCTAGGTGGAAGCCACTGAGTAACAGTACAGTAATTCCAGAATTTTCTGGCTCATGCACATGGGATTGGTGTGCCTTTGGATCTTGCCAGACCCAAGCTTGTTCCTGGTACAGCCTAACAGTGGTGCTTGCTAAGAAGTGCTGCATGACTTCCAGTTGGGAAAGGATTTGTGTCTCACTGGCTCAGGGTGCGAGCAAGACCAGCTCAGACCTGTCTGCAAGAAGCTGTACAAATACAGGCAGATTCTGCTTGTTTGCCACAGAGGCTGACATAAAAACCTGATATCCTGAGCTCACATCAGTGCTGACCCTGCCAGAGACCTCATCAGTGTCTATCTAGAAACAAGCTGTTTGAAGGAGGAGTGCTTTCCCTTGGCTTCAGTTGTGTTTTTCTCCCCCTGCCCAGTGACAGGCCTCCCAGTGGTGTTTGCTCTTTTTGTGGTTATTTCTATGTTCTTTTCTGGAGTGCTCTCCAAACAGTTAAACTCTGGTGAATACTTTGATTCACACAAATTAATTCTATTTATATTTATCTCTTTGTAAGGCATCTGTGCCTGCCTGTGGCAGAGGGGTTAGACTGGATGACATTTAAATGTCCACAACTATTCCATGATCTCCTTTTAAAGGTATTTAAAAGCCTGCCCACACCTGGGATGCGTAAAAATAACATAGAACAGTAGAAAAGTAGAAAAAATGTTAGGAAACTAACATTTGGACAAAAATTTCTCAGTCCATTCCTTAAGCTGTTTATATTAACAAGGATGAACATGTAAAACTTCTTTGGCACTCTTGGACTAGAGGATTAGAAAATGTTTTGGATGGAAATGTAAACTGTTCCCAATGTTTCTGAGTGGTGCCTGTTTGCTTTGCTCAGAAATTGGTACCCCAAAACTTCAGCCCAGTCGAAAACACCTGAGCTGCCTCTCTGGGGAGAGTGTGGGTAACTCAGTTTGGAGTGGTTGTCTTTCCCCATGATGCCAGGCACACTGCTCAGCATGAGCATCTGGACTTCACTAGGTGGTCTGGGTATCATCTAGGCAGCAGCTGAAATGGGATAAACCTATTAAATGCCTTGGACCTTCCTTTCAAGTCCTCATATAAATCTCTTTTCCCACCAGGCTCAAAGGAACGCAGAGTAGCACAGGTAGGTCGTATGTGCAGTAAGCTCAGAGATGGGTTAATTTGTTGCGCTGCTTGTGTCCATCTCTATATTTGATGATGATCTGGTGCCAGCTTTCACATGTGTTAACCACTGTGTCCCAGCTGAAATCTAACCATAATTAATTTTACCTGCAGAACCATGAAACTGTACATCATCTTCTTACTGGCAGTGGTGAACACAGGAACCACAGAGGGGGCATCCTGTGAAATGGTAAGGCTGTCTCCCTACTCAGGCCCCTTACAATCCTGAATGAGGCTCAGAGCCACTTGTTGCTGGTACTGTGCAAACAGCGATAGTCTCTGAAGAGGGGAGCCCCCAAGGACCAGACTCTCTGTGATGGCAGAGATGGGATTTGGTGGGTTAGGGGATGGTGGCAGGCTGTTCTTGGCCTGCATTCTTGTTGGACTGACAGTACATAAAAGAGGTGGAATGAGTGATGTGGGACGAAGAGCCATTATCTCAGCTTTTCTCTAAGGGGTAGCTGGTTAAAAGAAATTTGACCTGATTTCCCCAAGGCCATACAGGGATTTTGTGACTGAAACAGAGCAAGAACTTAGACCTAAAATCAACTCCTTTATATCAGGCCTATGTTCTTTGTACTTTAAATAAAGCATCTTCTGTGAAATACATCTATACCAGCCCTTTTGTAATAACAAGGAGACTGACCTCCTCTGCCCTGACACAGCATTGCTGCCAGGGAAGTTGTACCTGACTTCTAGAGGGAAAGGAAACAACAAACCTCTTGCTCTAGTACAAAATTTGTTCCTTGAATTTTTGCAAGCACCTGGTACAGTATTATAAATGTTATTCACAGTTGAACTTTCTCACTTTCCTCTCAAAGTGCTTCTGAGTGTAACAGATCATTTAAAAATACCTTTTTTTTCTTTTTCCTGAACATTGAAGCTGCTCAGCACAAATCCTCAAGAATTTCCAAAATAGGAAAAAAAATATTTGCTAGCTGTACACAACTCCCCTATGGGACTCATTCCATTCCTGCCCACCCTGACGTTTTGCTGCACTTCCTGAATTCCAAAGAAATTTAGACCTAGTATATATAAAAAGATCTTGGGAAGGTGACTGGTCAGCTCAGTTCATTGGCTGGAGAGGAAGACTGATGAAGCCACTGTCAACATGTCAGCTCGGGTCCAATGTATCATAGTCACATGAAAGCTGGGCAAGACACAATAATCCAAGCAAGATTTGTCCCATCCCATTTCTTGATGGGTCACAGACCAGGCTGACTGCTGAGAAGTAAACATATGCTTGTTTCCACCACTCCACTGCTTTCATTAAGCCAACAACCCATGGCTCTACTAAACTGGGATAAATTTAGCTCTGACAGAAAACATGCTGCAGTCAAGGGCTGGGGTGCTCATCTGATATAAATGAACTTCTCAGCATTGCCAATATCATTGTTGATCATCTTCCTTCAGAGAATGTTGGGTCCAATGAAAGGTGGATGCAAATCCAAACCCAGGAGGCAGCTAATGGATTAGTTGGTGGGTCTGTTGAAGCCCTGCATTATTATTTGTCATCACAGCTTTACATGTTCATAAGTTGACAAAGGAGAACATGAGTGGAGGCTTGGATCCAGCTGCTTTTTTTGTAGGCTCTTACTAAGATGGATGACAACTTCCACCCAGTGCTGAGCAGTGAAGTATTGGAGTCAGAATCTAAATGACGCTCAGTTTTTGAGCTGTTGGGTCATTTTTTTGCCAGCACATGAATAGAACCAGACACTGAAGGGAACAAGTGCTCCTCACCCTGCAGTACTTCTTGCCAATGGACTTAGAATAAACTGATGGCAGCAGTTGCAAAGATGATTAAGTCTGAACATGAGGCAAAAGCCTCTTTTCCAGGCTCAGGCTGCCAACCACTGGGCTAAGAGGCGGGAGGAGGAGAAATACACCAAACAGATGCTGTTTGCTCCAATCCACTGAGATCTTTTCTTCCTGCTACTGATGAGAATGAGATTCATGCAGTTTGAGCCTCAGGGGAGAAAAGATGGGGCAGAATATAAGAAATTTGGTGAGGATCAAAGCAGTCAGTGAAATGGAATGAAAGTTTAAAAAGAAGAATGGGAGGGGAAATGTTATGGGAACAAATGTCAGACAGTGGGAGATATAGATTTGACCAGTCTTTTTATCACTGGGAGGGGTCTATGGATGTAAATTAAAGGCAAAATCCTGCAAGACACCTGGTGACCTGGGACTGACTTCTCATCCACCGACTTCAGTGGAAACCAACTGGCTGCAGTTGGATCCAACAGGAGATGGATCAGGACTTTGCTAAGGTGCTCATTGCCCAAAAGGAGTGGAGGATGCTAAACACTTGTTGAGATCTGGTTCAAAGTGTGGGAAGAAACCCGGCATCTGCCTTAGGCTGCAAAGCACCTGTTGCTTTCTCACTCTGTATTTTTGTATCCTTCTGGCTTCCCCCTCTTCCTCAAACCAAACAAGAACAGGCTTCCTTCTTCTGCCTTGGAGCTAAGCCATCTCGTGGCATATTTTAGCTCAAAATGAACAATTCTGTGGAGGCTTTGCAGGAAAGAAATAATGTCAGGAGAAGCCAGAAAATTTCCTTCCTTTTTTTCCTATTTTTTTCCAGCTAGGAGAGATTTAAATGAGTTGGAGGGGAAAAAAAAGGAAGGTCTTCAGGTTTTAATAGGCAGTTTACATGGGATCTTTGGAAAGATTATCATGTGAAGGAATGTGGAGCAGTCTGTGTATATCTAGAGTTTGGATAAGCACTTAAACTTCTCTGGCACATTTTTGTGTGGTCTCCAAAATTCAGATGATGCAAAAGAGATTCACAAAACTTCTCCTAAACAGACCTACCACTTCTTTCACCTCTAAGTTCACATGACGCAAATGGGGTTTAATATTTTTTGCTTTTAGTATTTCTTTAATGTCTGAAAAGCTTTGTGCCATGAAATCTGGATTTTGCTTCTCCACAGAAATTAAGATTCACAGATTTATTATTTTATTTCTTTCCTTTCTGATCTTGCTACAAGCCCTACATGTCCCAGACACCCAAACACATTCATAACAAGAGTTTTCCTCCAGTAAATTAAATGCTGCCCAAGCCTTTCACATTCCACTTCCTCACAGTGCTGTATGTTCTCCTTAGTAACCAAATATAGCTTGACATTTGTGCAAGGATGGTCATGTTCATGTTTCTGATCTTGCTTATGAACACACACTCTAAATTTTGGTCTGGACACAGACTCAACCCTAGCTGCAAATAAACAGTTGCATCTGGAAGAAGAATTTGACTTTAACGCTTGTTTTGTTTCTCTATCTGCTGCTGAGAATTGACCTGGAAAACCATGACCCTCACTGCACATCATGGCTTTTTCCCCTCTCAGAAGCCGGTTTTATGTAATTTGTCTTTTCCGTGTTGTATCACAGGTGTCTTGTGTGGGTGGTTTCACAAGGCGTGCTCCCCATGCAAGAAGTAAGAAAAGGGTAAACATGGATAGCAAAAGCAGAAGAGTTTGGAGATTTTCATCAGAAATGTTTCAGTTGTTGAATGACCCGTTTGGTTAATGATGGATTGCTTAACTAAGCCATGGCTAAAGGAAGACATGGTCAAATATCTGAGGATGTGAATATGAAGGAGAGACAGGGTTTGGGCTATAGGACCCTTTTATGGTTTTCCACCTCCGTGTTTTGGGACTCATGCTGCCAACAGAGTGAAGCTCTTCTAAGTACTACCTACTATTGCAAGTAGAGTTTGAAAAATCTATTACAGTGACCAAAGTAAAAAAATTAAACATGAGAACAAAAATTAATAAATAGTGCTTGATTGCAAAGAAAGAAGGGGTAAAACATCTTCACTTTGGACTATTAAAATGAATCCAAGAGAAAGGCACAAAAAGGAGAACATTTGGTAGGTAACACATGCAGATAAAATGCTACTATTGTAAGTCAGAAATGTCTTTAAAATGAAAAAAGTGCTGTTAACTGCAAAGAAGTGTTAGGATTGTTGCTCCTGCTGTCTGAGTGCTCAGAGAGAGTGTGAGTGTGATCAGTGTTACAGAAGGATCTGCCAGGATGCTGAATGCTATTTTCCTTATATTTAATGCAAATGTTTTTTTTCATTTGTCTTGTGACAGCTCCTTTCCTTTTCTCTCTTTTTCTGTCAGGCAAACTCACAGGTATTCTGCCACAACAAAGACCTCCACCAAATCCCTTATGAGCTCCATCTGAATGTAAACAAAATAGATCTGTCTGGGAATCTGATTCAAAGCATCCTTGAAATGCCATTATCATTTTACACTTCCCTCCAGTATCTAGATTTAAGCTCTAACCAGATAAGCTTCATCACGCCTGGAGTGTTTGCACACATGACGAGTTTGCTGGAAATAAATTTAGCCAATAATCACCTACATGAGCTTGCTCAGAATGGAACAGAGGGGATTGGACTTCTACCAAAGGTGGAAATAATGGACTTGTCCCATAACAGGCTGTACAATGGAATGGCTGAGTATTTCATTAAACAAGCTCCAACACTGCGGTATCTTTCCTTGGCAGACAATAGTATTGTAATGATATCACACAAGATGTTTCAGGGATCTCCCAGTCTTGTGGAGATAGATCTTCAGAGTAATATCATCATGGGAATAGAAGAAGGTGCTTTTGAGACTCTAGTGAACCTTTCCAAACTCAATCTCTCCACAAATTCAATTACTTGCATCTCTGATTTCAACCTCAGGCAGCTGGAGATACTTGACCTTAGCAGGAATAGCATTGAGACCTTCCACACCACAAAGTCAGATGATGAATATAGCTTAAGATGTCTGGATCTGAGTGAAAACAAATTGCTTCACTTCCCGGTCTTCCCTCAGGTAAATAAACTGGTAACTCTGAATTTATCAAATAATTTAATCCAGCTCACTGCTGAATCCCCTCATAATAAAATGGATTACATGGAGAATGAATGGCAAGATGCTTCTTTTCATCTTCTTGATCAGAAGAGAAGTAGAAACATAAGTTCTTTCTATTTATCCCAGCTTGTAAATTTAGACTTAAGTTATAATGAAATCAAATCCATTCCAGACAAATTCTTCGAATCAATGTTGTCCCTTCAAACCCTTAATCTCAGTAAAAACTGTCTTCAGGCATTTGTAGTGACTTACGACAGTGCACTGATGTCCCTAACTGTCCTTGACTTGAGCTACAATGCTTTGCAGAACCTTCTCCTTGATGCTGCTGCATTGCCAAATTTGAAGGAGCTTTATATTCAAAACAACCACCTTCAGATCCTGCAATCCGATATCTTCTCAAGCCTTCTGAGTCTCAGGCTGCTTAATCTACAGAGCAATAATATTAGCCTTTGCAACACATACTCTGGATTGGCTAAGCAAAGACTTGCTGGAGAGGAAAGTGGTTGTGTATCATTTGTTGATTCTCCTGCTCTTCAGTACCTGTATCTGGCTGACAACATGCTGAACATCCTACCAGCATGCACCTTCTACAAGACTTCCCTGATTGTCTTGGATCTCTCCATGAACCCTGGATTGAAAATAGAAGTTAAAGCACTATCGGGACTGGAAAAGTCTCTGGAATATTTATATTTACAAGGCAATAGACTGCTGGATTTAAATATCGACTTGCCTTGTTTTAGCCACCTTAAACATTTAAACCTCTCTGAGAATCAGCTGAACTGGCTGCCTACGTGGGGTAATGACTCTCCACTGGAAGTTCTGGACCTGCGGAACAACAGGTTCAGTACGTTACAGAACAGCAATATTTTAGCATTAGAAAACTCACTTAAGAACTTGTATGTCACTGGGAACCCCCTCAACTGCTGTGGAAACATCTGGCTTTCATCAATGATTCAGAACAAAATTGTCCAGATTCCCAGCGTGGAACACTTAACGTGCCAGTACACTCAGAACTTTGGGTATCAGGAAGAAATGTACATTTGGAACATTAAACCAGAAGACTGTGAAAAAGAGGATATGAAGAAAATCAACTTGCTTATTATATTAACATTTGTACTGGTTTTGTCTGTGATCATCATTGGTGTGGGTTCATTTTTTTGCTTCCGTGGGCAAAGGTTTAACCATCAATTTAAAGCATAAGAACACAAAATGCCTTGAAAAGGGAATAAATCAGGTGCTACACTGGTAGTGTGTAGAAATAAAGGGTGAAACTCTCATCTTTGATTTTTAACTGTGGGTCCTAAGATGGTTTTGCAGTGCCCTTGAACTGTACTACTGTAGTGGTCTGGGCTGCAGGGACTAGGAGGAGAATTTGCCATGTTTTACACTTGCTTTATTCACATGCAGATTAGCTTAAAAATTTCATACAGTGGTAAAAGAGGCCACTGTAAGGTGCTGCTGTTGTTTTGAGGGATGTGTAATTTAAACCAGACCAAAAGAAAAAGCCTTCTAAGGTCTTGAGACCTGAGACTGTCCACTAAGCGCAGAGCTCATTGATTACATCTCTTCTTAAAGTTATGTGCCTCTATTGGATGTTCTGATTTGGTCTGAGCTTTGTTTTTTCCCATAAGTTCTGAAACAATGAGAATTTAACTAAAAAAAAAAAAAGAAAAAAAGAAATTACAGTTTGTGTATATTGTGTTCATGGCTGTCATCTATAAAATACAGAGCCAGCCATGGGAACTAAAGATCTTGGTGGCAGGAACCTCTTTGGATATCTTCCTTTATTTGTTAGGATGTTGATCCAGTCACAGAGGCAAGACAGGAAAGGTAGATGAGGTCAATTACTCCTGGCACTCAGTACCCATGAGGGATGTAAAAGAAGTCTCAAGCATGAAACAACAGCACTAAACGTTACCCAGACCTGCTCACTCAAAAGGTCACAGGTTCACAGTTCAACTAAAAGAGGAGAAATTTGCCCTTTATGTGCAATACATATTTAACTGGGTTTAATGTGAAGAAATTAATCTCCAAGGTGAACACTTTTAAAAAGAAAAATCTTGGAGAATGAATTTCAACCAGCTAACATTGGACAAATGTTTATATTTCTAAGAAAACTGTTAGGAATTCACTGTATACAGTTGCATTTCAACGCAGAATAATAATATATATCTATTTTTAAAGGTCACAGGATGCTAGACAGCAAAAGATATTTTAAAGATACTGTTGTGAAAAGATACACAAAGGAACCTAGTCCTGGGACATTATTCAGATCAGATGTGTCTTCCTAAAGAGATGTTATAGTCTAGAGGACAGGCTGCAAGAAAAGTGATGTAGTTCCTCATTCTATGATGAATTTAATGTGGCTAACCCATTCCATTGTTAAAGTTGACACTGACATACCTTATGTTCTGTACTCTGACAGAAAAATCACCATTTTGAAGCTAGAAAAGCTCACCAAAAGGGGGAGCCTGACCATGGTTCTTTGGTCTTGAAAGGAATTGCATCAGGTTTTCTGTTAATGCCAGGATCTATACATTAAGGCACATAAGAGAAATAGAGGTCAAACTGAAACCTGTCCAGGTAAATAACTCAGAGTCAAATTGCTGCTTCATTATATGTGTTTTTTTCCCAGCCAGTGAATGTCAAAATTAACACACTATAAAAAGGTGTGTAATTCTATTTTTAAAGTAGTTATATAAGAAACTGGCTGGTAGTATTCACTGTGGAATTTTGTACAATAAAAACTTCTTTGAACTTTGTAAAAAACAAGGGGTTGTGAATATATTAAAGCATCAGCTTAGAATGCTCCCTAGATTAAAAGCAGACTTCTTATTTTTCTGTGGTGTTCAGATGTCACCTTTTACCTCCTGGTCCTGAAGCAGGCACAGCTGTTCCATATCTTAGTATGAACACTGAGGAACAAGGAGAGCTACTGAAGATGAAGGCAAAAATTTGGAAAGGTTTTCCAGAGAATGTTGTGGCAGCCCCATCCCTGGAAGTGTTCAAGGCCAGCTTGGATGGGTCTTTGAGCAACCTGGTCTGGTGGAAGTTGTCCCTGCCCATGGCAGAGGGGTTGGAACTGGATGGTTTTGAAGGTGCCTTCCAACCCAAACCAGTCTGTGAGTCCATGATTCTACAAATTTGCACAAACCACCAGCAGCAATGGGGCCTGATCAAACATCTGTAAAAGTCCATGCTAATCATTGGCTCAAGACCTTATTCTTGTGGGGAAATGTTTGCACAAACAGCAACCCCAGGGTTTAGTTGGAAATCTGATGCTAAAGTTGATGATCTTTTCCTTCGGTGTGAAGGCAAGTTGAGCTGTGTGCCCAGATGTGGGCTGATTTGCCACACACTGAGTTCATGGCTTTTGTGTCAAGCATGGCTAGATCATATCTTCTCCTGACAGCCAATGTTAGCTTGGCTATCACCAAGCTGGAATTAAATACCTGATGACAGAGCCAAACCCATTTAATTAACGTTTTTAACACCGCATTTGTTTGGCTCTCCCAAAAGGAAATGCTTGGTATTACTAAACATCTGGGACTAATTAGACTTCCATTGACTGCTCTGGGAGCAGAAGCAGTTTTCTTAAGAAGAAGACTCAGGGGTAAAATGCAGCATGGCTTGTTTGCATTTCTCTGTTGGCAGCATAATCAACCAAGAAGTGACATGACCCTGCTCCAGACAATTCTATTATTTTCGATGAGGTGAGGAGCATGAGGGAAAGAAAATATGAATTAAATAGCAGAGAGGAAAACTGGGGAGAAACGTGAACTCTGCATGGTATTACTCCTCAAAATAAGGGTATGTAGATGACAGCCCCAGCTCTTGCCTTTCCTGTCTGTTACTGTGCCTGCAAGAAGCCCAAACACCAAAGCACCTGATCCTGCATCAAATGCAGCCTTTGCTCACACATTACACATCTTTCCACCAGTCAGCACCATTTTCATAATAGGTTGGTAGAATGGTATCATGAAAAAGAAAATTAACCCTATCCCAGCCAAAACCAAGATAGTAGGCACAATACAGGCTGTTTTGACTGTAATTTTGCAACCAAAATTTTACACCCTCATTCATTGTTTTTTCATAAAGTCCTTGCACCTATCTACAATGATGCTAATACTGCTAAGCCAAGGAATACCCTTCTGGGGTTCTGTGATGTGTAATAAAGCATTTGGGATTTATGCAGCCAATACAATTTTTTACTTAATTGCTGCATGCAGCAAGTGCCTTCCCCTCTACAGGTGTTTGCATAGAACAGGAAAACCATAGAATCACATAATGATAAGGAACCTTAAAGATCATCTAGTTACTGCCTCCCTCGCATGGACAGGGACACCTCACACTATACCAGATTGCTCAAAGCCCCATCCAACCCGGTCTTGAACTCTTCCACGGATGGGACATCCACAACTTCTCCAGACAACACTGTTCCAGTGTTTCAACACCCTCTGAGTAGTAAAGAATTACTTTGCAATATCTAATCTAAACATGCACTCTTTCAGTTCAAAACTCTTCTCCCCAGTCCCATTACTATCTGCCCGTATAAGAAGTCCTGCTCACTCCTTATAAGCCCACTCCAGGTATCGGTAAGCTGCAATGAGGTCTCCCTGAAACCTTCAATTCTCCATGCTGAACAGCAACAGATCACCCACAGATATTTCCTGTCATAGTTCACTGTGGTTTTTTCCCCCCATGCCATTCAGAACTCTCTTGCCATCCTGAGGACAAACGGGCAGAAACCACAACCTGAATCCCCTGTATTTCCATACGAAAGAAAAACAGATCCTACCTTGCCTGGCAAGATGTCCTCTGGCCATATTATTTTCCATAAACAGTTACCTGTTCCGTACATGTGCAAAGGCACAGATGCATGCAGGCTAGTCTAAGATATGCATGACTTCAGGATTATCTTTGTTTGAACTTAAATTAGAACAGCCTGCGCTAAATGTTCATCTGTAATAACAAACAGTCTGCAGTGCTGGTGCCTGTGGATTCCTATTTCATGCTTGTCCATGTGAAGCATTTTGATCAAGATTTTCAAAAGTGATCAGTGATTAATTTCAGATGCCTAAATTTGCAGCCTGCATCTTGCTAGCCCTGAAACAACTCTCATTTTCCAGAAAGCTGGGTCAATTTCCACTCAAAACTAATGCTCTGTGGTATGACTTATACCAGAAAAAATGTTGCAGTTGTCCATATATACATATAGTTATTTCAGTTACAGCTTTCTAATGATAGTTTCTGCTCTGCCAGAGTTGTTTTGAGTATCTCAAAAGCTGAAAATCAGCAAAGCTACCACTCTGTAGTGTCCCCTCAGAAAGACTATATTAACCCAAGTTAAATATCTCTCCACACTCACTCCCACCTACAGCTACTTTCTAGATTAATTTGAGTTGAAAGAGGAAAATTAGACATAAGGAAAGAACAAAAATTAAGTGTAGGGTCTGCAGCTTCCTGTGAATGCTGCAACTTTGCAGTCAGAGTGGATTTTGGTCTCATGGGACCTGCGGGTTCAAATAGATTTTGCCAAGAAAAAAGATGAATGGGGGATGAGAGGAGTTGAGAGCCATCAGAGTGCTCAGAGTGAGTGATGGGGAAAGGACAAAACAAAGTGTTGGTGTAATTCCTTCTGAGAAGAGAAGAGCTGAAAATACTCCAGAGGAACAGGCAGTAGTAGGTACTTACTCACCTCTCTTTAAGAGTTTAGAGAAGATCTGTGGAGCTTCACCTCCTCTCTTGTAGTGGAAAAGTGAGAAGAGAGCCTAGGAGAGACAATAAAGGAGCAAAAATGAAGGATGACAAAAGAAGTAAAAGATGGAAGGGAAATGGAGTAGAGAAGAGGGGTTTAGTACAATTCACATCTTCATGATGGGTAACAGAGAAGTGTAACTGGAAATTGAAGAACATTCAAGAGAGAGGAATTGGAAAAGCTTGGTTAGGTAGCATGTTAGCTGATAGTGACAGAACAAAGGGGAATAGTTTTAAGCTAAAAGAGAGTAAATTTAGATGTTAGGAACAAATTCTTTACTGTGAGGGTGGGAAGGCACTGGCACAGGTTGTTTAGAAGCTGTGGATGCCCCATCCATGGAAGCCAGGTTGGATGGGTGTTTGAACAACCTAATCTAGTGGGTGGCATCCCTGCCCATGGTTGGATGGTTGGATTTGATCTTGCAGATCAAAACATTCCATGATTCTGTTATTTTCCAGTTCATTAGCAGTATACTTTATGAAGAAGCATTCTGGAAGATGACAACAGAGGAGACTCCTCTCTACTGTTCCTGACTTTACCAGAAAGTGGAGGGAAGAAGGGAGTCCAGGATCCCAGAGACAAGACCAGAGAAGGAGAGGACTCCATTTTTGGGTAGGAAATCCAACAAAGAGAAGGGTTGGAAGAGGAAATTGGGCAGGTGTGGCATGAGGAGAACAGAAGAGCACTAAGAATAGCTAAACAAGAATTTTGGAATAAAAATCACAGAGTCACAGAATGGTTTGGGTTGGAAGGGACCTCTGCAGATCATCTAACTCCTCTGCTAAAGCAGGTTCACCTAGAGCAGGTCACACAGGATTGTGTCCAGGGGGGGCTTTGAATATTTTCAGAGAAGGAGATTAACAAGCCTTTCAGACAGCCTGTTCTAGTGCTCTAGTAAAGAATGAGGAAGGATTAGTCAGGATGAAATCAGAAGCAGAGTATAGCATTATGGGGAAGAATTAAAGGAAAAGAAGGCTGCACGGGGCTTTAAGCTACATTTCTGTATTTAAGTTGATGGACAGAACCTTTACCATGTTTGTGGTTGACACCAAATGAAGCAGTGGTTGGTATGTTGGAACCTTCCACATCAGAGCACTGGTCAGACAGAAGCTTCATGATGTTCAGCAAAGACCTACACCTTGGACAGAACAAGCTCATGTAATGCTCCAGTCTAGGGACAAGATGAGTGGAAATTAGCTTTGCAGAAGATGATCTGAGGGTCTGCATGGACAACAAGTTGTCCATGAATCATCATCATGCCCTAATGACAATGAAATACAGCTACATACTGAGCTGAATTTGCAAAAGCTTAGTTAGCAAGGCAAGAAATGTTGTTACTGCCCTCTGTTTGGTGCATCTAACACCACAGGCTGTTGGGTCTCACGGTTCAATAGAGAGACTGACAAAATGGATTGAGTCCAGCAGAGGCCACCAAGATGGTCAGGGGGCTGGAGCATATGATATCTGAGAAAGAGATGGAGGAAACTAGGCTTATTCAGCCTGGAGAAGAGAAAGTCTTGGGGGGAAAATCTTTTATCAATACTGGAAGGGCAGTTAAAAGGAAGACTGTGTCAGCTCCTCCCAGGAAGAGGGAGTATTCAGTTAGAGAATGAAATGCAGCTGCTGAGAGCTGCCACTGCAGACATTCACATTAAACATATGGAAAAAATTCTCCATAATGAGAGGCCAAACTCTGGAAAATCCTTGGAGACTTTCAAAACTCATCAGGGCAAGGCCCAGAGCAAGCAATTCTGACACTGAAGTTGGCCCTGCTTTGATCAGGGAGCTGGAGTGGAGCTCTCCAGAGGCTCCTCGCAATTTGACTTGTTCTCCAAATCTTTGCAAAACAAAAGTGAGTCGTGCACCCAGGTGAGGAATAGAGTACAGAGTAACTGAGCCTGTACTGCTGCACTGAAGCTGTGGAAGGGGTTTGTCAGTAGAACTGTCCAGAGAGATGGCAAAAATGAGTGATGATGTCACATGTGAGCAGTGCTAGTCAGATTATGGAGGTCTGAGTTCACATAAACCTTCCTTTTCTTTTTTTCTTCTTCTTCTTTCCCCCCTCCTCCCTCTCCCCTCCCCACATTTTTATAGCTCAAAATTAAAATTAATATTTTGAAAATTTTCCATAAAAATTCTGGAAAATGTGAATTTGGGAAATGTGTACTTTGTAAGGACAGAGATTCAATTTGAATTCAGACATTCCCACTGCACAGAGAACATTCTCATACAATAAAACAATAATTAAAAAAGTAATCATTGCAACATTCAGTCTGCTTTTCCTATCTTTATTCTAGAGAAGATAAGGAAATGTTTCAATCAGCTAATGCCAAATAACATCCCTCCAAGTTATTACTAAAACAATACAAAACAAAATAAACCAAAACAAAGTAAAACCAAAATATTAGGCTGCTGAAACTATATAAACTTCTTATATTTTTCACTTCAATTAGTTCTGAGACACAGGAAGAACATATAAATAAAATAATGGCAATAACCTTTTGACATTCCAGAAGACACCTATCAGGTAAGATTTTCATTGAAAAAAGTTTTTTGTTGTAAGACTTCCTTCCATCATGGGTACTTACATTGTAATTTGTGATTTTTTCATACTTACAAGGTTTTTGACTCCACTGCCTTTCACTTTAAAATGTTGCTACAAAAAAAAAGAAAAATCTGGAAAGAGTTGTAGATTAAAGTGCTTTAAAATTTCAGCTTCATTAATTGTTGTTTACTCTTGGAAAAAGCTCTTTGTAGCAGACCTTAGCATTGTTTTTTGCATTAGATATGTGATTCCACACCATATGTTTCCTCTAATGAGTCCCTTGTGTTTCACCACAGCCATCAGGCAAAGTTATTGCATTGCTGAACTGGACCTGTCACTGCTAAATAGAACTCCTTTCCTGTTTGGAGAGAAGGATGTCCAGTGAAGTGAAGATCCAGGAAAGGATCTGTGTGCTTTAATTGCCACTCTGGATATTTAAGTCCAAAATATAAATCTTTATATTTTTAGTTCGAAAAACAGACACACCAAGTGCTTTGCTCTAACTGGTTGATATGTTAGATCTGATCTCTAAAGTCTAATGTCAGCTTACCCTCTTAAAACAGCAATGAAAACCAGAAATCAAGACCATCTTTCAACAAGGAAAATTTTGCACAACTCTCTGCCTGTGCACATCCAATGTCATGTCACGTTCTTTTCCCATGGCGTAATTGTTTTTCCAGCCTCCTTCTTCCTTAGATTGCTCAAAAAAAAATACTTCAAGTAGATGCAATAAAAGTGCAATGACATCACATTTGTGCACTACAGAATGTTTCCTGCATTTGGTTTGCATCATGTAGTTCCTACTGCTGTTCAAGAGACCTCTGCATTCACCCACACCAAGTGTTTTCAGATGTTTCCAAGAGAGTACCTGGGTGATGCATGGTTAAACAAATCACTTAGTGCTGTCTGTGGAGCAATGTTTTCAGTAACTCAGTGACCAAATGGATTTTTTTTCTTACCACTTCTTATTTCACAACTTGCTTCGTGGGGTTTTGGTCCTGTGCAAGAGTTGTTATGGGAATAAAGTCTTATCTCAGAGAAAGATCTTCTTTTATTTGGATGAAATAAAATGAGCAGATCTTCCTCTTTGTCCTCCTCCAAGAATAATAATTAAAAAAGGTTTGTTCAATTAATAAAGGCCTAAAAGACATACCTAAGTTTTCCATACAAAAAACTGAACCTCTTTTGCTTTTACACTACACTGTTGCAGACATCCCACAACTTAGAAATAAGGCCACAAGGTGCTATGTGCATTGGGCAGATATGGCAATTATTTTTCTAGTTACAACTGGGAAAGGTGTGAAAAATGAGACCTTTGCAGAAAGGTTATGAGAGCTGGTTCACAGTAGAAGAGGGAGAATTGAAGCATACAGACAGAAAAGGAAGTTCTGAATCAACAGAGAAGAAGGAAGAAACACATAGAAAATGTAAGTCAAATGTTGGGTAGATTTTTACAGTCTCAGTGATGGCTTAGATGTAAATGTCCATTGAAATCTATCCTGAACCCATGGAACATGGCAGAGTCTGCTTCCTGGAAGAGATTTTATGCATGGGAAAGAGAGTGAATGCTTTTCCATCAGTTTGTACTTACTGGTGTTGAAATGCAAATTATTCTGGACTTCTGAAAAGACTCTAATTATCCAGAATGGTCTCAGATCAACCTGAGTGCCTGAATCCTTCATGTTCCATAAATGAAAACTGTTCCAGAACAATTAAACCAGCATATCCAGATTCCTGCTTGGAAGAAACTCTTTGGCAAGATAGTTTCATTCAGACCAGTGAAGGCACTGATCCATTGGTGCTCGTTTTTTGCTCTACACAGTTTTTGCTCTACCAACAACCTTTATGGGGCTGGTGATGACAATAGTTGTTGCTCAGCAGGTTCAACATACCCAGCAACCTTTTGGACTGTGCTCAGAGGACAAGCTGGGTGAAAGCCGGTCACACCATCAAAAGTGAGGCTTTGTACAAAATATTCACTCTTTTAATGCATTTCTTGCTTTTTCTTCCCTAGCTGTTCTGTTTACTCCATGTGACCACTGACCTCTCCCTCTGTTCTTCACTGGATTCCTCTCATCTGTTTCAAGCTGTGTGTCTCAAACAAGACATAAACTCAATAAAGTTTTATCCCAAGCTGAGCTTTTAAACTGTATCATATTTGAGTGTACTGGAGACTGGATCAAGGGATTTTATGCACCAAGGGGTGAGGCATCTCTTCTTCATTTATTATTTCTAGAACATTAAAATTTTTAGAAGTAATATTACTGACTAGAAAAAATCTGCTGTAATAGGAACAGTCATTTCAATACATCAAAATATTACAGTATATCAGTCAAGTCTGTGCTCCAAAGGATACAGCCAACCTGAATTGTGGGCTGGCACTTGTCAAAAATGCAGGTATTCTCAAAAACAGGATGCAGATCAAGGGAAATGGTGTATAGTCTTGACTTTTCATAGTATAGGCATAGATCTGTTAAAAAAGTGGAAGGTCAAATCATCATAGGAAAAAAAAAATATATATATATATTCTTATGAATCTGTTGATTTCTACAATGCAAAGGTATGGATAACTAAGCATAGCTGAAAACAGTTTTTTCATCCAACATATCATGAGCGTATTACCCATAACACATGCAGAAGACTTTAATGCAGTAATTGATAATTTAGAAATTTGGAAATATTTTTAATCAGAACCTAAATAAAATTAATTTGTAAATCAATGCACTCTTTCAACCTAAGTAGAGAAAGAAGAGCCTGTATTTTTTGCATTCCTCAAGTGAGAACTTGTCTAAATTACAGTCACACTGAGAGTCCTGCAGGGGTCAGGACTGCCCCATGTTTGGTGTGTATCAAAAGGTGTCCGAAGAGCTTCCAGTCAAACTCAACCAAAAATGTATGGAGGCAAGCACAACCTGGCTCCTTCCATAGATGGGAGGACCTGAATAAGTAGATCCAAGTACAGAGAAACTACACAAGATGAGTCCATTTGGAGCTTCCTTGTGCAGTGTATACCTGCTTGCATACAGTTCTTACCCTGCAGGGTGCATTGGTACCTTACACACCACATTTACAACTAAATGCATTTGGCATTGTCTAAGGGCGAATTTATGCACAAGGCAGTGGCTCTGCACTAACATCAAAGCCTCTTTACTGAATTTCCTTGCAACTGCCATTCCCCATCTCTCCAGATCTCCTCAAGGTAGAAGGTAAACTTGAGGCTTCCAGTTTAGCAGCCAGACCAACAATCTGCTACTTGGCCAAAGCTCAGTTGAACGAGACTTCCCTGTATTGCTGTTCTATCCAGACTGCTGCCTTCCTCTCTCCCTTGGGTTGGGAAAACCTGTATGTGGTTCCCAAAAGGCATCCTGACCCTAGAATGTTGTGAAATATAGCACCTGTCTGTTATTTAACAACACATGATAACATTGAAGAGCAGCTCCTCATTGCAAGGGAGAAAAAGGGAGCCCAGGGGTCTAAGCAGCAGACTTGCTACCTCTCCAGGGTGCTTTTGGATATAATGGTAGGGAATAAACCATGCTCTCCCCAGACTCGGGCTATTTTGTGCTACTGTTTTCCTTTCATGCAGTAACAAGTATCATAAATCATGTCTTTATAACTCAACATTTTATCAGGTTATGAGTGCATTCCTCCATTAAGGAAACAGCCCCTTGAGGAGGGTTGCTCTAGACAAGTCCTGTGCCAGGGAAAATGTTTCTGGGGAAAGGCATTGCACAGCCCTTGCCAGCAGCTCCATCTTTGACCTCCCCAAGGGTACATCTACATGGATGGGTGCAGACAGCTGTATATTTCCTCTACCCTAGCACTGAGGTGGTTGGCCTTGTGCCAGCTTTAGTAGGGATCTGCATGGCTTCATATGCCTAAGCTCACAGCTTCCACCAAGTAGCTTTCATGGGCACAGCCTTAAACATTAAAGTCTGCTCATGCCTTACCAAGTCTTTCTACACTGACAATCCCAAAGTGAAGTCAAAGGCTGAAGATCCAGGAGGTGATGTAGCTGTACTACAGTTTTCCACTTTATTAAATTAGGAAGACTGAAAATAAAACTGCAGCTATCCAATCTCTTTGTCTGCTTGGGCTGGCAGCAATGACTCAGCAGTCAGAGAGATTTCTCTGATATGTAGTGCTGCATTTACCCCATGCAAGTAAGCCAACCAACAAAGGGCAGTACAATGTGCTAGCATGTCTCACAACATCTGATTTGGGGTGATGGTCCAGAGATTGTTGCTAACATCATAAACTCAGGACAGCTGGACTGATGGGTAGCTGGGATGTGAGCGGTGAGTCCTTGCATGAATAGTCAACACAAGCAGCCCCATTTCCCTTTAGGGTCCTGAAGAAAGCTGTAGCACTTGCAGCATAGCAGTGCCTCAAAGAACTAGGTTTAATGCCTGTGAAGCAGCAAGTAGATGGAGGTAGTTTTTCAGCCTAAGGACTGCACTGAGTGGAAGGAAGGAGGAAGAGTGACCCAGACCTTGCCAGACTTTTCATTGTCTCCTGCAATATTATGGTTACACTCAGCAAAGCAAAGAGGTACATGGGACAGGTTTAAGCACTCCCTGGGCGCAGACCACAGCTAACACTGTGTCCTGGAGAGGGGATATAGGCTGGCAGGGGTGCAGAGAGGCCATACAGCAGCACAGGGGAGGGGGGTTTTTGCTGGTTCAGCAGTGTTACTCACGCAGAATCTGTCTTCCCACTTCTGACTGGGATGATTAACAGATAAGCAGTTTCCTGATTATCGGCAGCAGGACTGATAGTCAATGTAACAAGCCAAATACTACTTTTTTTTTTTTTTTTCTCATAGTGGGAGGATTATCCCTATTGGGTGACTTGGAAAATATGCAAATAGGCAAGACAAAACCACCAAGGTGCAGGCAGAGGTCATGCAAGGTAACAGACCCCCTTTTTCTGGCATACTTTTAGGTCTCCATCCTCTACTTCCAAAAGTGCCAGGTAGTGCAGCGACAACCCGAACAGACTGGGGTGCATGTGGACACAGGGTGCAGGACAGTTTTTCACTGCTTTTCTGTTGTCACCATTTTTTCTCTACCCAATCATTGACAGTGATTGCAAGGCAAAACAAACAGCCTTCCTTCTGGCAGAGCTTGCCTCTGGCTGTGTCCTTGTTCCCTGTTCAGGTGGCTCTCATGAATAGCTAGCAGTATCTCTGTTGTTTGTTTTTCCCATAAATTCTGACTTGAATCACAGTTTGCTTGAGTTGTATTGCTGGGAGGGCAGAGGACTGAAAGAGAGAAGGTAGCTGTCATCACTAAGTAAGAATGGAAATCACAGCCAATTAATCACCATTATTCATTGATTTACAGTATTTAAATTAATTGTCACTATTTGAATATCTAAGCCCCTTTCTTTCAAGATTGCCCAAACCACCACATTCCTATGCAATTAGTGGGCTCTTGTAAAGTATTGAAAATGAGCCTTGGAGGAGTTAATTGAGTGTAGCAGTGTAGGTGGAAACTGAATGTAGAAGCTGTGACTCACAGTTACTTGCTGTATCCCTGTATTGTTTGTACATTTTTCAGAGCTTCAGTTTCTGAAAACTGGCAGCTTTAGCCAGCCCAGTAGAAATAAATGAATCTAGAAGTAACATTAGGGAAATAAATACTCTGAAGACTAACCACTATATATAACTAACAGTTACCCTACATCATGAGTATAAAAGGTTCTGTTTGTTGGAGAGGCTGCTCTTCACAATAAGGTTAATTTATAGCATAACCAAAAAAGGGCCACTTGGGGTTTTGGTTGTGTATTCAAACAGAGGGTGGCAAGAGTCCAGCCAGGGCACCACTGCCAAGTTTGACAGGAAAACTGAGAACCCATTGAGGAAATTAAAAGAGCACAAAGGGAACTACAAATTAAAGCCAGACAATAGGACACTATTCATGAAGAAAGGGGAAGAACAGTGTTTGTACATACACAGTACTTAAGATCCCCTAAGCCACTCATGCTGATATGGCATGGAAATATATCATAGAGTGATTTGGGTTGAAAAGGACCTTAAAGACCATCCAGTTTAAACACCTTCCACTAGACCATGTTTCTCAAAGCCCCACCAACCTGGCCTTGAACACTTCCAGGGATGGGGCAGCCACAGCTTCTCTGGGCAACCTGTGCCATTGCTTCAACACTCTCACAGTGAAGAATTTCTTCCTAGTATCTAATCTAAACCTGCCCTCTGTCAGTCTGAAGCCATTTTTCCTTGTCTTATCACTCCATACCCTTATC
Organism: Scytalopus superciliaris; assembly: GCA_013400415.1. NCBI lineage: Eukaryota > Metazoa > Chordata > Aves > Passeriformes > Rhinocryptidae > Scytalopus > Scytalopus superciliaris. The sequence goes on from VXBX01001171.1 coordinate 586,449, forward strand.
CAAAGTCCCTCCCCAGCTCTCTTGAAGTCCCTTTAGGTACTGGAAGGTGCTCTAACATCTCCCCAAAGTCTTCCCTTCTCCCAGCTCTCTCAGCCTGTTTCTATAGCAGAGATGCTCCAGCTCTCTGAGAACCTTTGTGCCCTCTTCTGTACTTGTTCCAGCTGGCTCACATCCTTATGTCTGGGGCCCAGAGATGGACACAGCAGTTCAGGCGGGGTCTCATGAGAGCAGAGGGATGGAACTCCCCTCCCTCAACCTGCTGACCACACTACTTTTGATGTAAGGGACATGGTTGGCTTTCTGGACAGCCAGCACACATTGCTGGGTCATGCCAAACTTCTTGTTCACCAGTGCAACCAAGTCCTTCTCCTCAGGGTTGTTCTCAATCCATTCTTCACCCAGCCTGTATTTGTGCTTAGGATTGCCCTGACCCAGGTGCAGAACCTTACACTAGGCCTTGTTGAACTTCATGAGGCTCACATAGTTCCACCTCTCCAGTCTGTCCAGGTCCATTTGGATGATATCCCTTCTCTCCAGTGTCTTGACAAGTTGTTACGGGGACCAGAGAAAACAGGCAGCTACTTTAACCCATTCCACCTGAGACAGAAAAATCCAGTTTCAAAAGATTTCAAAAGCTTATCATCCTGAACTCTAACTGCAGAAGGCAGTTTTCAGTGGAACAACCATGGTTATTGTATAGGAGGTTTTTGAACATGGCATCATATACAATTTAATTGCATATGGTCTGTGTTGAGCATCTGCATATGGGTAAAATATCATCAGTTTGTGAGAGGCTACTACAGAAATGAGGAGAAAGCAGCCTCAGTCATCAGCTCTACTGACTTAACCCAAAGTGCCAACATGATCCCAGAACCACTCATGTGGCTTCACATATGTGTCATTCCACAATATCAAGGGAATGGTCACTGTGCATTATCCTACTCGGCTGGGACAAGAGGAACTGGAATGGAGCTTTGATCACACACCCTTGCAGACTTGAGAAACCTCAGTGTACAAACGTGTGACTCTAACAACGCTGAGATCTTTTTCTTTTTTTTTTTTTTTTTTTTTTCTTTCCTAAAAACACACATCAGGCTGACCTGAAATCATGGCTGCACCTGAGTTGCATGTCCTACTGAATTTCAGTGTGAAAATTGGCATGCATAGCTGTGGGAAACCAGCATGAAGCTGCTGGTATCACTAATGACTGATTATGACACATGACAGTTTTCCTGATGCCACTCATGGAGGTTCTGTCATGGAGCTGCCTGGTCCAGGGATCTAGATCCCATGTTAAAGCAGGGCACAGGAAAACACACACAGTATCTCGATTTCCATGTCTCATCTCCAGTCATAAACCCAGACTATTGTGCACACCAGAAGGAGAACACTCCTGCAGGAGAGCTCCTTGAAGGAGAAACAAGTTTCCCTGTCCCAAATAATATTTCAGAAAATTAAAGCTAAACTTGGAGCTGTACTTACAGTGGCACCCAACCCATGAACCTCTTAACCATGGTTATCCAGTGTGGAAGAGGATGGGATGCTGCCTGGGTCCTCCATCCAACTCAACACAGTGAATGGCACTTAGCACTGAGTACACATCAAAACCTTTGCAGTAGGAATCCCTTCACTAGAAGTGACTCGAAGGCATTTGAATCCTTGTTTTCTATTTCAGGGATATTCTTTTTCCCTGGGACGGATATGGAGCTGTTCCTCATCTTCTGTTTCATGAATGACACATAATGCTTGCCTTGATTTCTGCTGATTTTGGATCTAAATATGACAAATTGTAGAGCTCAACCCAATCATTTTATTTAACTCCCCCAACAGATAAAGGTTTTTAAACTTCCTTTAAAGTTGATATAACTTCGCTGTTTAGTTTCCAGTTTGGTAACTGAACCAGCAACAGGATTAATTTTCACCACCCATAGCTCCATCAGCTCTATTCCAGAAAGAGGCAGTCACCCTTCAGAGCAGCACACGCAGCCTTAGCCTCACCAAGGAATGATTTGTTCACTAGCAAGATGCCACTTATGCCACTTCAGTTTTCTGAGGGAGGGGGGGGAAAGGTCACTCAAAATTTACAGCTGAAAACAATTTTGCAGTAGTCTTGATGAAGTACAGAGCAGTTGCCTTCAAGAAACATAGACAAAGAAGATCTGACTGACACCTCCTTGGTGCAGCAGCTTTGATCCATATTTCAAAGACTGAACTGAGAATGGACCTGAGCTTCCACAATTGATTTGTGGTTCTTTCATATAGGAGATACCCAAAACATTGTATTTGGATTTGTTTTCTTACAAACAATACAAAAAACCCTACTGATTATTCCTTATAACCATTTCTCTTTGATTCATTGTCTGTGCTTGGAAATGTTTGTTCTGTTCTGACTCCTAGCAAGTATGTGTTTGGTATTTTCCTGAATGAATTCAGATTTATTGCATTCTAGTTTTGGTGCTCCATTCTCAAGATGTGTCATTTTACATCTGAAATATTTCATTTAATTCTGAAGCATTACTTGAGATTTGAAGGAGATCAGGGACCCATACAAGCTTAAATACAACTGGTTGAGCACAGGAAAAGCCCTAAGAGTAAGTCCTAAGAGGATTAAGCATAAATCATTGTATCTCTGCTACTGGAGAATGTGTTTGGTCTCAGAGTTTCCAGAACATGCAGACAGTGTTCTGACACCAAGAGGGATCACAAACATATGTTTGGGCTTCAACAGAAAATGAGAAAGTATTATAAAACAGCTATTGGGAAAATTATTTTGGATATCAAAATTATACTTCCCAGTACAGCAAAGTTTTGCCTGTCTCATGATGTGATGAACTGGGAAAAACATCAAAAAGGAAAAAAACTTCATAGATCATTAATGAGTGCCATTGCAGCAAAAGTAATAATGCACTGACACTGGTAATTAGGGACATCACCAAGAATAATAAAATGGACTGTCATCAAAGGAATCTTATATTAGAAAAATATGCACATCACAAAGGGAGACTGTTAATGATACATAGAAATTGCATAATAATGTAATACTTAACAGTTGTTCATCTGGAATCCTGTTTTAGACATCTAAGTAATTTCCTTTTTTACATAACGGTTGTCCTCTAATGCCTTTCCACAATATTTACTTTGTTGTGCACTTTGCATAGTCAGTGACGTAACCAAAACTCAAAAAGCCTTTTCAAACATAGAGAATTCAGCTTACCCAAGTAGTTCATTTAAGTCCCCATTAAAGCTGTGAAATTACAGTAGCAGCACTTACAATCCTGTGAGTAGAGAAAATATCTTGATGTCCACTGCAAATGACAGAAAAACTCTTCCCATTGTCATCAGAGATTGGAGTGCTGAATTTTTAACATGCATTTTACCCATCAGGCCCTGATGTAAAAGTAATAATAGCCGGTGGGAGAGAAGACTAATGATATTCTCTGGTCATTTAGCTCTTCCCATCTGGTTTCAGCCTTGCAAGAATGTTTATGTCACTTTTGAATAAAATTAAGCATAACAGAGCTCTGATCTCAGATTGTCACTGGCAGGTGTTGCTATTATACATAGCTAATCTCTTCCACCTAAGCATTATTGGCTCACATTTTTCAGAAACATGTTTTAAGTATAGATTTTGGTAAAGACTACTTTAAAAAAAAAAAAAAAAGAAACAACAAAAAAAAAACCCAGAACAAAACAAACAAAAAAACCCCCCAAACCTGGCACCAGCTAGATCTGTAATCTGAACACCTTCAGGGTCTTCTTATTAAAAGTTTTTTTCAGATCTGGGCTCGCAGTCCTGGCCTGATGATGGTCAAATCCCATCTCACTCCACCATACTTAAAGCTGGGCAGCTAATTTGAGGTGTTGGTCTATAACCAACACAGAGACATAGGCACCTTCAGAGGAATCACACCATCAAGAAATAATTTTACATGTTTTCAGGCAGAAAGGGTGTTATTCAAAAATTCTTTTCTGTCTCCATATTCAGTAGTAGAAAAGCAGCTTAAATGAGGTACATAACTTTTCAGAAGCTGAAAGGAAGTGTCATATTCAACCCATCATCGGTTAGCGTGGGATTAAGACATCTGTACATGTCTTTTCTACTGAAGTCAACACAGCACCTGGTCTTTCCCTTTTATTAGTAGCAGCTCAAACAAATTCTTCTAGAGGAAGGTCCAAGAGTCCTTTATCCACTCTAGGAGACTGAATGGAGACTCAGGTGACTCCCAGACCCTGGGAGGAGCTGTTGACTCCCTTGAAGGCAGGGAGGCCCTGCAGAGAGACCTTGGCAAATGAGATGACTGGCCAATGACCAACAACATGAAGTTCAACAGGGGGAAGCGCTGGATTCTGCACCTAGAATGGGGTAACTCTGGATGCACATACAAACTGGGGAATGAGATGCTGGAAAGCAGTGCTGGGAAAGGGTCCTGGCTGATGGCAAATTGAATCAGAGTCAGCAGTGCCCTGGCAGCCAGGAGGGCCAACCCTGTCCTGGGGGGCATCAGGCACAGCAGCCGGGCAAGGCAGGGGATCGTCCCTCTCTGCTCCGCACTGGGGTGGCCTCACCCTGAATATTGTGGGCAGTTTTGGGCACCATAAGATAAGAAAGATATTAAGCCATTAGAGAGTGTCCAAAGGAGGCCAGTGAAGATGGTGAAGGGCCTTGAGGACAAGCCATATGAGGAGCGGCTGAGGACACTTGATCTGTTCAGCCTGGAGAGGAGGAGGCTGAGGGAGACCTTATTGCAGTTACAACTTCCCTGTGAGGGGAAGAGGAGGGGCAGGCACTGATCTCTTCTCTGTGGTGACCAGTGACAGGAACAAAGGGAATGGCCTGAAGCTGTGTCAGGGGAGATTTAGGTTGGACATTAGAAAAAGGTTCTTTCCCCAGAGGGTGGTTGGGCACTGGAACAGGCTCCCCAGGACAGTGGTCACGGCACCAAACCTGCCAGAGTTCAAGAACCATTTGGATGATACTCTCAGGCACGTGGTGTGACTCTTGGGGATGGTCTGGTGCAGGGCTAAGGGCTCTACTTGATGAACTTTGTGAGTTCTAACTTGGTATGTTCTGTGATTCCGTGTGATTCCCAATCTGGATCTCTATAATATTGTATGAAATAAAGATCAATTGCTGGATCACAGTCCTCTACAATCAGTCTCTAACAGTGTCTTTCTCTCCAATGGCAAAAAAAAAGTGAGCTCACACAAATATTACCATCACATATGTCTCTAATCTGGCAAATCCCACCACTATGGTTCAAATAGAAAGCAGATCTTGTCCAAGTCAGTCTCAAATATTTGCAGTCTTGATAGTGCTGTTGAGTATCTCCTACTTTTAGCAAAAGCGATAGATATCTGAAGCCATTGCAATGCATAAGATGTTTATTAAAAGTAAGGCATCTCTGATATCTGCTATTGAGTGATAATGTGAGAGGCTGAAGAGCAACCTCATAGTTTATATTTCAGTACACTTTCTGGTTGTCTAGACACCAGATGTTTAAGCAAGAAGATGATTAGCACTGAGTAGGCAGAATGTTTGAAGATGATAATGTAGAACTGATAATTGCACATTGTCCAGAATCTTATGTAACTATAAATCAGAGTAAGCTTCTTCAAACTGCACCAGGAGATAAATTCCAAGTATGCTCTCCATCAAAATGAAAATCTGTAGCAGTGAGAATAGTTATGAACTGGCTTTGGCAAGCAGTAGTTAATAAACTAATGGAATGACAGTAAATACATTTGAATTTCAAGGTAGGAGCAACTTAAAAATCAACTGAAGATCACCTTCTACTACATTTTTACAATGAATTTGAAAGGATAAATAAGCACAGCACATAATAGTCAGAGCAATTCACAGAATTAGTCTTTGAAGAAGGCAAAGATTTCTTTGGGTGTGTGTGAAAAACCCTGTGTGTTTTGAACTCTGACTACCTATTCATAAAAATGCCAAATCAGGGATTAATACAATAAACTTCTTCTGCCTCTGTCCTTCTCAATATTATGCTGAACGAGCCTCTCCAACAGGAGCAGGGATGGAATAGATCAGTCTCATCATAAAAGGGATGACCACTTGCACAGTTTCAGGTGCATGGTACCTCTTGGGTTACAAATCCCAACCATTTCTAGGAGCAGCACCCTACACTGCAACACAGTTCCAAAGAAATAAAACTCCTATTCCACCTCATTGCTAAATTTGATGATATATTAACTTTACACTACAAGTTGGCAACTTGACGCAATTTTTTTTAATAAGCCCAATGCCATATGCCAGTAGTAAAATTGTGGCATCCGTATGAGCAAGAGTTTTGATTTGAATGTCACAGAAGGTTTCCCCAATGTCAGAACTCTGGACACTTCTTCCTCACTCTGGACATTTTTGACCCAGTTTTAAAGGTTGCGGAAGGAATTTTACCAAGGACTGGTTGGCTCAAGCCCTCAGACAGTGACCTCCAGCAGCAGCAATATTGTTGGCCAATAGCAAAATGATGTCACAAGATGACATTTTCAGAGTCTGGATTTACAGACAATAGTTTATTATCCTTGAGATATATGAAAGATATAAACAGGATAAAACCTTCCTTCCTGCAAACGTTTACGTATGTTCTATGCTTCATTTACCAGACTGGGCTAATTGACATCAGACATTTGTGTATATAAATATGTGTATGAATATTACCAGCAAGGGGGTCAAAAAAATAAAAGAAAGCCCTTAGGTAAACAGTTATATATAATCAAGTGAGTGGCTAAGAAGTTACAGGTTGTCAGCTTAGCTCTGGTATTTGGCTTGTGAACACTGAATGTGCAAGAGCCCAAGTCCACTTTGACACAACCACTGGAGGAGAGATTTAAGCACGAGCATTCCACTGGGTAGTCCACGTAGACTGAGAGCAGGAACAGGCACAGTGATGGCAGCTCAACAGCAAACAGCATTTTGGTAAAGGTCTGCAGAGATGTGCTGCCCAACCTCTGAACCATTCTTTTTTTTAAAGCCACTTTTCAAAGGTCATTGTTGCAAGTGATAGGCGGGCTTGTGAAGGGGATGAGGAGGGTATTTCCAGTTTAGCCACACAAATCTTGCTGTAGGTTTGGGGAAAGGTCCTGTAAACCTTTGAAAAATAAATCTTTACTTTACACTGTCTCTTTCAAGAAGGAACAACACTCAAAAGATTTGTACAGCTGAAGCGTTTACTGAAATAGTTACTGAAAACACAGAGACTCTTACCTAGCAGGAAAAACTAAAAGAGACTTTATAAAGGTTTTTTTCTTTATAATCCACTTTTTTGTTGAGTCTCTGCTGACCCAAATTTGAGAAACGGTGTGCAAACTAACATATCTTAGTATTGAACATACTGCAAAAATGTGTCATCCATCTGAGTCTTCTTTATCTATGCAAGTAAAACCAGTTATCTTCAGAAATGGCAAGCAGGCACTTCTCATAGCAAGGGGGTTGGAACTAGATGATCTTTAAAGTCTCTTCCAACCCAAACCATTCTGTGATTCTATGACTATGTGCTGCAATAATTGAAGCAGGGAAACTATTATTATCAATAATTTTAAGCACCAGAAAAAATTATACTGCTCATCTCTGAATTTATCCCAAATTTTGGCAGAATTTGCCAAATAGCTTCAGTGGGAAGGTTTATGGCAGGTGGTGAAGGTAACTTAATCTAAACCTACTCTCTTTCAGTTTAAGGCCATTTCCCCCTGTTCTATCACTATTTGCCCTTGTGAAAAGTCCCTCTTCAGCCTTCTTGTAAGTTTCTTTTAGATACTGGAAGGTGCTACAAGGTCTCCCTGAAGCCTTCACTTCTCCAGGCGGAACAGCCCCAACTCTTTCTTCCAGTCTTCACAGGGGAGGAGTTCAAGCCCTGTGATCATCTTAGTGGCCTCCTCTGGACTCGCTCCAGCATGTCAATATCTTTCTTGTGTTGGGGGCCCCAGAGTTGGACACAGCACTCCAGGTGGGGTCTCATAAGAGCAGAGTAGAGGGGCAGAATCACCTCTCTCAACCTGCTGGCCATGCTGATTTTGAGGCAGTCCAGGACATGGTTGACTTCTGGGCAGTAAACACATTGTGGACTCTGTTCCACAACACTTCACCAAGGAGGTTCTTGAAGAAACCAAAATTTGCTCTCCTGAAGTCCAGGGAAGGGAGTTTGCTTCTCACTCTTCTCATTGTTCCAAGGATCTAAAACTCCCTTGGTCACATCTTACACATTGATCTTCTCTACTGCTGTCTGATACCAGTGCCAGTCTCTGGTACTCCCTGCAGCCTGAGACCAGGATGGCTGCATGTTTTTGTGTGAGCTTCGTCTGTGTCGTCACGTCCTTTCTGGTGAGTGCTGAGGACATGTCTCCCTGAGAAGTGGTTACCATACCTGGGCTCTCCTGAAAGGACAACAACAACCAACTGAGCTCTGGAGTCCATAGGGTGACTGCTCTCTCCCTACACACCCTTCCTCGTAAGCTGTCACGCAAACTGCTGCACCATAGCCTGCTGACGCACCAAGTCTGTTTACCCAGCCCATTTGCAATGCTCCTGGTCACTCATGCTCTCTGGAGCCATTTAAATTTCCAGCAGTTGCCTCTGTCAATGCCTTCACCATGTCAGTCTCGTTTGTGAGAGCTGCTGGTTACTAGCAGGCCTCTTGGCTCTTCCTCAGGTTTCCCTAACTCTGAGAACCCTCTGCTTGGCTCACTCTAGTGCTCAGCTCACAGAAATTACTGTAGGCACCACTGATGTCATTGCTGTGAATGCTTGCCTCGCCATCAGACTGGTGACTGGTGGTTTAGTGATGTCATAGGTACCTGAGTAGAGGACACGGCTGCTGGCTGGTACAGCTGCTAATGATGCTCATCTGGAGGTGTAGACATTTGGGTGTGAATGGAAATCCCAGCTTTGGTAGGTGTTTCTGGTTTAACTGGTTATTATGTTGCTATTATGTGGGATCAGGAAGAAGAGATCTGCAGTGTTGGTGATGTCATAGGAACCGAATTGATGACAGGGCAGATCAGGCATCCTATTTGTTACAGCTGCCTGTGATGCCCTAGTTGGCAGGGTAGCTCTTTGAATAGGAATGGCAATCCTGCCTTTGGCAGGTGATCTTGGTGTCACTGGTGTCTGTTGCTATTGTGAAGAAGCAGAAAACAGTGATCTGCAGCTTTGGTGATGTCAGAGGACACTCAGTAGATGACAGGGTAGAAGCAGGCATCTTTCTAGTACAGCTGACTGTGATGTCCTAGCTGGCATAGCAGCTGCTGGGGTAGGAATGGAAACCTGGCTTTAGCAGGTGTTCTCGGTGTCACTGTTGCCTCTGTTGCCAATGCTTTCAGGAAATGTGACCACACAAAATGTGCCAGTCTGAAAGCTGTCACTGGTGTTCACCCTCCCCCTGAAGCCTTTGTAACACAAACACTGAGGGTATGTGCTTTCCTTCTCATGAGGATATGTGCTTTCCTTTCCACTTAAGCGTGTCATCGCATTATTTACTTGCGGCGGATTCCAAAACGTCTAGAGACTGCTCCCACAAGAATGTCATCAGCAAAAGCTGTTGCTGGCTTTTATCTTCCCCTTGTCTCCATTCAATATAACCACTAGATGGGGCAAGGCACTATCCTAACAAACTATATGTACCTTGACGTTCTCTACCGGGCCACAAGGGCAGCTCCAAATTGAAAACATCAGGTATTGCTCCCACAGAAAATATCCAGACAGAAAGCAGTTCTGACCTTCACTTTTCCACTGCAGCCTATAAACTGCTCCCCCAACACTGGGTGTATGTGCTTTCCTTTGCACTATCACCTTATTTACTCTTTGGCAGATTACAGCTCAAAAATATAAAATATCCAAGGACTGCTCCAGCACAAAAAATGCCAGGATAGAAAGCTGTTGCTCACGTTTTTTTTCCCTGCACCACCTATAAACTGAACCACCAATACTGGGGCAGTGCTCTTTCTTTCCCCCTTAAATGTACCATCATATTCTTTTACTCCAGTCAGAGTGCAGTTAAAAAAGTGAAAGTGTCAGGCATTGTTCCTGCATCGAAGGTGCCAAGACACAAAGTTGTTGCTGCTCTTTCACTTTCTCATTGCACTCTATAAACTGCCCCACTAACACTGGGGTTATGCATTTTCCTTCCCAGCTAAATTTACTGTCACATTCTTTCTACAGAGCCCAGCTGAAAACTGAAGATGTTCATCAGCTGCTCCCACCCAAAGGATGCCAGGACTGGAAGCTGTTGCTGACATTCACACTTCCCTTGCAACCTATCAGTTGCACATGAGGGCTATGTGCTTTCCTTCCTCCCTAAATGTACCATCACATTATTTACTTGTGCCAGATTCCAGCTCCAAAACTGAAAGTGTCCGGTGCCTGCTCCCACACAAAAGGTGCCAGGACAGAAAGCTGTTGCTGGCCTTGACTTTTCTATCGCAGCCTGTAAACTGCACTACCAGCATTGGGCTGTGCATGTAAGTTCAAAGCCAGCAACACCTTTCAGTGCATGTAACTTCTCCATGGGAGGTGCATCTGGTGGGTGTATGTTTTGTTACTGTGCACTGGTGCCAGTCAGAGCTAGCCAGTGGTGCATGATCAAAGTCTGGGTTAGTGGGACTTTGATATGCCCTGCTAAGTTAAGGTGACAGGCAGCAATAGTTTTTGACCCTTGCCTGTAGTGAGTGATAAACCTAGCTGTCTGCTCTCCATTTTTGTGCTGGGGTCTATTGATGGTGATGGTTAAATATTAGAAAAAATCAGTCTTGCTTTGGTGGGGCTGTGAAAGGGCTGCCCATGGAGGTTAGGGCCAGCAACAACTCTGAGCTGTAGACACTTCTGTGTTGGGACCCTAACTACAAGTTGTCTGTTTCCTTATTAGACTCTGGTGATGATTAATTGACAGGGCACTGCTGTCCTGAGGGGAAGGTGGGGGGTGGAAAGAAAGGGAGACACTCCGGGGAATGAGGTAGGTAGGTGCAAGCCAAAGAGAGAGAGAGAGAGCTTTATTCAAACTGGTACACAACTTAAATAGGGTCAGGGGGCTGGATTCTGACCCCAGGAGCACCCTGGGAAGGTTTTGGGGAAGGGTCTGGGCCAGCCCCAGCCATACAAAGCCAGGCCCTTCAAAACTGGCAACAGAGAGGCAGGCATACAGCACATAAGGAAATGGTACCCTGCTGCAGGCAGGGACCCATCAGGGATGGGTTACACGCCAGGAGGGATGGAAAATTCCAGCAGGGACACACAGTGAAACAAAGGAAAAAACATATAACATGATAAAATCCCCAAACTGGGCACAGACCCCCAACTGCAAACAGTCTCCAAACATACCAAGGGTCCATATAAACACAGCAAGGAGTTCTCAGAGCTCAGGCAGTCACAGATCTGCGCTGATCAAGCTGTCCCTCCACAGCCAGCCTCCCCTCTCTCCTCCAACAGGGCACTAATTTTGGTGGCAGAGTAAAATGGCCTACCAAGAGAACTAAGGACCAGCAAGAGTTTTTAGCCCTTTTCACTTCTGTGTGGGAGCCTTTGCTGGAGGTTGTTGTTTTTTGGATCTGGAGTCTTGCTTGAGTGATGACCATGGGGACAAAAATCATTAGGTCTCAGAACAAGCACAGACAAGTACTGCTGATGAGGCTGTAAATAAGCTGTAAAAGGCAGCTGAGGCATGGACACAGGTTCATTCTTTGCCAGTTCTGTATGACAGCTTTTCCTGGAAGTTTGCTTTGTTGTTTTTTAGGTCTGACTGCTGGGAGGCCATAGATAATAAAAATCACTAGCTATAAGTAGAAGCTGAGATCTCTCTGTTTGATGGGACCTTAAACAATCTGTCAAGGGAAGATGAGACCTGGCAAATTCTTTCAGTCTTAGCCACTTCTCTGTGGGAGTGCCAGCTGTCTGCTGGTTGTTGTCTGCTGGGCACTGGTGATGAATAGAGCAACCACAGAGCTCAGGTTTTGGTGGGCATTTGAAGGGGTTGCCAAGAGATGGTGAGGGTCAGCCATAGCTCTCAGTGCCGACTCCTTCTTTTGGGTGAACCTTAGCTGGCAGCTGGCCTTTTTCTTACTTGTCGTGGTCATAGTATGTGGTCATGTGTTAGAGTAGATGGAGCTGCCAAGGGAATCTGAAGGCTAGCAGCAACTTTTGGCCCTTGCCAGTTCTGTGTGCCTTTAGTTTCCCTGTACTTGTCCGTGCACCTTACACCACACCCATGGCCACCACTCCTGATTCCCGATAGTCCCGGGATGGCTGGGGACATCCTTTAAAGAGCTGTGCATGATTGCTCATTAATTACTGGGTAATTATCCCCAGATTATAACACTATTGCTGCACACCTTGTAAATGTGGTTCGGCCCAGTTGTCCAAGAGAGCCAGGTGAAGATTTTATGGCTGCAGCATCATCTCCAAACCAGCTCTGCTTTGGACTGTGGTTGGAGGGCCTCATTCCCTTCTGTACAGGAGAGTCCTGAGCTATGTGACTGGACTTGTTCTTGTATTCCCTCAAGAACTGCCATTTTTACTACCTCCTGTGGAGCCTGAACAAGGGTCAGGAAGGATGCAACACAGCAGTGTAATCCAGGAATATAATGAATATACATCTGACATTGACAGGAGCATGCAGAAACACACTCCTTGTGCTGCAGTACCAGTGCCAAAGACCGCTGGTTGTAGACTGGAAGGTGACATAGCCCAGTTCTTGGATATTCAAATTTGTTAAAATTTTTGCTGAAAAGCATTTGCTTTTAGCATTTATCAAATTGTATTCACTGCTTCAAGTGAGAGATAATTTGTTCCCATCAGATTCAGGCACAAAGAAAATTAGAGCAACTACTAATGTTAAGTGAAAGATTTGGGTCTTGTTTATATAACTAAAAGTACTTGTGCTAGAAGTAAAAATGGATACAATAAAATGTAGGCTTGGGCCACACCTAGACTTACTCTCTTATTTTAGCTCTTTCTGCAAAGGTCTGAGGTGTTTCTCAGCTGTAAAAAATAAAGCCCCTACTTTGTAATTTGCTGCCTCCAGGACATGGTTTTCCACGTAAGGACTCCCTACATTCAGTCATGCATTTCCATGCGAGGATCTCCAGGAACACAAATTATATTTCAAAGCATTTGTTTGCTAATTTATTGACCTTTTCTTGGATTTTGACCTTATTTTTAGGAACTCAGCAGCCAGGAGTGCTAATAAATTTCTAGGATTTTCACCAGTGAATAGAGAGAGACTGGGACACTGGTGCTTCTGGCTCATTTTCTTTTCCTCTTGGGAAAAGACCAGATTAATGAGTTTACACAGAAGTAGTTTACAAATAATGCAACATTCTTTTAAGCTCTGTTCATGTCTTCAACATGCTTTCTACTGAAATGTCTTCCCTAATGAGATAGTAGACAGAGCCCTCTATTGTGCTTGAGTCCTTAAATATGTCTTATAAAGGACACAGTGCAAAAGATTCTTAGGGAGGGCAGAATTTGTCAGCCCAACTGGGGTGAAATCACTGCAGCTCCTTCCCCCAGGTGCAACCAGTAGCTAGGCTGAGCATATTATTCCCAGTAGGCACATGCAGACACACCCCACAGATACACATACCTGCATGGCTACTACACAGACACACAGAGCACTCCCATGATCCCAAATGGCATCAACAGCTGTCAGGGCTTTGTAGAAGTTAAAGTAGTTCTCCTAGAAAATGCAAGTTCCTTAAGGGAATGACCTGCAGTGTGATCTTAGTGGCTGGGAAAAGTGAGATGAGCACACAAATGGATTTGACCTGCAAAGTCTTTGATCCTTGGCCACTGGAAGAATGACTGGGTCTCCAGACAAAATGGGGAAGTATACAAAAGGCTTGTTTGTGCTGACTGAAGAGTCACTCAAAGGCTTCTCCTGCATCCTGTTGCTTACAGATTAGCTCACTGAGGGCTGCCCCATGCAAAATTACAGTGGGTAGCACAGCGGGTGCATGTGGCTTGAAGCTGCATGTGGCAGTTATTTCCTATCACCAGGAAGGAAGCCTATAAGCCTTTGTTAGATGAAATAACACACCTGAAAAACATTTTGTACTAAATGGAAATCCTGAAGTTGCGAGGCCTGTCTTGCGGCTATTCCTCGTGCATTGTTCAAAAGACTGAGAAAATGAGGTCTTAACATACAAAGAGGGATCACATCACTCTGTACAAAATCTCTTCTGTTCTTAAACTACCAATTCTCCTGAACAACTAGCAACACATAAGACCATGTTAACTAGTTCTCAGGTTATCCATGAAATCATCTGGTCTTTGTAGTGTTTACGGTTTGAGGTTTCACGGTCAAGATGCCTGGCTACCTGCATGTGGTAGTCCCCTGGTCTTTTTGTTTCATTGGACCATGAGGCTGGGAAACAGTTGCCCACAGATGCTTGTTCCAACTCAGTTCCAGCTGATGTTATAGAGTGAGCAGTAGGACTTTTTCCAGGCTCATGGACCAACTACAGCTTCAACCTGAGCTGATCTTGTGAAATGTCTGTTGGTGAGGATAATAGAATCATTAAGGTTGGAAAGACCTCTGAGATCATCGAGTCCAACTTCGACCGATCACCACCTTGTCAACTAGATTGAGGCACTAAATGCCATGTCAAATCATTTCTTGAACACCTCACCTTCCACACGAGGGATGGTAACTCCACCACCTCCCTGGGCAGTTCTTTCCAATGTTTAACAACCCTTTCCATGAAGAAATTCCTCCTGATGAATCCTGAATCTCCCCTGGCACAACTTGAGGCCATTTCCTCTTCTCATGTCACTAGTTGCTTGGGAGAAGAGATCGACTCCCACCTTGCTACAACCTTCTTTCAGCATAGTTGTAGAGAGTGAGAAAGTCTCCCCTGGGCCTCTGTTTCTCCAGACTCAACAACCCAAGCTCTCTCAGCTATTCCTCATAGAACTTACCTTCTAGATCCTTCACCATCTTCACTGACCTTCTCTGGACACTCCCCAGCACCTCAATGTCTTTCTAAAAGTGAGGGGCCCAAAACTGGATTGTCCCAGAGAAGGAAAAGCAGCAATATTTTTGGGGTATCAACCTCACTTTCCTGTGATTGCAGACTACTACTTTGTTAAAATTTGGATGTTTTCAAAAGGGTAAAATGGGAGGGTTTTAAATGGGCTAGTGTAGAGACTCATGTATTGCTCTCATTAAAAGCAAAAATATATGAAACCCAAATGAACTCTTTTAACCACAGGGAGTGGGAGGATATTCAGAATATGAATCTGGAGTGAACTGATTCTGATTCATTTTCTTTGTAATAGAATTCAAAATTTGAGATGATAACATTTCAGAAAGGCAACTCCCAAATGTGTTTCTTTATTTTAACTCAGTCAGTGTGTGACTGTTTTAAAGCCCAGTGAGTCAGTCAGCCTATGTCTACCTAAAGCAGAATAACAATATGAATAAAGGAACAAGAAAAACAGTGGAGACAGAAAAATTTTTCCAGTGAAGGAAAAATTAGTTTTACCCTTTAAAAGGCTCAGTGGCACATATTTTTGTCCTTCATGATCAAGTGAAATAAATGTTCATGGTTCCTTATGGTGAAGGTCCATAACAACCAAATCTTAGAGTTAAATCAATATGTCATTTTTTTCAAAATTTTGAGCTACTTCAATATGTCAGCAACATAATTAGTACATAAAAATTGACTTATCCATAGATTATTAGGCATTTATTTTATGATAAATTAATTTTTTTTTTATCAAGAGCTTCATTTCAATACAGCTATATTTAATACTAATTAGATTAACTAAAACAGTAAGTAACCATACTGATTGTTTACACTGCTCCTGCACTCTTCTTGACCTCCTATTCTTCTTGTTATTTGGCCTTGTGGATTCTCTGGCAAGCTTCCTATTTCTGTTGTTTCTGAAAAATGACTGATGATTCCTTTTGATTGTCTTTCCTAATCTTTTTTAAACTTCTTTTTTCCCTCATCCTGCCTTGCTATGTTTACATCCTCCTATTTTCATCATTTAGACATAGCAGGTGTCAAGGATGTCTGTATACATTACATTTTATAGATAAAGAAAAGTGGTTGGTATTTCAGGTGTTTCATGACATATGAGGTCATAATTCTTCATAGGCAGTGCTAAAATATGTTCAATAAAGATGACATTGACAGCATACTAGTTAATTTACTATCAGTCTATCTGTAACACAGACCTCTCAGGAACTGAGTAGTGTGCAGCTTGCTCTTCTCAATATGTGTAACAATGTTTAATATTACCTGATCTTTATTATTACGGATAATGAGAAATATCAGAAAAATATTACATCCATTCAAAATGAAATAATACAGAATGCTGCCTGTTGCCAGCACACATTCTGAGAAATCCTCTCACTTGCGAACCTAAAAGCTTACAGATAAGGATGTGCCTTGGAAGAGTAGAAATCTGGGCATATACAACACTATTCAGAGATTTTTTTTTTTAAAAAAGAATTTTCTCACAGTGCATTTGATAAACATGTTTTGGGAAAGCATATCTCAGATTATCAGTTCCTGAGAAAATCACAGGTTAGTAATTAGCCCGGGACTGTTGCTGAGGATGTTTGCCTTAGTGAAATGGAAGCTGGGGCTCTGCTGCCACATCTACCTGTTTTAGATAAAGAAATCAGGCAATGGAACAGGTATTGTAGTGTGGGGGGTGTGGCAGATTGTTTGCACGCCATCTCAGGTGAAGTCAGGTCTTAGAAAGTACTCACAGTCCTTGCTATGCAGTGTTATGCAAATATTAAGTGGAGCCATAGAACAGCAACAAGTAATTATATATTACTCACTCCTTGGGANGCCATGTCAAATCATTTCTTGAACACCTCACCTTCCACACGAGGGATGGTAACTCCACCACCTCCCTGGGCAGTTCTTTCCAATGTTTAACAACCCTTTCCATGAAGAAATTCCTCCTGATGAATCCTGAATCTCCCCTGGCACAACTTGAGGCCATTTCCTCTTCTCATGTCACTAGTTGCTTGGGAGAAGAGATCGACTCCCACCTTGCTACAACCTTCTTTCAGCATAGTTGTAGAGAGTGAGAAAGTCTCCCCTGGGCCTCTGTTTCTCCAGACTCAACAACCCAAGCTCTCTCAGCTATTCCTCATAGAACTTACCTTCTAGATCCTTCACCATCTTCACTGACCTTCTCTGGACACTCCCCAGCACCTCAATGTCTTTCTAAAAGTGAGGGGCCCAAAACTGGATTGTCCCAGAGAAGGAAAAGCAGCAATATTTTTGGGGTATCAACCTCACTTTCCTGTGATTGCAGACTACTACTTTGTTAAAATTTGGATGTTTTCAAAAGGGTAAAATGGGAGGGTTTTAAATGGGCTAGTGTAGAGACTCATGTATTGCTCTCATTAAAAGCAAAAATATATGAAACCCAAATGAACTCTTTTAACCACAGGGAGTGGGAGGATATTCAGAATATGAATCTGGAGTGAACTGATTCTGATTCATTTTCTTTGTAATAGAATTCAAAATTTGAGATGATAACATTTCAGAAAGGCAACTCCCAAATGTGTTTCTTTATTTTAACTCAGTCAGTGTGTGACTGTTTTAAAGCCCAGTGAGTCAGTCAGCCTATGTCTACCTAAAGCAGAATAACAATATGAATAAAGGAACAAGAAAAACAGTGGAGACAGAAAAATTTTTCCAGTGAAGGAAAAATTAGTTTTACCCTTTAAAAGGCTCAGTGGCACATATTTTTGTCCTTCATGATCAAGTGAAATAAATGTTCATGGTTCCTTATGGTGAAGGTCCATAACAACCAAATCTTAGAGTTAAATCAATATGTCATTTTTTTCAAAATTTTGAGCTACTTCAAAATGTCAGCAACATAATTAGTACATAAAAATTGACTTATCCATAGATTATTAGGCATTTATTTTATGATAAATTAATTTTTTTTTTATCAAGAGCTTCATTTCAATACAGCTATATTTAATACTAATTAGATTAACTAAAACAGTAAGTAACCATACTGATTGTTTACACTGCTCCTGCACTCTTCTTGACCTCCTATTCTTCTTGTTATTTGGCCTTGTGGATTCTCTGGCAAGCTTCCTATTTCTCTTGTTTCTGAAAAATGACTGATGATTCCTTTTGATTGTCTTTCCTAATCTTTTTTAAACTTCTTTTTTCCCTCATCCTGCCTTGCTATGTTTACATCCTCCTATTTTCATCATTTAGACACAGCAGGTGTCAAGGATGTCTGTATACATTACATTTTATAGATAAAGAAAAGTGGTTGGTATTTCAGGTGTTTCATGACATATGAGGTCATAATTCTTCATAGGCAGTGCTAAAATATGTTCAATAAAGATGACATTGACAGCATACTAGTTAATTTACTATCAGTCTATCTGTAACACAGACCTCTCAGGAACTGAGTAGTGTGCAGCTTGCTCTTCTCAATATGTGTAACAATGTTTAATATTACCTGATCTTTATTATTACGGATAATGAGAAATATCAGAAAAATATTACATCCATTCAAAATGAAATAATACAGAATGCTGCCTGTTGCCAGCACACATTCTGAGAAATCCTCTCACTTGCGAACCTAAAAGCTTACAGATAAGGATGTGCCTTGGAAGAGTAGAAATCTGGGCATATACAACACTATTCAGAGATTTTTTTTTTTAAAAAAGAATTTTCTCACAGTGCATTTGATAAACATGTTTTGGGAAAGCATATCTCAGATTATCAGTTCCTGAGAAAATCACAGGTTAGTAATTAGCCCGGGACTGTTGCTGAGGATGTTTGCCTTAGTGAAATGGAAGCTGGGGCTCTGCTGCCACATCTACCTGTTTTAGATAAAGAAATCAGGCAATGGAACAGGTATTGTAGTGTGGGGGGTGTGGCAGATTGTTTGCACGCCATCTCAGGTGAAGTCAGGTCTTAGAAAGTACTCACAGTCCTTGCTATGCAGTGTTATGCAAATATTAAGTGGAGCCATAGAACAGCAACAAGTAATTATATATTACTCACTCCTTGGGAAAATCCAAGGCTTCGCTGCTAAAGGCTGCTCATATTTCTGCTGAACTTCCTTCTGACAAAAAGAAAAACAGACAAGACTTAGATCTATATTGACCAAGAATTTGAATGTTCAAACTCTGCATTCAGACTGTGCAGAATTCTGCACTGCAAATAGATATTCTTTGGTGATTTTATTTTCTAATCTGTGACTATAATAAGTGTCTAGGCTCTGCACATACAGCCATACTGGGAATTTTGGGACAGTGTAGGGATACTGGAGATGATCTACACAACCTAATTGGGGTCTTGGATGTAGGTTAGTCACAACCTCAAAGAAAGCTCTGTTGTTAGAGCAGTGTACATGATAAACAGTGAAATGCTCACAGAAAGTGATAAGTTTGGGATGAAAAGCTTCATATTGCCTTGCTGTGTATGTGTGCCCAAAGGAAGCAAAAGAAGAGGGCAGGCACATCTAATATGATTAAATGGATTGGCAAAATCAACATTATTTGAATGAAAATTAACTTTTGGAAAAACATGTTTCAATGCAGCTCAATGATTATCGCTTTGACTTGTCTAGAGAAAGAATGGAGTGGGGGGAAAAAACTATGTGTATATAAACTTTCTTAATAACAGAGAGCTAATGCAGTAACCTTCTGAAATCTGGACTGAATGGGTTGAAGATATCTTGATTTTCTGCTGTCCAAAAGGCATGTGTCAGGATTCTACTTTGAAAACCAAGCATACATCTGTACTTGCATTGCTTTGGTCTTGAAGCTGATGCTGTTCCTCATTTTATCAAATTTGTAGCCAAAATATGATATCCAATTACATCTCTCTTTGTGCTGATACAAAGCAGGAACACCTCAAGGTCCACAGATTTGTTTATGCCTTTCAGTATCAAGGTACCTTCTGTGTGTCTTTTTGTAACCGCTGCTTTGTGTGAGGGGTTCATTATATCTCCATGTTAAATACTGATCTTCATGCTTCTAGATGATTAATCCTCTCCAGCTTCTAGCTTTTTCATCATGCAACTGAAAGCTTCCTCTTTTTCCCTCCTACCAAAGATAACTGGAATAATTTACCCCTTACACTGGGATCTTAAGAACTATCCCTGGCACAAGAGTGATGTGTTTGTATCATAAAATTACTACAATATCAAGAACCCTCTGGAATCAGTAATTTCACTCAAGTAATGAATTCAATAGCTTTTTCTTTTTCTCAGAGAAACCTGTAGTTTTCAATTGATCTAAACGTAATGTCTTCCAAGATTTCAGTGTTTCAAATGCTTTTTCTTTTCCATGTCTGGTTATCAACAAGAAAGCCTTCTTATGTTCATGCTAAAGGCACACTGAGCTTAAATAAAGGATGAATTTCTGGAGCAATCTGCACCAGGACCCTGGAATTGCTTACTGTTTCCTTCTCCCTCCTTCATTCTTTTTGCCTGTTACTTACTAGAGATGGGATCTGAGGCACTGCAAAGCTGCAAGTACAAACATGTCTGTGGCATGTTCTTAACTGTCTTCTGACATCGTTACAACTAATGCAAGCAGATTCCTTTGCAATGTGACTGCCCTGTTTTCAAACCAACCTCCAGCCTCTCAGCATTGTCGCTGTAAGGGCAGGTCATTCCGGGAAGCTTTGTGCAATGCTTCTCACTAGTAACTCAGTGGGAATAGACTGCAGCTCCAGCAGCACCCGGGGCAGTTTTCTTTATGCCCTAATTTGGTCATCAGAAAGCTTTTGGGAAGAATGGGTAGGTAAGCTCGTTAGGCATAAATAGTTTAGTGCATCATGTAGGTTGATGGAAAAAATCCTGTATGACTGAATCATTAGCTACAGGGTTGCAGGAATGTATTATATCATGAAAAGTGAAATTGATAGAATCTGGCTTTCCACAGGCACACATCTATTTGTACACCACATTACTATAGTGGTTCTCCTTACCGTCTCATATTCTTTACCACTGAAAAAAACTTTAGACCCACTCTGCATTGCCCAATACCTTTTTCAGTGACCCTAGGGCTCTTTCATGTTCCTAATTGCTCCAACAGTATATTCATCTTCCTTTTCCTATTCATCACTTGTTTGGCCGAGGAAGACAAATTGGAAGTGAAATTGCCTGTTACTTCCCCAAGGTTGCAGTTACACATTGTTGTTGATCAGTTACCTTATTTTGTTTCAGGTTGGTTTTTTTTTTTCCATTTTCTGTGTAAGAGTGTGAATGCAATCCCCAGTTACTATAGATTATTTACTTTCCTTAATAACATTACCAAGAGTTTAGCAAACACATCAAGGAAATTGATTCTTCCCCTTTATTCAGCAGTTGTGAGGCCACAGATGAAGTTCTGCGTCCAGATTTGGCTCCCCAGTACAAGAAAGACATTGGCAGACTGGAGGGAGTCCAGTGGAAGGTCACTGGCATGTCTAGGGACTGGAACAAACCCACAGAAAAAGGCATTCTCATTTAATTCAGCCTGGAGAAACAAAGGTTATGTGGGGACATAATTTTAATCTTCTTCAATGAAAAGTGGGATTATAGAGAAGAAAGATAGATTCTTCCCAAGGGTACAGGGTTAAAGGGCAAGAAGAAATGGACACAAGTTATATATAATATGGGAAATTCTGATGTAAGGGAAAAAATCTTCACAGAGTGGATGGTTAAGCATGGGAGCAGATTTATAGAGATGATGTGGACTCTCCATCCCTGAAGATATTCAAAACATGACTGCTTAAAAGGAGAGATTGGACCACATAGTGTCAGAAGGTCCCTTTCTATCAAAATTATTTTGTGATTCAGTATCTTGATTACTCTGAAACTTCTTCTCAGTCCTATTTACTAAAAATTCAGCAACGGATTTACAAGGAGGGATATGTTTAATGGGGGGAGCAGGGATGAGGAGGGGAAAGCAGACTGACAGACAGATGGGTAAACAAATGAAGTAATGTTATCAGATTCCTTTGCTTAGAGTTATACTTTTCCTGACCACTGGCAAAAATGATAGACCACTAGTCAACATCATTCCTTGCTTACTGTTAGTGTCTGCAGTAAAAAAAATTGGATTACAATTAGGAGTTTCCTTTAGTGCCATTCTGAATGCAGGTATAGGTGTGTTGTTATTGATGTCAAGGATGCCATGCAGACATACAATAGCACTGTGTTATTTCTGTTATGTGACATGTATCTACATGAGATTTCTGGAGAATAAGAAATGCTCAAGTAGTGGCAAATACTAAGGACCTGAAACATTAAGGAGCCTTCAACCAATGACATGGCAATCAAAGAGGTAATCTTCAATGAAACAATCATATAGGCAGGAACCGGTTTGGCTTGCAATACCTCACAAAGCTATGTGAAACATGAGTGCTTTCCAAAGCTATTGTTTGAGAGTCCAAGGAGTGTGAGAACAGACAGTAGGGAGGAAAATGAACGCATGCAAATTTTATGTAGATGTCTTTTGTGAGACTGTGATTGAAGCCATGGAGGAGGAGCTCTGTTGCAGGCCAATTTAAAAGCCAGAGCCAACTGTCAACTTGAGATCAGTCTCTCTTCTTTCTTCACACATAGATATGTGGTCAAGAATTCTTCTGAGTATTCTGTCCTTGAACTGGTTTGCTGGAGTGTCTTCTGGAACGTAAGTGATCATACATTCTGTGTTTTTATTATACATATTTTATTTCCCACCAGTTTATTTCTTCTGGGGCACTGTTATATAATAAACAGGATGTTGAAAACTAGTTCCTTAAATGTGTCCAAAATGGAAGCAGATGACACTGAAGGATGGTTTGGAATAATGCTGTCCATCATTCTATGAGGGAGACTGCTACAAAACCTAATTTGAATGACAAAAAACCTGAAACTGGAGTAGATGAAGTCTGACATGCATGGGTAAAGGGACAAGGAGATTCAAGACTAGACTAGTGAGTAATATTAGTAATCAGGATTGATACGCATCAGCAGTGCAGAGGGAGCAATGGTGTATGAGGACATGCCAGAGGCCAGATAATGGCTGGGAGTAAGGACTGTGCTGAATGGCACTCCTAGTGTTATTAGTATTTATAGCAGTCAACGTCTGTGGCTTTATACAAGCAGAAGATTTTGGCCACAATTTTAAAAAATGCACTGACATTAGATCCTAAATCTGCCTCTCAAAAGTTCAAAATGAAAAAGAATTTAGCTTTCTCAGATACTCTGTTAATTTTATTAATTTTATTTTTGGTGCTTGAATTTCATGCAGCCTGAACTAGGCAAGTGAAAATAAAGGCAATATGACTTAGTGAAGCTGTGGGGGGAAAAAAGGGAAAGGATCAGATTTAGAATGAAAAGATTGTGTGATTCATGTTGTGCTACAGACATTAATTCTGTCATGGGTAGCAAAGTGGTAAACAGCAGCAGAACTTTAGATAAATGAAGAAAATATGAAGGAATGTTTTTCAGAAGAAGAGCTGACATTTGTACTACCTTAGCATATTATTTAAAATTCATCAAAAGAGATGGAAATCCTTCCACTGTTTTGAGCAAGCTTTGGACCATGTCTTCCTTCACATATATGGCATTTCAATGGTATTTTCCTCTCCTGTTTGCTCTGACTTTCCTCCATGACTGAACTCTCTGACCTGGTCTTGCCTTCTTGCAGTCAGTATGTGCTGCTGGTCCCATCAGTTGTACAGAGTGACTCTCCACAGACTGCTTGTGTGCAGTTCCACAACCTCACTGAGCCTCTCTTCATGAGCATTGTCCTGCAGTATGGCAGTGTCCAAAAGACTCTCTTTGAAGAATCCTTGAAAAACAATGATTTCTTCAAGTGTGGCGAATTCGAGGTATTTTCTCTTTTGAAACTACTGACGAGGGTGTAGAAGCTGGAAAGGCTTCTGGTCGTGACTGTCCTTGTCAATAAGAGAAAGATGAAGTGTGTAAAAAAGGATAAATTGCTGGAAAGATTGACAGAATAGGCAAAAGAAAGACATATGGATTGTAAAAGGAAGGTGGAGAATAGGCTGAATAGAAAAAAACTTTAGATTGTCATCACAGGTGCATGCTCTGTATGGGACTGTCTAATTTTCAAGTTGGAGAACTCAGATAGGTTATGCTCATTCTGTTTTCTATGACTCTGCAGGATCTGTGCAGTTGAGACAAAAAAGTCCCCAAGGTTAGGTCTTCCAGAACACAGCAGGAGAAAAGACTTCAGAATTGAGGTATATGGCTGTAGCAACATGCAGGTAGCTACATGAGCTAAGGAAATGCATAGGACAGAGCACAGCTTCAGATCTTAGTACCTGGTTACAGATTATGGGACTTCTACAGCAGAAATAGCCAGAAACTATCTTACTGCCATGATGGGGCTTCTCATGATTTTGTATAAGCTGTTTATGACTCAATTGACAGGCAGTATCTTACTCAAAACCCCTGGGCATCAGGCTCCTCAACATATCTCGTTTATCACTTTTCCTCTGGGGTTTTGTTCCTCTCCAGGTTCCTCATGCTACTTCTGATCCCCTGGCATTCATTTCCTTCTCTGCCAAAGGCACCACAGTTGACCTAACTGAGAGAAGATCAGTGGCAATTCAGAATGTGGATAACACTGTCTTCATCCAGACGGACAAACCCCTCTACAAACCAGGGCAAACAGGTGGATGATGAGTTTGAGTCAGCTAGAGAAGTGAGAAATTGAGTGCAAGGGTGGGTCTAGAATAACAAAAACTTCCTCTTGTGAAATAAAAGACCTCATCTGAGGCTGGGATTGTCAAAAATTAATGAAAAATAGAACTAATTAACAAAATTGCAACAAATTAGTAGAGTTCATGTATTTTTACTCAATTAATTCCATTTACGAGATTCTGAGTTCTGTCAAATTTACTTGAAATTAGTCACATAAAAAGTTTCCTTAAAAATACAGAAAATAATACCTTCAATTTGGAACTAATAAAAATAATACAGAAGTGAAGTAAGCACCTCATTTCCTGTCAGCAGCTCTTTTTATTTAACTGCTGATCTATTTCAAAGTGCTGATTGCATCACAATATTTAGACGACAGTACTAGCTGTGGTGTAGTTAGCTATCTCTTTAGCATAATTATACTTCTATGATGCACACACTTAAATAAATTCTTCCTTCTCCATGATTTTTACATTGATCTGGTTTGTATAAACAGTTTTTTAGGAAATGCTTCAAAGAACAGAGTCTTTCAAGAAGGATTCAAGGCAGAATAGAGTAACTGTATTATATACAATAATATATAATACAATTATATATTATGTATTATACAATACTATATATAGAGTAGAGGAAGTTATTGGAAATACTATAGAAGTTACTTTAGTCCCAGTGGGTCATAACTGAAGATATTTCAGCTGACAGTTACTTTGGTTTTCTTTTTTCACTGGCTAAGTTAATCAAGTTCTCTGGGGACTCTTTAGTTCTCCCAAAAAGCCTGGGTATATTTGTTTCTGTCGTATATTGAAAGCAATTTATCACTACTAATAAAGTAAATGGCAGAGGTATCTGAATGTGGCAGCTGGGGATATGCTTTAGGGGTTATTATGGTGGTGCTAGGTTGATGGTTGGACTAGACAGTCTTGGCGGTCTCTTCCACCCTTGATGATTATGTGATCCTTTTTTTGTTCTTTGTCTTTTTCAGTGATGTTTCGTGTGGTCGCTTTGGACACCCAGTTCAGACCTGTTCAGGAGACAGTAAGTATGAGTGGTAGTGAAGCCTTTACAAGCACCCTCCTTGAGGTCCCTGTTGACTGAGACTCTTTCTCAGAAAGAGAATAAGGATATGGGATAGGCCTCCTGATATTTTTTGAGAACTGCTGCAACTCAGCTTCACACTCCATTCTTTCCCTGCCTTTACGGAGATACTGAAAGCACTTCTGGAAATCTCTCACATTGCACATTTTTTTTAGTCACTTTACCTGCCCCACATATGTAGAAAAAGACTGGATTTTTTTGTAGAAAAGATATATTCCAAGCCAGTTGCCCTCTTAAAATTACAGACATGAGTTCCAAATTGTTTCTTAGGCCCAGTCTTCTCTATCCAGTGAAAGATATACACAGCCTTCTTTCTGTTCTAGTATTTCTTAATCTCCACAGTTAATTTCTTCATGTTTTGATAATTTTTTTTCCTCTTCCTTTTTTCTTCCTCCAGTATCCCAGAATCATCATCGAGGTAAGAGATGCCACAAGTTGCTTTGGAAAGACTATGCTTCATCATTCACCATACAGTCGGTACCTGAGGGAGGCTCATCCAGAGCACACCATTGGGGTTGGACAGTGGCAGTATCCATTATCAGGCACTAGAGGAGAAAAAGTCAGCATAGCTAGAGCTGTTAGTCAGAAGTGGCATGGGCTTGTTGCTGTGTCTTTCATTAGAATTCAAACAAGAGTGCTCAGTCCAGTCTTACTTTGGTAGGACTACAGTAAAAGGGCTGGTGAAACAGCCTCATTCTCATACAGGCATAAGAATAATACCTTACAAAATACTGTGTTCTTCTGGGGACAGGATAACAATGAATCACTCTTCTACCACATTTCACATCACTAGATGCCAAAGTGCTTTCTGAAGGAGGCCAGCATACTATTCCTATTTCACAGGAGCTGAGTCAGAAAGACTTACGGTAGAAGAGTTACAAATAAGCAACCTGTGTCCCAATCAGGGAGTATTTCTGAGATCATCTGTCAGTGCAGATGATTCCCAGTGAAACATAAACTTAGAGGCTTGTTTAATCCACAGTCAGAGATGGAAAATTAATGGGCAGTCAGAGCACATGTCATCAGCCCAAATCGCATTCAGCCTGTCATGCACTTAGCCAATATGTCAGGAGACAGCACTTGAAAGAAGGCACGAAGACAAGAAACAGGGTGATAAAGGTGTTGCTACATCTGTTTCTTCCACTGTCCAGGATCCAGAGCGAAACAAGGTCTTCCAGTGGTTGGAGGTAGCATCTAAGCATGGGATTGTCCAGCTCTCCTTTCCACTAATCTCAGAGCCTATTCTGGGGTCCTACGGCATCACTGTGGAGACAAAGTCAGGTGAAAAAGAGCACCACTTCTTCAGAGTGGAGGAATATGGTAAGCAAAGGCTTACAAACTACCCCGGGCTAGCAATGAAGCTGACTCTGCCTAAGTCACATATGAGCTTTGAATTCTCCACTTCATGCTTGGAGAAGAAAGACATGGAGGGAGCTGGGTGGACAAAGTGAAGGCAGGAGGGCACTTCATTTTCAAAAGAAATTTGAGAAAAACAGTATGTCTCAGTGACTAAATTAGAAGCCTAATTCTTTCCTGGGCTTGGCACAAAGTCACTGTGTGAATCCAGGGTCCACATCCTATCACTCAGGCCTTACGCTCTCCATCTGTTCAGAGACAAAATAAATGTCAGGCCTGTCCTCCTTTGTGGAGGCCATCACTATATAAAGAGCACTATGCAAGAAAAACCTGAGGATGTCTATAAATCAGTTTATGGGACATATACCAGATTGTTACTGGGGGAGGCTGGATAGCCAGTGGAAGAGCAAGATAGCAAGCAGAGAGTACTGGGGATGCCAAAGCCCTAATAGAGATCTGTGTACTCCCTGGAACAGACCATATCAGGGAGTTGCTAAATTCATTTTGACCTGACAAGTTTTCTCATTTTACAGTGGCAGATTTTCCTTAGTATTTCACAGAGAAGGCTTGGACAACTCCCAGTTGTGTGGGGTTTTTAGTAAGGGCAGTAAAGCACCTTTCCTGCTTACTCTCCAGAGCTCTTTCACACCTTCCAGTCTCCAGTGTACAGATGCTCAAGAAAAAGACCTTTTCCAGATATGTTGTCAGTATTGCTGGTGACCTTGGAAAAAGATAAGCTGAAGAGAGACAGTGTCAGTGATATCTTTAATTTTACTATTTCACTTAATCTGTTGCCTTTCTCTTTCACCGGGGCAGGATTGCATAATAACTTGTTCTCCAGAGCTTAGTGAGTTTGAGACATCAGCATTACTCCCACCCTTTTCTTTAAGAAAAGAGATTAAAGAGATTTATCGCAGTTTTTTCTGTGTCTGTTATAATTATTAATATGATTATTGTTTAATTTTAAAGAAGTTACTCATCTTACCACTGAGGCTTATTTTTTCTGCCATATTTTTAATTGT
The DNA here is from genome assembly GCA_013400415.1 of Scytalopus superciliaris. Lineage (NCBI taxonomy): Eukaryota > Metazoa > Chordata > Aves > Passeriformes > Rhinocryptidae > Scytalopus > Scytalopus superciliaris. The sequence continues at coordinate 614,577 of VXBX01001171.1, forward strand.
AATATCCTACAATTGTTAGTTAGACTTTTCTTTGAATCATTTCCTCTCCCTTGTTAATGAAAATGTCTTTGCCAACTGGTTTTTTTTTACTGTCTTACACGCACACTATGGCATGCAATTGCTGACCAGTCACATTCACATTGCTTTCTCAGTGCTGCCAAAATTTGAAGTGACAACCACTGGGCCAAAGAGGATTTCTTTCTTTGATGAAGAAGTCACTGTGAAGGTTTGTGCTTTGTAAGTATCAAAGCTGAAGACAACACATTTGTGCATGTCAAATTCGGAATAGAGATAATGTGTTGTGCTGGAAAACAGAGACCCTGCTGCCAGTTCAGAGTATGGGTTAGAGTGATTTCTTTAGCTATGACTTCCATGATGAAAAATATGATAACTCTTCTGCTACATAGCAGAGTTAGAATTGAAACAGTTTGTGTGTATCCCAATGGAGCATTACATACTTTCTATCTGTTAGTTTTTATTATTACAGTAAAGGAGAGTCTGCCATTAAAATTGCTGGCTGTGACACTGCCAAAGTGCAGGGTGCTATGAGCTAAAAGGCAAATAGGGGTCTTTCTGCAACACATCCTACTTTGTGTAAGGCACTAACGAGAAACAACAAGCAGGAGGGAATGATATCCCAACCCTGAGTCCAGCACCACTTTCTAGCTTCACATCTTGAATAATGACTACATGAAGACAACAGCAAAGCAGGCTTTTCTTAACAAGATGGCAGAAACAGGCTAAAAATAGTAGAAGGAATTCTGTTAGAGCTAATGGGTCATAATTCCCAGCTGCTCTTCTGTCTGTGGGCATTCCTAAGGGGTTTAGAATCTGCATTGCTGTGCAATTTTTGCAGGTTTCATGCTAAATTTACAATCGGATTCTTGTGTGTCTTCCTTTCCTAGGTACACTTATGGCCAACCAGTGCAAGGGAATGCCCAAATCAATGTGTGTCAGTGGCGCTTTTACAGTCCACGGTGTGAACAAAACCAGAAAAACACCTGTGAAGCTGTCACTGGGCAGGTATGAGATACGGCAAGTCTGTTCTTCCCAGTCAGCTTTCCTACCTAACAAGTAGCACAGTATTTGGTGACCTCATTCATTTCCAGGGAAACACCAGAGAGACAATCTCAGAGGCATGAGTTTTTTTCACTCTCAAAGGAAATGCTGAAAGGCCGTGGATGTGTCTTTTAACAATGACTTCATCATAAGACTTTAATTTTTCCTTTAGAAAGAGCCAGTAGGAAGGAGGGAAACATGAAACTGCAAATTTGTGATCATTCCTAAAACACCAGAGCTGTGTTCTTACTAAATCTAATCAGCAAACTTCTACCGGGAGTCTTTGAGGACACTTGATGTTAAATGAATTATGAATTTCTCCACTAGCTCAGACTCAAAGGGCTGGGGTCATAGAATGCAAGCATCATGCAAGAGGGGTTTAAGAGGGAGCATGAGCATAGAGAAGACTAAGAGGGATAAGGAGAGAAGTGTCCAGGTGCAGGAATAAATGGTATTGAAACAGTGATCTGGGAAGGAAACCGGGGAGTGAAAAATACAAGGTAGGAGGGGAGTTCTTCAGAGTCCCACTAATACAAATTTAAGAGCAATTTTTCAAACCTTGAGAAAAATGGTCTTTCCCCTTTGTGCTGCTTTTTCAGCTGGGGAAAGATGGCTGCCTCAACACTGTCATCTCCATCAAAAAATTCCGGCTTTACCGCAGCTATGCCAGCATGTATGCCAGCCTCAACATAGAAAGCATCGTCACTGAAAATGGAACAGGTAACACCAGCTGCAGGTTGGCAGTAGCTGGTTAGAACTAATACATGTAAATTCCTGGATCACAATCTGTATGGCAAACAACGAAAAATCCTCATTTTCTCTATGTAGCTCTCCCTCCAGAGCATCCCCCTTCCATACAGCTTACCCAAAGGAACAGCTCTCTGCCCAGATCTGATTTCTGTTTACTCTCCTTTATACTGGGTGTGTCTCACAGGTATCCAGATGAAGAGCTATGACTATGTTGCAGTCAACCAAGAAAATGACCAAGTGTGGTTCAAGAATATGGATCCTTATTACAAGAGGGGAATTCCTTACTATGGTGAGGTGGGTACACGAGAGGATGCATTTAGACCAAAACTGCCTGAGGTCCAGCATGGTGTTCTCCATGATCCCCCATTTATGGCTGTTCCCTAACTCTGTGCCACCAGCTTCCCATGATAATGCTACATAACAGTGACTGCACAGATCCCTTGTTGCATTAGGTACACCTGGAGAAAAAAATAAAATTATATCATACCTGGAGTGTTAGGGTTTCTCTTCTGCCACAGACAGAGAATGCCTAAAAGGCAACTAAGTGAAAGGTGGGAAGAGGAGTCTTCAAGAAAACACTTCAGCAACATTTAGGCCAAAACTGAAAGTAAAATTTACCCTGTGTTGCATTACACATTCCCAGGGATGTTTACTTAAATCAATAGAGGTGTTGGAGCACATTCTGACTTCTTAGCAACCTGCACATGAAGGATAGACCCAGGAACAAAAAGGAAGATGACCTGGACAGCATCACTCTGATATGCAGTGGAGACAGTGGGTATGCACAGATGCATAGGAGCTGAAAGGTGTGGCTGAGCCCCACAGGTTACCTGTTGCCATGAAATCATCTGGTCACTTTAGGATTATTAATCAATATTCTCCAAAGAATATTCCTTCTCCCTCTGTGACATATAGTTTGTTCTGCACTGATGGGAATTGCCTGCCTCTGCCTGTCACAGAACTCCTGCTCCCTCAAAATATTGAGGAGTATTTACCTCTTCAATACATTTTACTCTTGATTTCTACTCCCTGCAGTTGTCCTCAGTGCTTAAGTAAGCATCATCTAGTAATCAGAGCATTTCTTTGCTGTTTTTGTTGTTGTTGGGTGTAGGGTTTTTTTCTGAATCCCTTGAGTATTTCTTTTGTTCAGATCAGTGTGACAAATGTGAATGGTGAGCCTGTTGCCAACAAGACTGTCCTTCTGGAGGTCAATGAAGAATATCTGGCCAACTATACCACTAACAAAAATGGCACTGCTGCTTTTTCCATTGACACGTCCAACTTCTTTGATCCCAGTTTAAAGCTGGCAGTAAGTAAATACAGTCCACAGCCTAATTAATGAAAAAATACTTTGTTGGAGAGAGGGATTACAAGCAAAATGTGCAACCTGTGCGAAACTAATATGAGAAACCATGAGTGCCTGAGAGGAGGCAAGCTGTACCCCAGCTGTGCTTGTGGGTTGTAGTGATCTTCAGCACCTCCTTGCTTTTGTCTCCCTCCTTTCTGCATTCATCTTCCTTCTCTTTATTCTGTGCACTAGAGAACTTTCCTCAGAGACTGTGCTGCCTTTCCCACCCAGCCTGGATGCACAGCAGCATCTCCTCACTGCTGCTCCCTGCTTCCCTGCATTTCTGCTGGCAGAAACTCATGCCTGTAACTATCACATGGTCTTCTTGTGTTGTCATGCCTTTGCTCTGGTGTGATGGGAAGAGCTGAGAAAAAGCAGGTTGTTTGAGAACAATGCCATTTTAATCTGCAGTAAATCCTGGCAGTTCATGCAATTGGTCCCAAGCCTGAAAAGAATCTGAAGTAACCTCCCTACTACAAAGCACCGTAGACCTCTCTGCAGTGGTGAAACATAGATTTTTCACACCAGCTCTTGCTCTTGGCTTGAACAGCCTCACAAAATCAGCCTCCCAACAGAGTATTGTAGAGGGAAGATGCCTTCGCCTTTCACCTGTCTTGCTATTTTTTTTTTTATATTTTCCACAATGTTGATCACCCATGTATGATTCTTCTATTTCATAGGTCAGAGAGGCACCAGAGGACTGTGCAGACTTTGTCTGGCGGTCTCATAATGAGCCCCAAACCTCATTCCATGTCCGGCGTTTCTACTCACGGACCAACAGCTTTTTGAAAATTGAGCCAGTGCCAGAGAAGCTCAGCTGTGGCCAGCAGCAGACAGTCAATGTTCACTATGTCCTGAACACAGAGGGCTACAGCAATGCCACACACACAAACTTCTACTATGTAGTAAGTGTTAATGTGACTCCCCAAACTTCTCTTTCCTCTCACCTTCTCTTGAACATCACATAAACCAGAAATCTCCCAACCAGACACTGGTTATAGATCATGGCTCAAAAATCAGTGATTTCGTGGTGGAAGGGGGAAGATGCTGTTGATCCAGTCTCATGAGATTTTTCTATGCCCAGGTGATGGCAAAAGGAAAAATTACTCTCAGTGGCCAGAAGCAAGTCAGCATTTCTGGTGGTAAGTTCTAGCCTATATTACTGCTCCTACTTCAGAGCACCATTCTGAGCACCAGAGCATAGTAAGTTTAGTCAGAAGTGATGAAAATAGAGAACTGTAGTTAAATTAGGTATTAGTTCCTAAATCCCATGATCTGTTATGACTCACAAGATCATTTGCTTTTGCTGCAGCATCTAGCCAATCCCCCATATCATAACTGAATTTATCTTGTTAATTGAAATATGAAAATTTTGTTGTGATTAAATGCATGGAATGTAATCTTCATCTGTTTTATTTCTTGCCAAGGAGTATTTATGGTTTCATAGTTATTCAGTGACATCCTAGTCTTCACCAATTAGAATAAACCTCTTATATTTTGAATTAGTAGGTGTCCCATTTAAAAGGGATATTTGGCACTTAACTCCTGAAAGTCATTGTACTTCCAGAAGTCTCCAAATACACATGAATGACAGTGCTCCTGACCTTCGTTCTTTCATTATTAAAAATACCTTTTCTTGCAGAACCTGGTCTATTTCCAGTCTTCAAGAGGTGGCTTAAGTAAGCCTCACTCCACATATAGAACTTGTTTCATATTTACCACCTTTGGTCTTGAGCTTAATTTCCTGCCTATGCACTAGCAGTTTGCATCTGTGTAGACATTAACTTCATATTCCTTAGTGTTAAGAGAACTCTTTAGCTCAGCAGATTGCTCTGTTTTCTTTAGAGTAGAAGGTTCTAGGTTTGAGACTGCTCTTCTCACAACCATCAGCCCCAGATTTCCATGTTCAATTTCTCAGTTTAAACCCTCCCTGCAAAACACCCCGTGCTCAGAATCCCCTGGATCTGTTGTCTTGCTGATGGGAGCTGTTCAGTTACTGAGAAATTAATCTTCCAATATCCAGTTTCCCTGGGTGTTAAAGGAGCTAGTAGCTTATGAAATATGTGATCTTTCCACTAAAGCTGAGGTTTGCATAATCTCTTTTGGTGACTTGTCCTCCTCTTGTCTATGTTCCTTCCACAGCTTCCAGAGGTACATTCTCCATCACACTGACTGTCACTGAGAAGCTTGCCCCCAGTGCCAGACTGCTGCTCTATACAGTGCATCCTCGTGGAGAGATAGTGGCTGACAGCTCTTGGATACAGAGTGATGTATGCTTCAAAAACAAGGTGAACACTTTTGCTTTCTTATTAAGGGTTATGTAAGCTGCCTCTTTGCTGAGAGAACAGTTGGGAAATCACTCAATCAAGAGCCCTGCACTAGGAATGGCCTTTAGGAATGGAAAAGGTGCAGACGTGGCTGGCATCATGAGAAGCTGTCCCAAGAACTGACACATATAAGCAGACTCAGACAAAGTTCTCAACAGAGTGGAGAGAGGGAGGTGGATAGACAGAGGTTGTGAATTTTTACAAACAGGGTTTCCGAAGGGCCATCTAGTGGTAGGAGCTTTGCCCATCAGGGAATAGAGTGAGTGCTGGTGAAAGGTGAGGTTTAGATCTGTGTGCCAATATTATTCTACTGATTTCTGTGTGGTTGTCTTGGATTTATTAATTTCCAGGTCGAGCTCAAGTTCTCTGAGAAGCAGGGTCTGCCAGGCTCTAAAGTCAGACTCCACCTTGAAGCTGCTGCCAACTCCTACTGTGCCCTGAAAGGAATTCAGAGTGTCCTTCATCAGTCTGGTCAAGAGTTATCTGCTGAGAGTGTAAGCACACCCACAGTCCTGTGTTCTTTTGAGCTAGGAACACCCAGAATAACATCCAGAGTTCCCGATTGTGATCTGTCTGCTGCTGACCGTATTTTAATTTTTCTTTTGGAATCAGAACATCTGTGACTAAAGAAGGGTCTAATGCAATTGTACACTTCAAATACAGAAACTGATACCAGAACATTACTTTTGGAAAGAATAGCAGTGTAACACATATCACAAGAATATATCTAATGTAAATCCTTGAGAGCTTGTTTCCTCACTGTGGAGTGATTATGTCAAAATTGCATTTTTATGGCTCAAATAGGCCTGGGGCTCAGAATAAAAGCTGTAGATGTCAGCTGGTATCTTGTAAAACTCCAGTCTCCTCTTAGCTTAACTCAAGAGTATATCTGCTTTTTGCTCAAGTTCACTCCACAAAGCCATTGCAGCTCAGAAGGAACAGGGTGCAGTCCAGTCTTTCTTGTGGATCACCAGTCAAATTACTTATTCCTCTCTAGGTAGGCATCAGTAGGCAGGCCCACTGAAGTCAATAGGATTGCCCAGGGACCACCCTGGGCTTTGAATATATGTAATTTTGCATCTGCCTGACACCTTCCTTGTGTTTACACTAGTCATTCTCACCTCCCAGGTGTACTACCAGCTTGCTGTGAGGGATTTGTATGGCTATTACTACAATGGGCTCAACCTGGAAGATGACAAGCAAGAGGGGTGCACCCCAACCAAAACCATCTTTTCTGATGGCTTGTACTTTGAACCTGTGAATGTCAGTCGTGATGGTGACGTCTACAGGATTTTCAAGGTATGTGGTCTGTGGGGCTCTTTACGTGGGAGGTGTTCCAGAAGAATTCCTGCACGTTAGCATTCAACCTTTTCAGGTGGTGTGGTTCTTAACAGTAAAAAAAGGCAGCTGATGCCTGAAATTGCCTAAAGTCTCCAATCACCCAGTTTCTGCCTTCTTATCCTCATCACTTACTCAGAAGGACTGAAAATCACTACTGGATACATTCACTGGGATCCTGCTGATGGTTTAGTGGACATTTCCTAAGCAGGACCATGGCCTTGGCTCATGACTTCAGGCATTCCTTGTCAAGATTTGTGTCTGTGATGCAGGCCACTTGGTTTCTGATACACTTGATTCCACTGCCAACTGGGCCCATAGCCTAAGATAAAAGACTAACATCAAACCCATAGTTACTGCTCTTTACAGAACACAAGGTATCACTGCTCCATAAAAAGTACATAGAAGTTGGAGAAGTAGAGTTATGACAATCAGGGCTGAAAGGACAAGATGGGATGGGATGGGAGGGGAGGGGTTGGGATGGGATGGGATGGGAGAGGAGAGAGATGATGCATTGGTAGCTAGTGCATACCCTGAGTGACTTGATAGATTCTTTCGCGTTTAGGATATGGGTCTGAAAGTCTTCACGAACTCGGTGCTACGGAAGCCAGTTCTGTGCAGTGAAAAACAATCAGATGTGGAAGATTACCCTCACCATTATGGTACCAGCGTCAATGCCAAGACCTCAGGTAAAACAAGGTTCATTCTGTATCTCCAGTCTCAGCCTACATGGTCCTCAGAACTGTTGCCTATATAAAATAACAGCCAGTGTGTTGGTGGGTTTGGGGGGAATAGGTCTGTTTGTCCCAGTTTGCATCTAATAGTCTCTTACTGACAGTCCTTGCAGTAGAGTCAATTTTCTTTCACTTAGGTACAGGATGCATGTAGCAAAGACTGGGACTACTGGGGTGCTGCTTCTTCCATAAACTGGTATTAGTTTCCCAGGGTTTTTCAGGGCAGAACCTTTCATTAAATCATAATTCAATTATGTATTTAAAAGAAAATGTCAATTCAGAAACATAATGGCAATTCCCAATGTCAAGACTTCACTCAGCACTTAGCACACTTAGTCTCCAAAACCTTTATAGATCAGCAAGAGTTACAATTATCTTTCTTTAAATCAGATTGCTCAGCAAAAGAGCAAAAGTAGCAAAATAGGTTGCCACAAGGGAAGGTGTTATTCAACACTAAAAACATGTTCTTCCACATGAGAGCTGTGGTACACTAGAAGGGATTCTCCAGGGTTTGGGATCTCCATCACTTCTGGTTTTCAAAACTGAGCTGGGTAAGGCCCTTAAGCAGCCTGATCTGGCCTTGAAATAAGTCCTACTTCAAGAAGATTGGACTAGGGAGCTACAGGGGTTGTTCTCAACCTAGGTTTTTTTCATTGATTCTACGATTCTAACTCAAGCGAAGTAAGAAAGTATTGTTATTTCCATGATACAGCTCTGGAACCTGAGGTACCTCCAGGCTAAATGAGTTGCCTGACATCACAAGTGAGTCCATGAAAAACTGAAAGGGGACCTTCATTCCTAAAATCAGACCTGTAGTATGACTGTAAGAACAAAAGTAGTTTTTTAATGGACTGGACATTCAGCTCCAGTTTATACTACCAAGCAGGGTAAAAATTATGAAGTTCTCAGGAGGGCTGTAAAGCATTGTGAGCTTTGGTGATAATACTGGCTACTGTTGCCCATTTGCAAATCAAATAGAGCTTTGATAGAGAATGGGGAACACCACTTTCTAACTGAATGATGAGACCTTTCAGGATGAAATTAAGTGAAATGTCTTGTGAAATAGCTAATTTTTCATGTGTTTTACTATGGAAAAAGAGACTAGATAAGGACTTGTTTCTTCCCATACCCTGTCTCTACTAGAATTTTCCTTTTTTTATGGGAAAATGTTCCAACAGAATACTAAGTGTTCATTTATGGTGTTAAGCAAGTCTGATCGAAGCTCATATTCTTCTGTCCTGACCTCTCTACTGTTATACTTTAACCATAGGCCCACTTCTAGATGAGTCAAGAATTATTGGTGGGAGTGGTATTAGCACTGTTCGGAAATTCTTCCCTGAGACCTGGATTTGGGATCTGGTTCACACTGAGTGAGTATGTTTATTTTCACTGCTTTCCCCCATGTGGATTTTTGAGTTGATTCATGTAGCTAAAATGGATTCTGGGAAGAAACCATGGAACATATGTTTGCTTTGTAGACGTGGGTCTACTTTTCCCATCTTTGTCAATGACTATTGCACTCCTGACTTTGTACACAGTGTCAAACCTGCTTGAATTGTGAAGGACAAACGTTCTGTGTTCTGTCCCTCGTCTTTCTGATGGGGACAAATAAAAGGCTAAGAGTAAAATAAAAGTTTGTTAAGGAGAGTGAAGAAGCAAAACTTGTTACTTTTCATCCAATTTTTAACTCAGCAGCCGGAAACTTAGGATATTTTGTTTTTCTTTCAGGCTATCACAGCATCTGCAAGGAGAATATCTCCATCTTAACTGTGCCTGCAGGTGCTTTTCTAGAACATTAATCTAAACTTTTTGGTTCTAATCTGAGTGTTTAGGTATTCTGTTTTTTCAGAAAATGGTATTTCCAGATTTAACAAGTTGAGTATTTGAGTGCTTTTTAACATGTAGTTCACCAGCACCTTCATCTTTACATCAAGAATTATTATTTTTTTTAAATACGGAGAGATATCTTTCAAAAAGTGAGATGAAATCAGAAGTACTAACACCAGCAGAAAGCCTGTTCTATGGTTTGTCTTGAAAAATTTCAAAGATCATTTCCCATTCTGTTCTTATTCTCTTCAGTTCCAGAGGAGAGGTCAGTGCCATTTACACCATTCCTGACAGCATCACAGAATGGAAAGCCAGTGCCTTCTGTATGCAGGATGATGCTGGATTTGGCATCACCTCACCTGTTTCGCTGACAGCATTCCAGCCATTCTTTGTGGATCTCACCTTGCCATACTCTGTCATTCGAGGGGAGAAATTTAATTTAATAGCCAATGTCTTCAACTACCTCAACAAGTGTGTCCAGGTATATTAAGTTCCCTTTTACCTCCTATGTGGTTTTCTTATTTCACAGAGATCTCTGTGTTCTCCTGCACACTGCACCAGAAATGCAGAAATAAGTGTCTAAATTCCACTGTAGCCTCTCTCTGGTCTGTTCTTTGCGTGGCTGGTCCACGGATGATAAGAATTTGCTCTTTATCCCTACCTAATTTAGTTCTTTTTGCTCTTGAAGGAGGGACCTGAGCAGAGGGTATGGGCATGTGCTTGCAAAACACAATAAATACTGTGTTATGCAGCAGTAACTCAATAAGAAGACTTGACTAATGATCACAGACACCTTATTGTACTTCTGTCAAAGCCAGACACTGACAGAAAAGAGATGAGTTTGTCACTTCCTCAGAGAAATGCCCCATCCCTCTGTTCTGGTTCAATCACACAGATGCAGATGACTAATGTCTTCTTCAGCAAGTCTCCCTTGCTCTGCAGCCTAACTTTAAGGGCAGTCTATTTTATCTGCAATCTTGTTCCTTCTTTCTTTGTCTCAGATCAGTGCCACACTGGCAAAGTCAAGTGACTACAGGGCAGAAATCCTCTCACCAGAGGGTAACACAGCAAGGGTGTGTGCCAATGAAAGAAAAACCTATATTTGGGCTGTTAGTCCCCGCAAACTTGGTAAGTTTGTCTTTTCATCACCTTGACATATCCCTGTTTGATGTTTCTATTTCCACCCTTTAACAAAGCATCAATAATCCACAAGCAGGCTTTTCTGGACAACTCCATTAATTCCTCCACAAATTTACTACTGGACTTCTGCTAAAGCTCCCTTGGATGCACTGAATGTGCAATGAATTGTTCTGGTATTTGCTCTCTTCTGATTTTTAGTTAGTCCTGCCCATTATTATTATTGTTAGTTATTTCCTGCCCATTTTAGGAAAAACTCTTCACTTGCCAGATGTAGGAAACACTGTCAGGTTTTCATGTGCATAAGGTCTTTCAGCTGACAGTTTTGTATCTAACCAAAGGTATTCACTAAGAATGAAATTTGCTAATAATTTTGGACTGGATTCTTAATGGGCAAAGAGGAAGTTGCTCCTCCCCAATTCTACAGCTGTATTAATTCACACTGCCTTCAAGGGAACATTGCCTTTTTTAAAAAAAAATCAGCTACAATGACTTGCATGTGTAAGTGCTCCAAAAATTGAAATACAAATAAACTTTTAAATAGCAAAGATTCTTCTCAAAATGAACCACAGATGGACTTTTTTTTAAAAAAAGATTGTTTCTAAGACACTGTAGTCAGTATAACTGACTTTTTTCAAACTTGATGAGAAGGTTGCAAAGTTACAGTGAGATGAAAACCAGATATGCATAATAATACTGCAGAGATTAAAAAAAAAAAAAGCTGCTTTTTCACCCTGGTTACTCTGATAATAATGCATTTTGCTCCAAGTAAAAAGCTTCTTTGGATTTCCAGTATGCAATGATAGCAGGGATGAAGGGATCAACTCTGCAACTTTGGGGTTGGTCCTCAGTTGCTGCTGCATCATTGAGGCTGCTCCTCAGTGTTGTCCCTCAGTTTACAAATTCCATCTGAAGGAAAGCATAGCAGAGCTATAACTAAATTATTTTAACACTGCTCTAGGCCAGAAAAAGCTCAGCAGAAGGTTAAGAAGAGGTGGAAACTGGTAGTGAGTACTGCTGACTTTTTGGTTAGAAGCATCCCTATTTCATTCCTCGTGCTTAGGGCTTCAGGAAACCTCTTCTTGCCACTAGTGGACACATGTGGTGCCTTCATGCCATTTGTTTCTACTGAGCTGTCTTTAGAGAAAATACATTTCTCAACAGTTCATCAGCCTAGAAAAGGCAGTGAAAAAGCAGGGGTAATTGTAAGCATTGAAGATAACTTCCTTTTCTTGGGCTGGTTGCTGGCTTTCCAGGTGAGGTAAAATTCGTGATTACTGCTGAGGCCAAATCGAATACCAAAAACAGCACGTCTCCAGAAGAGGAAACAATTTACAGGGACACCTTGATTCAAACTCTTCTTGTTGAGGTATGGTAGGAAATCTGCATGTGCTTTCTGCCTCATGGAAACTGCGATTCCTATAGCTGTGGGTTAGGAGCAGTCAGCTAGTGTGGGGAGGTAAGGCAGCTGATGGAGGTGAAACTGTGTATGGTAAGGCTTCTTCATCTGAAAATGAGAGCAAAAATCACACTGATCAGTGGCATCCACTGTTCTTCTTCCACTGTCTCTTTGTTGGGACTGTCAGCATACATGCCCTGACAACCCATGGATGTCAGTAGAGATGTTGCCAGAAGAGAAGAAATTCCATACCTTACTTTTTTTACTGCCTTTGGTCCTGTGACTTGCATACTAGTGAGGGATGTAGAGAGAAGGTATAAAAGGAATAAGATTTGTCTTGAGCATCATAAAGCAACAGCTACATTGGATTAATTGGACAGAGGCTGGAAATGTCTATTTTATAACTGTTTTTTAAGAAGGAAGGTGCTCTGGACAGGATGTTGGGCAAGAGAGAGAGCCAGGGACCAAGAGATATTGTAGTGGAGATAGGGTAGGACTGGGAACAATGGGTGTGCTGTCTCAATAGCCACATTTACATACTGATTCACACTGTTAAATTGTTATGGTTTTATGGTGATGTTCTATATTTTCCTTCCTCTTCCTGACCACTTCCCTGCAATCCAACAGCCTGAAGGTATTAAAAAGGAGTTGACCCAGAGCTCCCTCGTCTGTGCAAAAGGTAAGGCAAGTTCATTCATTCATTCATTCATTCCAGGGAGTCAGTGGAACTCTTTCACTGTCTAGTAGAGCTCATCTTACAAAACCAGAGACCCTTTCAGGAGATGAAAGAGTTTCTCAGGGTCGTGGTGCTCGGCTAAAATTCAGGATTTTCAGATATAACTGTGACTCATTGGGCAAGTCTCTGCTGCATTTTCTTTACCCAGACTGCAGATTCTAATAGTCACTGCAGTTGTGCTTACGAAGTGAAAACTTCTGGAAAAAAACATGGTTTTAACAATTCTTGTTGTTACTTTTTCTCATCAGGCATAAAGATTTCTGAACCAGTGTCTCTCAGCTTGCCAAGAAACGTAGTGCAGGGATCAGCCAGAGCTTATTTTTCTGTCATTGGTAAGTTAAGTACTTAGAATAAATCCAAAAGTAAATGGCATTCCTCTTCTGCTGCACCAAGTGCTATCTTGTATACACAGGCAAACTTAATGTGAATTTGAGGAAGTAATTAATCTTGATTTTTAGAGGATAATTTTTCTACTTTGCAAAGTGGCAGTGAAAGGCAAAAAGTTGCTCAAAATTATCTCATATCAAGGGAAGACAAAATAGTCCAATTATGTCAGCTTACATTGCATTTCAGATTGTACTGCTTTAGCATATCCTGTTCTGTATAGTAAACCAGCTAATTCAGCTGAAAAGTAATGTAAGGCAGACTTCTTTGAAAAAAATTATCTTGATTTCTTGGAAAGAAGACTCCAGAACTTTGCTGACTGCATAATTTCAAGTTTATCATTTTGCATAATCAAAAACATTTGTAAGTCAGTAAGTTTCCATAAAATAAAAGTTTCAGGTCCCAATCAACTCTAATCTGAAAGTCATTATTAACACTTGTGAGTTCTTTTCAGTGAAATTTTTCTGAGGTTCTGAATTCAGATTGTTTTCCAAACACAGTTGTTTTCCATGCCTGTGTCTGTGTGGGATGTGCTGGTACTGTGCAATACAGCCTCTGTAGCCCACCAGCATCACACCCACACAGCATTCTCACTTGCACATGCAATACCAGGAAGCAGGTTGTAAAGGACAGGGAAATCTAACCCTTCCAAAGATTCATAGCTGTTTCTCAGAAGTCATGCCAGCCAGTACTTAAGCTCATTACTTTATTCTTAAATTCTCAGTTTCTCCCAGGTGTTCAGCATTCAGATAAGAAACAAAAAATGGGCATTTCAATGTTTTTCTTCTATGCTATGTCTTTTGTTACTGTAATTACTCTATATTGTTCATTGCCCTTGAGTTCATAATAAGATAATGTAAAGCAATGTATAATGATATATAATAAAAACATATTTGAATTGAGCTGACTTTCTATATCTTTCATTCTTCAGGAGACATTTTGGGTACAGCCCTGAGGAACTTAGATAACCTCCTCCACATGCCTTATGGCTGCGGAGAACAGAACATGGCCTTGTTCACACCCAACATCTATGCCTTGGATTATCTGAATAAGACTGGGCAGCTGACTGAAGAGATTAGAGTCAGGGGTACTGGATATTTGTCCACAGGTAAGAAGTTCTCAGATTCTTCCATCTTCTTCCCCAGGGAAGTGATCACAGCACCAAGACTGGCAGAGTTCAAGAAGCATTTGGACAATGCTCTCAGGCACATGGTGTGACTCTTGGGGAAGTTCTGTGCAGGACTGAGTTGGACTCTATGACCCTTGTGGGTCCCTTCCAGCTCAGAATATTCTGTGATTCTGTGATCTGATATTGTGATTGTGTGCAGTGAGCTCTTAAACTCTACATGGTAAACACTGATCTCTGAATTCTAGCACCATGTTTATTGCATAGGAGCAGGCAATGAGAGAACCCTAAAGCAACATGTCATTCTTCTAGGACTAAAAGCAGCTAAAATTCATAGTGGTTGGCTATATTCACCAGACATACATTGATTGATGTTAAATCCAAAAGTCCTTCTGCTTCAGCTGAGCAAACAGCAGAGCTAATCCTTTTCTGTGATTAGAAAATGTGGCTTCTTTATTATATTTTCAGGTTACCAAAAACAACTGTCATACAAACACTGGGATGGATCCTACAGCTCCTTTGGGAGACGAGATGGGGAAGGGAGTGTATGGTAAGTGATGATACCTTCTATTTCCCTAACACAGGAGCTTTAGACTTTGAAAAATGATCAAAGTATTCAGTGATTCTCAGCTTTAATAGTCTAAATGGATATAGCTCAATTAATTTGAATCCCCTAGTAAAGGACAGACAATAAACCGGAAAGAGTACAACAAAAGGGTGGTATGATGACTTGGAGCTGGAATACACAATGCTTAAAGGGAAACTGAGGGTTCTGGGTTTGTTCAGCCTGTAGAAGAGGAAGCTAATGGAAGACCTAGATAAAGCTTTCTGCTACCTAGATGGGGACTGCAGAAAATGCAGAGTCAGACTCTTGTCAGGGGTGCACAGAGTAAGGAGAAGGGTTTATCTGTACTCAAGTGGCAACAGAGGCAAGTACCACTGGGTAGACAAATGACCAGAGAGGATGTGGATATCTATTCCTAGAGACTTTCGCACGTCCAGACAAAAGACTGAGCAACCTGACAGACCTTTGAAATTCTGACCTAGTTTGTTTCATAATTCGATTAATTAAGATTAGAAATTACCAACATCAATCATCAAGCTGTGTCCGTACTTTACCCCTGCTCTGAAAAATTATTTCAGCACACTTTTTCAGGAGAAATATCAGACCCATTTTTAATATCAGAATTTTATCTATGTTATTTATTTAAAACTCAGAAAACACTTCTTTTACCTCAAACATTATGAAGTTCATTTCATGTAATTTTCTATGCACATCCTATACACTGGGAAATCCTCTTGATCTTGTTCACAACATACCTGCTTTCTGTTTCGGGACCATCTGCAGGCTCACAGCTTTTGTGTACAAGTCATTTGCACAAGCCAAACGCTACATTTACATTGATGACAATGTCCAGTCCCAAACGTTGATCTGGCTGGCAAGCAAGCAGAAGTCAGATGGCTGCTTTGAAAATGCTGGCTCACATTTCAACAATGCTTTGAAGGTAACTGAGACAAGTATAGCCCCAAACTTCCAGTCTTGCTGTCAGGATTGATTCAGACAATTTCTGACAGACACAAGCTTATCACCACACCTTTACTCTTTCTAGTACTGTTCTCTTGTGTCTCTCATATACAAGCAGGGCATGTTTCTTATGTCTGCAATTGATGATGAGGTAAAAACAATTAGAACTTTCTGAGTTGTAAGTCTCAGGCTTCCTTTTCCATTACTGTGTTGCATGCTCAGCCACAGGTTATCACGTGCTTTATACATATGTGCAAAAGCCAAGAAAATGCATTAAATAATTTTAGTTTTATCCTAAGTGAGTTTGATCTTTCTTGTTCCTGTTCACACAGGGAGACAGAAATTACTTATGATCTCAAACCTGATATGCGAACTATGAATTACTTCATACATTGTTTCTTTCTAGGACATTTTTACTAACCAATTCTTTGCTTGTTTTTTCATCAGGGTGGAGAAGAAGCTGAATACTCACTCACAGCCTACGTGGTGGTGGCATTGCTGGAGGCTGGACACTCTGCTACAGTAGGTATTTGGTGCTCTGTTTGTCAAACAGTGCACAAGTCATAGTCCTCACATCTGTATTATTTAACAATGTGGAACTCTAATAATGACTGTAGGACAGTAGCAGATTGTAGGCAATATTTCCCAGAACCCTGCAGAAACCATAAGTATTTGATGAGTGTTACAAATCAGTTATGTATCCAGTGCCTGTGGATTCATTTGAAAAACCTCTGTGGAACCCAGTTATTTTAAGTAATGGTAGTCTAAGTAGGTGCAAAATCCAGACTGAATTTGCCCTCTCCATCCAGAGTCCACTTTGGAATTTTCCCAGTCCAAACTTCAAGCTATCCAAACCTTCAGTCCTATAAAATCACTCTGTACATTTAGGTCCAAGCTGTGTTTCCATTTCCCTATGGAATTGTTAGTAAGGAAGGAAATGATGAGTTGCTGATTGGAATACCTGGCACAGGGGAATGACAGCCATGTTTTGTACTCTGTAATGCTTCCTGCATATCCTTGGGACCCTGTTTTTATG
This sequence comes from Scytalopus superciliaris, assembly GCA_013400415.1. Lineage (NCBI taxonomy): Eukaryota > Metazoa > Chordata > Aves > Passeriformes > Rhinocryptidae > Scytalopus > Scytalopus superciliaris. The sequence goes on from VXBX01001171.1 coordinate 631,303, forward strand.
TTATCTTTGTTCTTTGATTTTGGGGAAGAGGAGAATTGTTCCAAATCTGACAAATATCATAGAATCATGGAATCATAGAATCATCTAGGTTGGAAAAAACCTCTGAGAACATCAAGTCCAACTTTTGATCTACTACCCTGCCTACTAGGCCATGGCATTAAGTGCCGCATCCAGTCTCTTCTTAAACATTTCCAGGGATGGTGACTCGATGACCTCCCTGGGCAGTCCATTCCAGTGCCCAATCACTCTTTCTGTGAAGAACTTAATATTTTTTGCACATTCCTCAGACACTGTGGTTTGGGGCATCATTTAAGCACCTGAGACCAGGATGAAAACATTGTGCAGAATTAATAGTTCAGCAACATGAATTTAGTTTCCAGTATCTTCATAAGAAGCTCCAAAACCCTGTGCCATATGTTTAAGTCAAGCTGCATAGACAAGACGTGGTTTGTAGTGTGCTGGTGATGTCAGAGATGAAGTAGAACTCTCAGAGATAGTCTGTAAGGCTAAAAGGTCTGAAGAGTTACCTTGATAGCTATAGCTTGAAAATTAGTAATTATCCATTTTAAAGAACCTGCTTAATCATGAGGTCTCAATACACTTTACATAGTTCTGTACAAAATGATCCTCATTTTATAGCTGAATCAACTGAGGGACAAAGAATTAACCTGCATAAGGTCATCTCACAAGACAGGAAAAAATCAGGGCTCTGTTAGTCTAGTCACGGTGCCCCTAAATAAATGCAGAAAGACAACACAACTGGAAGTGCATTTTTCTTACAGGATACACACTGTAGGCTCCTAAACGTGCCTTTGCTCATGTATATTTCTAGCATGAAGGGTCAGTGATTGCAGCTTAAGCAGTGATGGAAGTATTTACAGAGAAGTAGAGACACAAATGCAAGCACGTGACAACCTTCCTGTGTTTTGCGTTACCAGCATCCTGTCGTTCAGAGCGGCATGAACTGTTTGGAGACTGCATTTAGCAATGGGGTCCAAAACCTGTATAACCACGCCCTCTTTGCCTACGCTTATGGCTTGGCTGGCAAAGAGGAAAGACGCCAGTTCTTCCTTGAGAAACTGGACAAGATATCTGTCAGAGCTGGTAAGTGCAGTATGGCCATGACATGGGCAATACAGCTGGTGGAATGGCCTCTTGTGTGATGTAAGCTATGCTGATGCACAGTTTTCTCATGCATGCTCTCCATTCCCGTTTCATGCCTGCTATGCTACTGAACTTATGAGTTTTTCTGTCTGTTTTGGCTTCACAAAAGATTGAGCTGTGGCCTGATTTTCCTAGAATTATGAAATAATTTAAATAGAGAGAGAGTCCCCTGCAAGTTTCAGTCCAAGGTACTGGAAGACTGTACCTAATCTCCTGATTAGCTTCCTCTTCTACATGCTGACCAAGCTGAGTCCCCTTGACTATGTTGTGCTCTTGTCTGTGACTGCCTTACCATCCTTCCTCTGCCTTGCCTTCACTTCAATCCCTCTCACTTATACAGCCTCCTTCTATTAATTCCCTTTCCATCCCTTCCTGTTTTCTTTTCCATCCTGGAGGTAAAACTTACCCAGTTCAAGACTCCAATAGCTGAAAAATCTTCCTGAATAAAGGGAAAGAGGTAATTGTATATCTATTTCCTGCAGTGATGATGCAATGAGTAAACCAGCAAGTAATTTTCCCATGCTTTTCACACCGCACTTTTCTGTTTTCAGGTAGTTCAGTTCATTGGCAGAGAGAAAATAAGCCACCAACAGAACATTTCCCTGACTTCTATTCCCGTGCCCCTTCTGCTGAGATTGAAACGACCAGCTATGTGCTCCTGGCTTTGCTCAACAGAACCAAACTCATGTCAGAAGACTTGTCCTATATTTCTCGTATTGTGTACTGGCTTATCAAACAGCAGAACCCATATGGTGGTTTTTCCTCCAGCCAGGTAACAACTGGGTGTGGTAAAAAGAAAGCTTTGGGGAACAGTCCAGTCTTCAAGCTGAATGTCAGTAGTGTGACAAATCTTCCTGACTGCATATCGACTTGAAAAGTACTTGATAATTGGTGCTCACATAGGTTATCTTGTCAGGACAAGTCATGCTCCTCATAGGCAGTTTCATACATAATTTAATTTAATTTTACCTGAGTTCCAAGTTAGCAGTAGACAGTAGCCACTGTTGACACAGCATTATCCCAGGTCTTCTGGGGTAATTAAAATTTGCTGCTCCAGAATCACAGAATGGGTAAGGCTGGAAGGGACCACAGTGGGTCCTCTGGTCCAACCTCACTGCTCAAGCAGGGTTATCCTAGAACACATTGCACAGGATTGCATCCAGATGGTTCTCGAATACCTCCAGTAAGGGAAACTTCACAACCACTCTGGGCAATCTGTTCCAGTGCGCTGTCACCCTCAGAAAAAAGAAGCTCTTCCTCATGTTCAGGTGGATCTTCCTATGTGTCAGTTTCTGCCCATTACCTCTTGTCCTATTCCTTGGCACCACTGAGAAGAGCCTGGTTCCATTTTCTGGACACCCTCCATTCAGATACTTACAGACATTGATAGCATCCCCTCTCAGTCATCTCTTTTGGAGACTTAGCAGGCCCAGTTCTCCTTACAAGAGATGCTTTATTCCTTTAAGCATCTTTGTCACCCTCCTCTGGACTTGTTTCAGGAGCTCCATGTCTCTCTTTACTGAGGAGCCCAGAACCAGACACAACACTCCAGATGTGCCGCACTAGGACTGAGTAGAGGGGCAGGATCAACTCCCTTGACCTGCTGGCAAAACTCTTCCTAATGCAGCCCAGGTGGTCTTCTTGGTCACCAGATCACACTGCTGGCTCAGGGACAGTCTTTTGTCGACCAGGACAAGTTCTAGAAGAACTTGTATCTTGTTTTCTTATCTCTTGGCAAAGCTCCTCTCCATTTATGAGTACTGACAAAGCAACAAGGAAATAGAAGCTGCTCCAGTCTCATGTACCGTCTTACACTTGGGTACCCAACTAGGAACCATTATTCTTTTCAGGACACTGTTGTTGCTCTCCAAGCGTTAGCCCAGTATGGATACCTCACCTTCTCAAAAGAAAGTCATAATACCGTCAATGTCCACTTCCTGGAGTCCCGCAGTAAGATTTTCCAGGTGAATGACAAGAACCGCTTCTTGATGCAGCAGACTTCCTTACCCACTATTCCAGGGAATTACAGTGTGGAAGTGGATGGCACTGGCTGTGTTTATCTGCAGGTAAGCAAGCTGGAAACTCAGCACTACCCCCTCTAGAATCTAGGCAGGGGATTCTCCATAATTTATTCCTCTGCATATGTCACACCAAAGACACAAAACCCTTTAAGCCTGTGACCATCTTATGCTTTCCATCTCTTTTAGGCCACCCTGAGGTACAACATCCATTTGCCAAGAAAAGCTGCAGGATTTTCTCTTTCTGTAAGGACGGCAAATGTATCTTGCACAAACAACTCTCCACCAAAGTTTGACCTTGTCCTCTCCACCAGGTAACTTTCTTTCATTGACCCACCCTCTTGTATTTCCAGTTTTGGAAAGCATGCAAGAAAGGATTTAAACACAGGCAGTTAGCTGCTGCTGTGCAACTGTAGGAAGAAAAACAGGATTATTGGAAGCTGAAAATGTCATTCACTAGTATCCTTTCCACTTGCAGACCACACTAACAGAACTTTTCTCATTTCAGTTACACGGGAAAGCGTCAAGTCTCCAACATGGCTATTATTGATGTGAAGATGCTCTCAGGTTTCGTTCCTGTACAGTCTTCCCTGACAAAGGTAAAAAATGGGACCAATGTAAATGATAAACCCTGAAAACTTAGGAAGTTGATAAAAATAGTCTCTAATTAGCAAATTGGAGTCCCATGGGAACTGTGCAAAGTCCCCTGTCACATACTCTTATATCTCAGACTTGTCACTGTTCATCTGTTGGAGACAAATCTGTTAGGAGTTGCCAAATCCAGTTTCCAAGACAGGCAAAACTGCTGCAGCTTCATATCCCCGTTCATATCCAGCCAATAACAATGTTCAGTGTGTATTCCCAATAGGCAGACATGCACACTATACATATATATCCACATATACTTACATGCATGGTGGTCACACGGATCAGTAGACAGGAAAGACAGCACTTCCACAAATACAGACAGCATAAATGACTTTATTCTGTTCCCTTTTCTGGCTGATCAGACTAGAAGCCCATTTGCAGATAAGATAAATAAACACATACACATATATATATATATGCAAATACAAACACACATTGAGGATCCTTCTCCTAGCTGACCTAAGACACTTAGTTTGCCCAGTAGCTGCCCCTGAATCCTTGTTCTATCCAGTTGCTGGCAGCTGGACATGTGCCTCCTCAAGACCTCAGCCCCACTTTAGTGCCTGGAATTGAGGTCTCCATCACCACATATTTGCATGGTGGGTACCTCTATAAGCAGTCTTAGACATGCAGCAGATGGGCTGGGTTCCCCTGGTCTCCTAGTGACCTCACAAGACACATACACATAGAGACACAAGCAAATGAGTCTCCACTAGCTGGTTGAGCCCAATAGCCTGCTCAGTGTCCACCTCCAAGACCAGGAAAAGTCTTTCCAGAAAAAGGCTTGGACATCCTGGTCCCTCTGGTGGCTAACTTGGATCCTCTGGTGTCTTCAGTATTTGGGCCAGATTTGTGTCTGCTTCGGTAGCCAGCTGCCAAGCCCCTTAACTAACTCACCAGCTAGACCAGGTTGGTATTCACTGGCTACCACACACTGACATACACACCCACCCACAACAGCCTGAAGTGTGGTGTCTCCAGCACCCCAGACACATGGTTTCTGTGATCTGTGGTTCCTTCTTTAGTGATGGGCACTCCCTGCACACACATCCACGCAGAAGAGAGAGCCCTTCACCCAGGAAAATAGTCAGGGACAGAGATTAATGAGAGAGGAGAGACTGTGGTGAGCAGGTGCAGGGCAGACAGGTATACTGACCACCAATGTGTTTATGTGCAACTGGCTTCTCTTATATCCTTTTCCACTCTTTTCCCTTCCAGTTGGACTTTAACCCTTTCTTTGTCACTTCTGGCTCTTCCCCTAAACATCCTGTAATAATTTTTTATTGAGTCCCAGCATCCCATACTCAGTCTTGTGTTCTGTAGGCAGCACTCCCCTTAAGTCTGTAAGGTGGTCCAGGAATATTCTGCTGTTGACTCACCTGGTGGGTCTCATCCCCTGACAATGGGGCTGGTCACTGCCCTGTGACAGTCCTGAGGGGAATCAGGTCAGAGTGCTCTCATGGCTCTGCTCAGGTTACTGAGGTTTCCCTGTGCTCCTTAGTGTTTGTGTGTATGAGTCTGTAATCACAAAACCTAACATAATGTATGCAAGAAACGCTTATGCCATAGTTAAATTGCTTTAATGGGTATTTTGTAATACTATCCCTTTGACATGGTTATTCCTTCCCCTTCATTTTAACAAAGAAACAAAACAAAAGAAAAAAAAATAGTGGGTACTGCTCCTACTCCTTTACTATCCAGAGATTTGGTTATGATGTGACAATGCTGGGCACAGCACTAATAAGCACCTCATTTCTGTTCCTAAGGCAATTTAAGTTTGCAATGGATGCATTGGCTTCAAGCCATGAGCTGTAATTTTCAAGTAGATAGAAAGAAGAATGAAATTCATTGCAGAGTCTTCTCGCAGCTTGGTGCATTTATAATCATTCAGCATTCAGGACTGATTTTTGTTTTTCACTGAAACTGTATGAAATTCATAAAATCTCTTTGGAAGCTTTTTCCATTGAGATGTTATGCTTTTTGGCATTATACTCCTCTTCACATGGACTTGGAGGAAAAACAGTTTGTTTTTTAAAGTTTGGAATATTTTGGGCCTGTATATTCTTATAGTAAAATAAATTTGTTCAAATTCTTTTCTAAAATATTTTTAAACATTTGTTATTTAAAACATACAACAGACTAACAAGTGAGTCAGCTTCAGCTGCATAAATTAATAGTAATTTTTTGTTGAAATTAGATCATTCTTAAGTTAATTATAAAAGTCACAAGCATCAAAGCTGACTAGTAAAACTGTTTAGTTTGTAGGAATCAGGGTATGAAAACACTCAACTTGCATTTCTTTTTTTGGCTACTAGATGGCGCGGTGGCATAAAAAGAGCGCGGCAGCCCCTTTGAATGCCTTTTGCTATGGAACCTGTCTCCTTGGCAAATCTCCGCGTTAACATTGTTATCTTTTGCCTTATTTAAAGCTTCAGGACGAGAATTCTGTTGTGGATCGTGTAGACACCAAGAACAGCCACATACTCTTCTATCTTCAACAGGTAAGTTTGAGAGGTTTCTTTTTGGTTTTATTAAATTGGACGTTTAAAACAAGCTCCCGGATATAAGGAAGAGGGCCTCAGGGGTAGTTATGAAAAGTTCTGATGCATGTTTTTGTCTTGCCCTTTCCAGGTCTCCCAGAAGGAAATCAGCTTCTCCTTCAGTGTGGAGCAAAGCCTGCCTGTCTCAAACATCAAACCAGTGCCTGTACATATTTATGATTACTATGAAACAGGTAGGTGAATCCAGAGGAGAGATGAGTGGAGATTCACTTAGCAGTTCTGCTGCTTTTGATTACTACACTGCAAAAGGTTTGCAGAGCACAGACCACTCCTGTGTTTTCATTTCATGCATCCTTTCAACACAAAGCAAATTAAAAAGTGATACATCAGGAGTTGCTTTCTTAAGAATCACATACACAAAGAAGTGCAGTTCCACAGTTTGAACCTGATGTTTAAAATAAATAACTAAAAGGCAGGAGTGTTTCTGACTTCCCTGGTCTGGTTTGTCTAGTGGGTTTTTTTTGCTTAACCTTGCCATGGTAGGCTGCAATCAAAAAGATCTTCCTTAGTGGAATTTAAATACTTACATAAGAATGACAGTCCTACTTCACTAAAAAGGAGTTTAAGTAAATAAAGCTGGAGAATTAAGTGCCTGATCACCTTTCTTGAACTGGTCTCAAGGAAGTACAGTTGCATCAGGCATCATCCAGTTGTGTAACTTACGTTATCAAAGCTGTGGCTCAGGTTTCCCCAAGACTGGAACAACCTTTTGGTACTGCGTCCTAGCAGATTAGCAGCGGCAGCAGTCAGGGAATTGAGCCTGGAGTGCATTTTCTGCCACCTGATTCACATCTTGCATGGTCACAGCAATGATGTGCCCTGACAAACACAGTCAGAGGAGTGCATTGGGCTCTGACTATGCACGCCTGCAACTGGGTGCCTTGGCAACTGGAAGGCTACCACAACATTTAGCACACTTTCCAACTCATATTGTTTTAATCACAGATGCACATAGAGTGGGGTCACAATGATTTCGCACTCTCATGCAAATGTCTTCTTCCTTTCTCCTTTCCAGATGAATATGCCCTTTCAGAATACAACACACCCTGCTCCCTGCCTTCCAACTGAAATCAGGCAAGCATTTATAGAGGAAGAAGTGGATAAGAGATTTGGTTGTTTCTGGAAATGCAATAGAATAATGAGGAATAAGCAAATCCCATATTGCAGTAGATCAGAATGACCCATTCTGGCCCACACTTCAGAAAGAGCTTGGGGTCAGTGTGGGTTAGAAACTGCAGATAAAATGCTTTTCCTAACAAGACAGATATTGTGCAATTGTTAACCCTGATGATCCATCTTCTTTGAAACTCATTACATATTCCAGTGGGAGCTTTGAGTAAAGGTAAACATTTGAAATGTGTGTTCTTAGCCATAGATTCCTCTTAAGAAATCCTAATCTTGCAGAATAAACAGCTGTTGCTGCTCCTGTAGATCTTGTTTTGGTATTTACATTATCCAGAAGGAAAATCCTCAAGAAATTGCTTTGATCTTCACCTTTTTCAGCAATTGAACTGAATCATTTACAGATGTCAGAATTCTAGTCACAGGAAGACAACTTTTGTGCAGTTTTTACCTCAATTTTGAAAGAAATGTTTTCTTCAGATTACCATCTTACAGTTTACTGCTCTTTGTAATAAAACATTCTGATTGGCAATCCTATTTGTTCCTGTCTCCACTCCTTCTTCTATCTAGAAATGAGTGATGTAAGGTATTCCATAAGCTAAAACATTCATACCTTTGACAGGTCAATCAATGACATCCTGACATTGGTGACATTTTGTGACACAGCCAGGATGGGGGCCCCAGCCTATGTGATGGAAGCTTTCTACCCAAAGCCTAACACTGGGAGCTGTAACACGGAAACTCTTTAGAAAGGGGTTAGGGAAGAAAGGTGGATGCCCTTGCATGGAGAAAAAGGAAATGATTTCTAGGGATTGAAAAATAGAGCTACAAGAAGCTTGCAAAGGAGGAACAAGGAAATTTCCTGTTGTGATTTCATCATTTAATGAACAGGTAGAGCACACAGACACACACTGTGGCTACTGTCCCTCACAGACTGCAGTGACCTGACATGACCTTCATCCTGACCAGATCGCACTGGTGGAAGGAGACAGAAACTAACTATGTGTCCATAATAATCTGAACAGGCGTTTACCAACTGAATCGTATCACTGAGCTGTTGTTTCTTCAATCAGGGTGTTAAGACATAATCACAGTTATCGTCTTGGAAGAGACTTAGTTATCATGAAACTGGTCTTCTCAAAGCAAACTTTGCTTCCTACAAACACTTTACTCAACAGCAGTGCGCCTGATGTGAGACAGACCACACGACAGCACAGAGTAAGAGAGTAGCAGTTCATTGTCTACCCTGAGAACACTGTTTAGCAGGGTATCAGGCTTGCCCAGAGATGGCTCAAGTGAAACTAATCCTACCTCACTGAGCAGTGCAGGAACCTTTGTGATAAGGGGCAGTCATGACAGAAATCCACAGGCTCAGTGTAAACCCAGAGAGACACAAAAGAAATCTGGAAGCTGTAGAAGCACATAAATATTGGTTTGGAAGTGACCTGTGGAGGACATCAACCAAAACCTCCTGTTCTAAGAACCACCAAGCAGAAACTTAGACGTTCTTCCTAAAATGACCAGAGGGCTGCAGCACTCCTCATATGAAGACAGCCTGAGAGAGTTGGGATTGTTCAGCATGGAAAACAATCCAGGGACAGTGTAATTCAGCTTTCCATTACTTAAAGGGGGCTTATAAAAAAGATGGAGTGACTTTTTGCATGGGCAGACAGTGATAGGACAAGCGGGAATGGTTTTAAACTAAGGGAGGGTGTTTTCAGATTAGAAGTTCAGAGGGAATTCTTTGTCCCTGACAATCCTAGTGGAATTTCTATCTTGTGAAAAAAGAATGACATTTGGAGAAAAGGATGTTGTGAAGCGAATAGCTTTCAATTCTCTCAATTCTGCTCAAAACCTAGAGTTCCTATCCCCAGCGTTTCTCTTCCCATCAGCAGCAACCCCTGAGCACAATCCTTGACCCAAAAAGTCACACTGTTTTCATGTTTGCATGAGACCTGTGGTGACTTTTGCTACAGACAGACACATGCTGAGAAATAAGTTATGAGTCAGAAGATGTTAAGGCCATGTTGCTTTTCACTGACCCCAAATTCCCCTTTGCTCTCCCATTTCTGTCAGCAAAAAAGATTGTGTGAGCTTCAAGAGGGGTCAATCAGGCTACTTCAATCCACCTTCTTCAGCTGTGTAAACTCAGCTTGCTGCTAAACAAAAGCCTTTGTTTAATGCCATTCCAATGAATGGCCAACTGCAAGCCTGGTCAGATGGAAACTGATACGAAATGCACATTCTTTCAATAGCACAGCATTTAAATTTTGCTACAAATTTCCAAAACACTTGGCTGAGAGGGAGTGGCTGGAACAATGCCAGAAGTACCTAGCAAAATCTGCATTTTATAGCCTTCTTTTACCTCTATAACTCTTTTAACTGCAGCACAAGAAATGACCCTTTCGTTTTTTCTCATGGAGGTTGCATCATGTGAACTTCAATGCAAGTCAGATGAAAAGATGTAACAATTGACAGAAACTTCAGATAGTGAGTTTTTAGGATCAATCAGAAAACTGTAAGGGCTCCCTCCCATCTCTAAAAATGCCAAATACAATACACTTACACTCAGTTCTTTAGTTTGAACATAGATACTAGTCTGCTGTGTATCTATATTTTCCTATTAAAACAAGTCCTTGAAATTGCCTACTGGACACACCTGGTTGCCATGTAAGACTTCAAGAAATGCCTCTGACTCAGTGGCCAGCAGTATGAAACCTTCAGCACCTTGTGGAAGCTCTTGATCAGTACAGCCAGTGAAGGACTCGCAAAATAGCTTCGAGAACTCTAATTCTGTTGGTATGTATTGTAAGAAAAAAATACTGAAAGTCAGAGCAAAAGGGAGCCAGAGACTCAGGAAAACAGCAAAGTGCCTGAGAAGCCAGTGAAGTGTTTTGTTGAGGCCGAGGCCTTGCATGCTGGAGGGTTTAAAGAGAGCACATATGTGGGATCCTACAGTGCCTAGCTGCTCCTGCATTTTAGTTTTGTCAGATAAGCAAGAAGATTCACCAGGACTTTTCTATCTGCACAGTATCTTTAATGAATTAGAGTATTGTGAACTCAGAGCCTTTCCTGGGGTATAGCCACAGATGCAGCAGGAGTGCAAATCACACAGACTCTGCTTATTCAGCGCAGCTCCGAGGAGCTGCCTCTCTTGGGTTTCAGTGTTGCTGTTCCCACACACTTCCAAAGTCTGAGTCCTACCAAAGCCAGTGTGAATCTTCCTTTACATCTATGTGGGTTTTGTCAGGATTCAAAGTTTGCTGAGCCCCTGTGCAAGACAGATAGGAGTCATGGTTCTGCTGTCACAGCCAAACGTGCCATCGAGTTTTGTTTCCAAATGACACACCCCATATTAAAAGGTCACCCGAGTCAAGTTTTCTTACTCTCATTGCTGTAGTTAGAAAGATACTCAAGAACCCTAAAACTGCTGTGAATCAATCTTCCCTTTAATTTTCAGTGTGCAAAAAGGTCATGCATCTGCTTCCAGTTCTTTCAGCAGTTCCTATGGGACCCATCTGCTGCAGTCCATGGGAATGTGACAGAATAGACTCTGGAGGCTTTGCTCAGAGGTGTGAACAACCAGGACCCTGCCACTGTTTTGTGCAATAGCAGAGCACTTTTGTTACCCTTGAACTAGCAACGATGTGTGACATTAGACATGGATGTGATACTCCAGTCCCTCCCTCATTTTCACACAGTGCTCTCCAGCAGACAGCTTTGCCTAGCACTGGTTGCATGTGAGTCGGTAGTCTTTAAAAAGCAAGTTCTTCTAAAGGGAAAACTATGCAATGAGAACTTTCTCTGACTCTCTGTTTGTCTGAGGCCAACTTGATTGCCTTGAAACAACTTGGAAGTGTCAACTGTTTGGAAAGATGATGAAAAATAATAAAGAATGACAGGTCTTCATCAAGGACACATCCTCCAGCCTGTTCTGTACAGTGTAGTTCAATATATAGCTGCAGAATATATTTTCACTGAAGACAAAGCAGAAATAGCCTTTATGTGAGGGGAATGAATCAAAGAAACACTTCAGGCATAAGGTCAGAGGTTGAAGGCACAAACAGGCTCTCCCCGGGGGGCATCCTTAAAGTAGCACAATTAATATATCGGGTAACACAAGAGTATTGTTGTGCTGCCAAGTAGATAATAATAACAGATAAAGGGAGAGAAAGCTGCAGGCTCTCAATAGCATTTGTATGCTTTCCATAATGTGCCTGGAACAAGTTTAATTTCTGGTATGTCATAGTGGAAAGAAAGAGCCTTTGCAACCACAAAAAATGGATTTAGAAGCTAGATGTTGGTCAATGGCAAAAAGATCAAAGTACTCATTAAGAGACTGAGCCTCCAACATCTGGTGTTATCAACCAGTTGCAAGAGACTCCTAAGTCCATACTCTTTTTCACAATAGAGCCCTAGCAATATCATGCCTACATTGAAGACAGACTTAAAAGAAATGAGAAAAGGTAGTACCTGCTCTAAAAGATGTAAGTCTCATTTCTCAGATTCATCTCCCATGAATTCTTGGTTTTGTTAACATTGTTTTACAGCCCTGAAGTGAGATCCACACTTCCTTCCCCAAAGCAGCTGGATTAGGCATACAGCATTTCCCTAAGAACTATATCCAAGAAATTTTGTTTGGCCCACAAAGCTGCATTCCTGTAACTGCATCCAAGGAATCATGTAAAGATAATGATACTCCATCATTCCCTTCTCACAGACCGACCTGCACTTAAGATCTGTTATGTCATCAGTGGCTTCAACTCCATGAAAGGACCTTACAGGTACAATTGCATCAGTAAAGCCCTTGTGGGACCTGTATTCTGATGGCTGAAATTCTAGGAGGAAGCAGAACTCCTGTATGACCCCTCAAATCATTCCAGGGAAGAAGGGCAACCAGCCAGGGAAGGTTACTGCACTGGAAACTAGTGGAGGGAAGGAAAGGAAAGTAAGGGGAGCTAATGGAACTTTAAACACTTATAAATCTGTTGTTACAATGTATTTATGCAGCATCTCTGGAAGATTAAATTAAAAACAGACTTTCCTTACAGCAGAGAAAAGCCATTGCAATATGAAATCCTCAGAGAGCTACTTCTTTCTACATGTGATTGCCACGAGTTGTCACCCAAAATTAAAGCAAGTGCTTCTACCTGCAGAGTTGAGAAATTACAGCTCTGATAGTTGTGTGCAGCTGTGAAAAAGAAAAAAAGGTTAGGGTTAAGCTTAGAGGCTAAAAGGTCAGAGAATGAGTTGGGCATCCTTTAACACACTAGAGATGGCTTGCCCCAAGTACCCTTCTGGTAGCCAGAGGAGCAAATACAGGGCATTATCATGTGTAGCTTGTGCCACACTTTGGTACACAAGATGATTTCTCAGTACCAGACATGAGCTGATTGCTAGCATGGGAGGTTTAGGGAAGGAACATGCAGCCATTCTAGTTGTCCCAGTAGGGGAGTGGGCTTAAATAGTTTTCTGTTTTTGAATTGCATGTCAAATGTTGCCCCTTGATACTCATTGTTAAGTATGTTCTTTTCCCCCTTTAACAAAAACCTGATTTATATTTACAAGTATGAAGAATGAAAATACTAAGTACCAGAGATTTTTGAATGCCTTATTCAGATATTTTGTTAGTGACCTCTTCAGATTTGAACTGAACTCTTGCTGGTGCCTATCAAGAGCACAAAGAAAGGAGGTCTGAATAATTCTTGCTTCTTGTCCATGCAAGGACAGGGGCTGCAAAGTCCTCCCCAGATAAGTGCAGGCTATCCTAATAGTCTATAGTTAGCACTTCATTTGTAGCTTAGCCTGAAAACTGCCAGGTGATCTGTGTATAACTAGGAAGGATAATTTCATTAGTATACCAGTATTGGCCCTTAAGCTTGTGCAGGTGCAGTGTCAGTAGTCAGATTCCAGCTTCACTCACCTTTGACTGGAACATTTGTCACCAAAAAAGATGGTCTTAATACTTCAGTTCACACAGTTATTCTTGCTCAGACCTCAGCCTCTACACAGGTGTCAGTTTTGAAAACAGGTTGTGGATGACACGTACACACTCACCAGAGTCATTGGCATAACAGAATCCTTGTAACAGGCTGACCTTGAACTACCTTCATCTTTTATACAACTGCCTTCTCTGGGGCTGAAGGCATCATAGACCACTGAAATAAACTGCAGTCCTCCCCACCAACACATTTGTTGAAAAAAAATTTCATCATCCATCAAAATCACTGCAAGCTGTGACTATTCTGCTAGGGATATACTTATTTTCTTTAATGACCTCACCATCATTTTAGCTTGCAGATCTGCTAAAGGACTTTACCAAGGCTCACATATCTTAGAACAATGAAAGAAATCTTGCATGCTTGACTAGAGACGCTATTGACCAAGCAGGATTTTATCTGTAGTTACCATGTTTCAGCATTGTTCCCCAACCACCTGGGTCAAACCAAGCATTTCGACCTTTGCTATGTCTAAACATATTGTTACAATCTAATCTACTTAAAGGAGGTTTTATAGGAAGCAGTCATAGTCAAAGTCACAGATTGTTTCAGTGCTTTTCAACTAATTTTTGTGTTGATCCTCTCCTGAATGCAGCAATTAACTTGTTCACAAGAAAGGTGACTGTATCTACACCACAAGTATACGGCTACAGTGTTGCAGGCACATCCAAGTTGGCTTTAGAGCGCCAGCTGGAGTGCTGGCAGGAGGGCAATCGAAAATTCTCAAAATGGGCTTTGCCAGAGGTCATGCCACTACCTACTGCAACACTCAGCTGGCTGGTTCAAAGCTGCTCTGCCACACAGAATGGTAGGATTTGAAGAGCAAAGAGATGCAGTCAGCAAATAGTAATGATTTAAAAATCATAAAACTTGAATGTCAGTGGTTTTGTTAATATTTGCCCGGAAAACAATCATTTTGTTGTATCAAGTGGAATGCTGTTTATTTTTCCTGTGAAAGACAAATTATTATATGTTAGAGACAAGAAGATGGGATGACCTCTAGTTTTCTTTGTTGTGATAAAGTATTTGATTGCCAACATACTAATGTAATAACTTCTCTATTCCAGATAATTGCATTTCTTGTTTGTTTATTTGATTACTAGATGCATTTTTGTCATTATGGTTAGTGGAGGACTTAAACTAGTGAATTCTCTGGCTATCAAATGCCTGGCTTACTTTTGTCCTTCATTTGGTTACTGTTCAGAAGGCATATGTGCACAGAAGACATTGCCAGTCCTTGGCAATACAAGGGTGGGCTTTCTCACCAAAGCCACAGTCCAGTCTATATTTGGAGCAAGCCCCCTGCTCATTATAACAGTAAATGATACACAACTACCCTCCTCTATCTCTACAACCTTTGAATGTCACCTAACCCACCTGACCCTTGGATTAAACTTTCAAAAGTAGCCTGAGAAAGCTTCTTGCAGCATAAGGATATGAACTATGATGATTATCAAATTCACTTGCTTGTAATGAATACTTTATTATGTTGCTACTACCTGAGAAAGTCATGAAAGCAGGAACATGCACTGATGATCATTTCAAACATTCACCAGTGAATTTTTGTTCTCAACAGCTGCTGGTATGGATATCCCATTTGCAGAGGAAATAAAGCCTGATCCTTAGTGAAGCTCCTTAACTGTACAGATCCTCTTCAATAGAATTGATGGTGAGATGGACTTCCAGAACAGAACATCAGACTGTTGTCTGTGTTTGGAGCAACCACAGCAAACCACAGAGAGACCTCTGGGGAACCACTTGTTGGTTCTGTCATGTTCAAACATGTTTTCCATGGTTTGATACTTCTGTGAAAAATATGAAGGCATAAGTGAAAAATATTTCATAGTTGCCTTATGTGCCCAGTGTTTCTATCGAAGAAAGTTTCAGTGCTGTCCAATTCTCTGCATCACACACTAGCAAGAAACTGGAAGAGACAGCCTTACAAAATAACAAGATATTAAAGAAAACTGTGCTCCCATACAGGTACTCTGCCTTTGAAGCCGAATTTCTCTGGCTCCAGGTCTATAAAATTTAGCCATGTTGATAGCACAGAGTGCTGTGCTGACCCCAGCCAACAGCCAAGCAGCCACCCCATCTTTTATTCATCCCCCTTTTCCAGGGTAGAAGTCAAAGGCACCAATAGGTTAAGATAACAACAGTCTAATAAGGAAAGCAAAAGATGCACATGAAAAAGAAGCTATGAGAGGCTTATCTATTATTTCCCATTGGCAGGCAGATGTCCAGCCACTTACAGAGAAGCAGGGCCTCAGTACATGTACTGGTTGCTTCAGAAGACAGATGCTGTTACCACAAATGTTCTTTTCCCTGAACTGCTGTTGCTAAGCAAGATGTCATATGATATTGGACATACCTTTGGCCAATTTGGGTCATCTCTTCTGCCTGTGGTCCCTCCAAGTCTCTTGCCCATCCCAAGCCTACTGGCTTTTGGCTGGGAGGTGGGTGAGATAGCAAGCCTTGACACTGTGCAAGCACTCTGCAGCCACAGCCAAAACACTGGTGAGTCATGAACACCATTCTAGCCTCAAATGCAAAGCACAGCAGGCCACTGCAGAGAAAGCTGACTTCATAACCATCCCATACCAATATTAATGTAAAAATTACTTACAGTTGTCAAAAAGCTGCTTTCCGGCATTGTTTCTCTTGTGGGGAGTGGCTTACACGTGCTTTGTCTTCTCTTCAGAGCATAAGAGAACAAATGAAGGTAATCCTTCTTTATCCTAAAGAAATGGTCTTGATGGATGAAAGCAGAAATTTTTTCTGACTAATAAAAAATTCCAATTAGCTTCCACACAGGTGTGGAAACTAGAAACTCAAGGAACTAACAAATTTTCATGGGCCCGTCAAGTGGCTAATTTCAAGTTGAGATAAATTAAACTTCAACAATGCTGCCAAGTGCTCAAAGGCTAAGGCAGAAGTAATTAAGACCTTTCAGATTTTTCTCTGTTTCTGACTTCTCTATTATTCCATTTCATCAATAATGAAAATATCTATGAAGCAAGGGAAAAGAGAGGCCAAAATATTATTTTAACCAAAATTTGGTGTCAAAGTATAGAAGATTAATCTACTTTGCCCAGACTGTTAATCCAGATGGGAGATTCCAACAATGGGGAAAACCCTCAAATGCTAATCTGGTTTTATGGATTTACTCTGGTTTGGGTCACTTTGTGCTTTTCTGTACTGTGACAAATCTCAGTGTAAAAACCAAAGCCCCTCCCCTTGAAACAAGACCACTCAAGACATTTTGCACAGACATTCAGAGAACTGAAGTGTTACAGTCTGAAGACTGGGGATTGGTTTAGGTTGCAGTAGGGTTAGGGGAGGTTCTTGCAAGTACTGGGATAGACTGGGATCTCCACCCCTTGCTGCAGTTATAAAGGCATTAACATCAAAGGAAGGGCATAGGGAGGAGTTGAAAGGCCAGCTCCTTTCCTCTGGAGCACTGGGTGAGGAATGGTGCAGAGCTGTTAAACTAATAGGCAATGAATTGTTCCTTGGGAAGAGAGCTTATCTGTTTCTTCTGTCTCACAGTGAGAAAAATGTGGCTGAAGTTTCTTTTGGCTATTCTTCTCCAGCATGTAACAGCTGCAATGGAACCTGAGCCGTAAGAGCTACCATATTATTGCTATTAATATTTTTGGAAGGGTTTTAAAGACAGTGCTAATTAGTGCTATTAATTTTGCTTTAGATAATAAATGCTGCCAGGGCCCATCTTATATCTGGAGAGTAAAGTGGAATGTGGATGGCAAGTGAATCATTCTCATTTAATATGATCAGACCTTCTGCCAAGTGCAGAATTTCCATGGAAGTTGATGTGTGTTCAGAAAAGGCAATAGTAGCAATAATAGCAGTGTGCTTTGCTAAAAGCATGTGGGTGCAGGACTCAGACAAAGAGGAAAAGGGGAAGAGTTATGGGCATTAGCAGAGCTGTGGAGGGAATCCAGAACTGGGCTTGTTCGGAGCTGCAGGGTGGGAGTGAGGGGCACTGGTAGTGTGCCCTATATTTAATCTAAACTAATTGATGGGCACTGAATAAAACCAGTGCTTTGTATTTGTTTTATCCTGTTGAGGCTGTTTCTCCTTTCTCCATGACTGTGATCACTTGGATTTTTGGATCTCACAGGCAGTATGTCCTGATGGTGCCTGCTGTCCTCCAAAATGACTCTCCAGGTCAGGTTTGCCTTCAGTTCCTTAACCTCAACGAGACAATATCCATCAGAGCAATCCTGGAATACAGAGCTGTTAATAGCACTATTTTTGAGAAAACCATGACAGCCAGCAGTGGTCTACAATGCTTCAATTTCAAGGTAAATTAATTTTAATTTATGTCCAAATAGAAAAGAAATATAAAGAGGGAAAAGAAAATTAGAGCAGAGAGCACAGGACAGGAAAAAGCAGAGAAGAAAGACTGGTTGAAGGAAAAAGGAAGCATAGGAAAGTAACATAGTAACTAACAGGCAAGGAGGCCTTTTTAATTGACATAAGAAATAAGAAAAGGTCCAGCAAAGGTAATGAAGGTGGTAGAAGTGAGATGGTGTTTCTTTGTAGGAGCCCAGTTCACAGGTATTGATGTGCAACAGGTTCTGGAGCAAATGATTTCAAGACTAACAACCTCCTTTTGTTTTTCTTTTCCCTCAGATCCCTCCTGTCCATTCTTCACCACTGGCTTTCATCTCCTTCTCTGCCAAAGGCACCACGCTCAGCCTAGAAGAGCGACGGTCTGTGATGATCTGGAACACAGACAGCATAGTCTTCGTGCAGACAGACAAACCCATCTACAAACCAGGACAGAGAGGTTAATATCCACTTTGTCTGTAACATGTGCCTGGTGTTTTTCAGGCTGAGCTACAGTCTAAGCAGTTTCTTCAGAGTTTACATTGCCATTATTTCATGTGGGTGTCTTCAGAATGTCAGGAGACTGTCATCCTGTGGTCTCTACTGGGTTTTTTAGTCCCTTCCTCCCAGCTGGCAAAAAGCTTTCACTGATAGTGTTTGATTACTGGTGACAGGTCAGGAGGGTAGGAAGAAGTGAATGGATCACTACCTGGCATAAAGCAATTATGCTGCTGGTCAGCATCAAACATGGTCTAAAACCCAGGAGTGAAATCTGTTATTTTAAAATTAATTATAAGTTGTTAAAGACAAAATCATATTATTTACTTTCTGGATTCTGATGGGTTTCGACTTTAGATTTTCATGTTGTTGTATTCTTGCTCTTATACAATTCCCTTATCCAGACTTCTCACCTGGCCATTGAGCAGAGCTTTATGTAGGCAAAGCACCATTTATCTAGATCTGTTCCTTAATTTATTTGTAAGCCCTAATGCTTCTAGTACACAGCTAGAACACTCTAGGAAACACCAGTGGAAAACTTTGTCCCAGAGATTAGTGAAATAATACAGTCATTAGATAATATTAGCTATACTTTAATTAGGGATGAGTTCTATCTATTTAGATACATATAGTATGAAGGAAAGCTTACCAGCTGGAATTCAGTGCCACCAAGGTGTCCAACATGGACTGTTTATTGATCAAATGGCTTGGTGTTGGGAGGGAGGGAGGAAGCAGTAGACTAAATTAAATTATGAAAAGGTAATGCTTCACAATTTCAAAACTTATTTTTGTGTTTTTTCTTCTTCACAAATTCATTATTCTCCTTTCAATTTTTCTCTTGTAAAACAACAAACAAACACACACACACACACACACACACACACACACACACGCACGCACACACACAAAAGGCAGTTTGGGAAAAACCTGTACAAGATGAGAACAAACTGAACTAAGAGGAATGACACTGCATTAGGTAAAACTGACACTTCACCTAGATCCAGTAATATTTGGAATTTTCATGTGTTTGAGGCAATAAACCCTACTTCAGAGATGGGGAAATGAAGGGGAACAGATTTGCCTACATCATGCAGATGGTCACTGAAGGAGTTACAGTCACTGAAGGAGTTATGTTTGTCACTCGAGACTGCCTGACCTGCACAGCAGTTCTTATTTGTTCAGTCATCCCCTTTCTCTGAGGTTAAGTAAACTTTTATGAAAGAGTGCAAGAACTCAATGCTGAGGAAAGGTCCCTTCCTCAAAGTCTGTGTAGGTTTCTTCTGCCTTCAGATGCATTTTATTATGTGCATCCTGTGCAAGTGGAACTGCTAAAAGATCCTGTGAAACTGGGAATACTAATGAATGCAAAATACAGTGCTCAGCTAAAAAAACCCTATGGTTACTACTAACACCATGTTCCTTGCCTTTCCAGTGAGGTTTCGCGTTGTTGCCCTGGATTTCAATTTTAAACCTGTTCAGGAGAAGGTGAGTAACCAGTAATATTCCCCTGTATTTAAAATTTCTGGGAGACAGCTTCTTTTCAAATTTTCAGTGTAAGATTGATGTGGATAAAGTGAGATATTGCAAACACCGAATGCCAAAGAATTAATGTGATTTCCTAAGAACATGCAATAATCCACCCTTCTGTTAGAGTCACAGGGAAGAAAGCAAGTGTGTAGCAATTTGAATTCCTGACAAACTACTTTCTGCTATCACTGAGAAAGGGCTCAAAAACCCCTCTGCTCTGTTGCTGCAGACATTATTTTAGCTCTGACCAGAAGGCCCATGGTTCAGTCTCTTGCTTTTACTGCTCAGCAATTGTTCCCCGAAAGAATCAGTAAGTCATCCACCTGGCACTTTGCCTGTTTCAGAAGTGGGGGAAATGAAAAAAAAAAAAAAGTTGTTGCCACAGTTGTTCATCTCCTCAGAGGTACTCTTTTCATTGCCAGCAATCTGTCTTCATGCTCACAGTACACAAGCCAATAGATGGAAGGGTCTTCACTGGCCTTCTCTCATGTGGTTGCAATGCAGATAACAATACTTTTTTACAAAAGAGCTTGTGCTAGTAAGAAGCCCCAGTCATGTTTTATGTGCACCTCTACAACTCTCTACTCACTCAGATGTTCAGATGAATAGAAACTGTCCCAACAGTCTCATTTCATCTCTCCCCTTTATGTAAACTTCTTACTGAAGTAAAACTGCTATTAAAATGGTTAAAATAAGAGATTGGGATCTCTGATTAATGGTATTATACTGATTATTTGTTATATATTCCTCACGGTCATGAGAAAAACTAATTTGTGCTTGATCAGCAACCTAATCTCTTTTTCCACTTTGTTGTTTCCTCTTTCAGTACCTCTTGATAGCAATTGAGGTAAGAATTTTTTGTCTTTGTGCTACATTACACATATAAATAATAATAAAATCTAGGGCACATGTGGTTACCTCAGTTTGTATGTATCTAATATTAGACAAATCTTGCACCTGAGTTCACCACCAGAAATTAACAGAAACTCACAAAATGCAAGGATGCTGTTTGAGCCAGACTGACATGGAAAGCACACCCTTATTCATTTCAGCAGTCAAAAGTTGTAGTGTTCTTCTGTCTGCCTTTCACTCCCCTCTTCTTCCTCCAGTTTGCTCAATTTACTTTGGGGTATATCTTTTTGTAATTCAAGTGCTGCTAAAAGCTATAAGCAAATATAGGCTGTGCCTACAATTCCTAGCTATGTTAGTACTTCCATGACATTTTTCTGGTGATTTTTAAAACAGCAATAGCAGTCTAGACAGCATTCTTACAAGCTTTCATGTTATACCATGAACTCAGGTGACTTTGCAGCGAAACATGCATGTTTTGAGCTCTTCACATGGTTTTCTCCAAGTTTGTGTTTTAAAGAGTCAAGGAAATGGCATGAATGCATTTTCTTTAGTCTAACTAGACATTACATATACTGAGAGGCAAATGCTACCCTAGCGAATGCAGAATAAATGCCTCTTTCCTTTTCCTGACAGCTGAAAAAAGATGCTGAGGTAACTAAAGGCCAAGATTTGTGTGGAATAAACTCGGCTGAAGGAGAAAAGCAAAGGAGATTTTCTTTCTCTCCCCTCTTGACACAAATCTAGAGCAACATTTACTAAAGAGCAGGAAAGAGCAGTATTGTACAACTTTCCCTGATAATTGAGACTAATAAGTAAAGTGGCAGAGGATGCCTAAATCTGGGAACAATAGATGACAATTTAGATACGTTAATAATAACGTGAATAATCAGAGTACAAAGGCACAATTTTTCTTAATACACATGCATTAAGCAGCTTCTTCAATGAAGTAAAGCAACTTTCCTGTTTTCTTCTGTGTTTCTGGTTTTGTGTGCTGGTAGCAAAAGACTTCCAAGACAAACAACCTGTGAGTTTGAATTCTTCTTTTATTCAGGATCCAAGGGGTAACAGGATCTTACAGTGGCAAAATGTGGCATCAGAGACGAGTATTATCCAGAAAGAATTCCCACTAACTGAAGAACCCATCCTGGGGAACTACAAAATTATCGTAACAAAGAAGTCAGGAGATAGAACAAACCACTCATTCCTTGTGGAGGAGTATGGTAAATGCCATCCATTGTTTTTATTCAGTGTAGAAAACATTATTAGAGATGAGCTCATATCAGTCAACCTTTCAGACTGATAAAACTTCAATGAGCTTCCTGGCAAATGCAGTTTCAATTAATTGTCATTAAGAACTGTAGAGATAAAAAAAGACAGAGAACAATAAAAAAAAAATAAAAAAAAAAAAAGGAAAAAAAATAGAGAGCTTACCAATTTTGCACATATTCAGACAGCAAAATAATCTGCATAAGAAATCAGCAAGTGGATTGCAAAGTTCATTGAGACAAACTAAACTTTTCCCAGCCATGTCCATGAGCTTTCTTGGCCAAAGCTCTGCAAGGCATCTAGACATCACAGGATTCACCTCTGGAGTCCTGTCTTCTCTTCAAAGTTTTGTAGAAATACTTTAGTAAGCCTATGCAGATTGGGCCAGTTCTTTGTCATCTTGGCACCACTGATGATATATGCTCATTTTTGCTTCATCTCCAGAAGGTCTGGAAGCTTACAATGTGTTGCTGTTGGTTTTCTTTCTTTCCATTCTTTGTCGTAGTGCTGCCAAAATTTGATGTCACAGTCACTGCACCAGAAAGCCTTACAGTCCTGGATTCTGTGTTCACAGTGAAAGTCTGTGGATTGTAAGTACCAGGTGCAGAGTTGTTAGGAAATATGCTGAAGAGGAAGAACTTCCCAAGGACTGTCAAAAGAGATGGGGCTTGGAGAAAAAGAATGAAATATGTAGGGCCTCAGAAGATGTTGATCATTGTTGACTTTATGGTTGGAGCTTTCATTTACTTTTTTGCTCATCTCATTTTATTGTATGAGTACTGTGTTTCAGGCTTTGGTGGCTTGGATAAATCTTTTGAGAGGTTGCCTGGTAAAGTAGGATGTGTCCATTACCAATAATCCACTTCAGAGGGAGACCTTCATAAAGCAGAGCACCATTAAATTCTAGCAGGAATGTTAGGGCTGCAGCTAACTCCCCCCTTCAAGCTTGGTCCATCAGAAGGACCTTGTTTACTCTAGCACCAAGATCTTGTAATTTAGAATCTAGAGTTGAAATCCTGATTCCCTTGTAAATATGAAGAGCTTTGGTTTTATTTCAGAAAGTCTAGAACTCCAGGCTAAGCTGAAAAGTGCAGACAACAGTCATAATTTGCTCAGTAGCCGTGTCTGTTCATCATGCTTATAGAGGTATTTACTTTTACATTTAAGGTGTATTTTTTGTTCATGGATTTAGGCATGAAAAAGAACACATTTTGATTTCTGAATTGTATTTTCTTTTTTGTAACAACAGGAGAGTTAGGGAAAAGCCTGTGAAACTAATCCATGCTCAGCTTTCTCAGCTCACTGCTTGTCCTATATCTATTCCTGTATGTTAACTTAAGTCTGTTTTTCAAGAATCAGCTCATAGACCTATTTACTCTTCCCCTAGGTATACCTATGGTCAGCCTGTTGAAGGGAAAGTCCAGCTCAGCGTGTGCAGGGCTTTTGATTCATATGGGAGGTGCAAGAAAAGCCCAGTTTGTCAATCACTTACCAAAAATGTATGGTACATGATTATTATTCCTCTTCATGCTTGTCCTCTCTCTTGTGTTATTGCTTCTCTCCCTTTGCTCATGACACCTTTCTTTCTCTCTTTGATGCTTTACCTCGCTCTACTCATCTGTTTGCTTGTATTACTAGCCAGGAGCTCAGGGAACCTTATTTCTCTTCTTGGTTTCCTGCAATAGCACTGACACGTTCCTTCTTCATGACTCAGTTTCCCATCTGAAAAGTCTAGACAGTGATGTCTCCATCAGTCCTGTACAAATCTTGTTAAAAGCTGTAGGAAAAGACTTCACTCACCAAAGAAGGGTCCTGTGTATTGCCAACATCCTTTGAAAGCTGTGATCCTTGGTAACAGGACTTGTTTTCTTCCCTTTCCAGCTGAGCATAGATGGCTGCCACTCCCAGGTTTTCAGCGCCAACATCTTTGAGCTAAATCGGACTGGCTACATGAAGAATCTTGATGTGAAAGCTATTGTCATAGAGAAAGGAACAGGTAAGCCCTTCTAGACAGTCAGAAACAGCAACAGGAGTATGGTCAAGAAGGAGAGTAGGACACATTCAGGCTCTGCTTGCTGAATACAAGGATGCCTTCCTGAGGAAGGTCCATTTTCACAAGCACAGTGACCATCTCCAGGCAAACACCAGCTCTGATGAAGCTATATGCAAGACAACATGTATCTTCTCTTGACTCTGGACATGTCTTACAGGCCTGCAACTTACAGCTACTCAGTTTATTTCCATAACTCAGGTGATGAGCAGCATACAGTTTGAGAACATGGATCATCACTACAGAAGAGGAATTCCTTACTTTGGACAGGTAAGCAAGATCATAGAGAGCTTGTATCGAAGACAATTGACAGGCAATCACATAACAACAATGATAGGAATATCTAGGGGAATGTTTGGGGAGGGGTGTTCTCCCCAAGCTTTTTTTATTCCATGCAGTGCCCTGTTGGTAATTCTGAATACTGAAGACTATTAATTGATTCTGAGTTTGATTCTGCCAGAAATACTTTGAATTCAAAACAATTCATTAACTAGCATTTTTCTAACTTATATTTTAAACTTGCTATAAATCACTGCCTCTCCCTTCAGAACTGACCATCACATTCCAGTCAGAGATGAATAAAAACACTGGTGCATGAGGGAAGAAAGAGAGAAAAGAATTTAACACACACACACACACACACACACACACAAACAAACAAACAAAAAAACCCCACAGCAGTTTCTGTCTCAAAAAGCTTTTTCATGATTTTATGTTTTATGACAGATCCCACATAAATCTGTCAGTGATTTAAACAGCACGGATAAATCTTTCTCCTTCAGCTCAGCTTTTGACAATGAGGAAAGGATACACATCTTACCAGCATCACTGAAGGGACAGAAGAGATTGTCTTTCAAGGGGTTTGTTTTTTCCCCTCTGGAAGATCTCTGTGTAATTTTCTCACTTGGTACCCACGCCCACTCTGTTCTTTTCCAAAAAAAAAAAAAAAAAAAAAAAANNNNCCTGTTTTTTTAAAAAAAAAAAAAAAAAAAAAAATCAAAATGAATGCTCATTTCCAGCAATACAGAATTTACCTAATGGTGTCTGTTCTTTTCCTATCTGTTTAGCACATAAACAGCAGAGATGGTGTAGACAGAATCAGAAAAGTGTTGTAAACAAAGATCTGGACAAAAAGCCTCAAGACACTGAAAGTATCAGCAACAAACTTCCAAAACTAAGAAAGGAAAAAAGGAAGAGAGGAAAGGAAATATATTTTTAAACTGGAAATGTGTAGTCAGAAGGGGCTGACTAGGAAAGACATGAGATGTGAGAAGTTCTGGCTCCACAAAAGGACATCATCAATGATGTGTCAGATGCTGAGGAAGCTCCTGCTCCAAACCTTATAAGATAACTGAGATAGCTGGCAGAAAGTGATGAGACACATTTCAATTCTGAAGTATTGCTTTGAAGAAAGATGAAAAAGCAATTCTGCTCTTCAGACAGCAAAGGAGTACAATCAGTATCTACATACAGAAAGATAATACTCTAAACATGTTTCACCTTCTCTTCTACAGATCAAGCTGGTAGACAAAGACAACTTTCCTATTTCCAATGAGGTTATTCAACTATTTGTCAATAACAAGAACACAGACAACCTCACCACTGATGATAATGGTGTTGCAGAGTTTAGCATTGACACATCTGAAATGTTTGATCCTGAGATCAGTCTGAAAGTGAGTACAAAACCAGGCTAAAGAGAGACAACAAGAGAGATGGTTGCTCTTAAACTAAATGCAAAAAAAGATGGGATAAGGTCTGAATTGTGGTAATAAAAATGTGTTTGCTGCATCTTATTTCATGTTCTAGAGCTCTCAAAAATTACCGTAAAAAGAGTGAGATAAACACACAAGTGTCTTGCTGCAAGGCTAGTGATGTATGTTTTTCCTTTTCTTCCCCACTCCCTCTCCTGATTAGGCAGTTTATAAAACCAGTGACCACTGCCACTATGAAGGCTGGGTAGAGCCTCACTACCCAGAAGCGACTGTCTCCATCCAGCGCTTCTACTCTTGGACGAACAGTTTTGTGAGGATTGAGCCTTTATGGAAAGATCTGGGCTGTGGGCAGAAGAGGGTGATCACTGTGCACTATGTCTTAAACACAGAAGGATACAAGAGCATCGACACTATGAACTTCTATTATGTGGTAAGTATGCGGTTGTGGCATGGTTTGCTGAAAAGTCTTGATCTGCAGCGGTTTGGCAATCCATCCACAGGATTTACAGCAGTGAGTGCTCTTCTAGCTTTTGAATTATCAGCCAGGACAATGGCCAACATCCCAAGGACAGAAACAGCACTGAGGTGGTTTGGAAAAACTACCAACTCAGGAAAAAATTACCTGCATTTCTGACCATGTTACTCTCTTTCATAGTAAGGAACACCCTTCATAATGTCTCAGACCAGAGTTCTTGCCCCTTTCCTCCTAGAAACTCCTTATGATATTCTCTGCCTTCCTCTTCCCTTCCTTTTCTTTCTGCTTCCTGAGCAGGGACAAGGGTTTCAGCAATAATAGCTACAGTGGCAGCACTCAACATGCCTTAAGGCTCATGTTTAAGCATTTGAGATTCTTCTAAATGTACATTGTTCTATACAGTGAACTCTATTGCTGTTTTCTCCCTCCAACTCCTACTAACCCATAAATGTCTTTATCTTCTCTGCACAGGGCATGGCAAAAGGCAAGATTGTCCTTACAGGGGAAATTAAAGTTAATATCCAAGTTGGTAAGTTAAGTTGCCAATCCATATTTTTGCATTAAAAAAAAAAA
>VXBX01001171.1:658148-717214 GCA_013400415.1 Scytalopus superciliaris
AAAAAAAGAGAGAGGGAGAGAGACAGAAAAGAAAAAAATTTGGTTGAACCAAGGCAAGATCTCGTGGATGTATATATAGCAGCTATTGGGAAGGCCAGGTTTACTCCAGCAGTGAGTTAATTTTATATTAGTCAAATAGTGTTCTCTAAAGATCTTCTCAAAGGATAAAGTAGGGAATGCAGGGTGCCTGCTGTAGGTCCACATGTTCATATCTACAATAAATATGTGCTCATCTAGAACTAAACCCTGGCATGTCACCTCCTGGCAAAATTTTAAGTCTGTGGTCTAAGTTCAGATTGCTCCCCTGGCTGGTACAGTTACGTGCCTGTTGAGGATGGCAACTATTACAGCAGATCTTTGATGTTCCTTTCTTGTCAGTGCCTTTCTTCCTTCTAACAGGCCAAAATGACACTTTCACCATCCCATTTGTGGTCAATGAGAAAATGGCTCCAACCCTGCGGTTGCTGGTGTATGCCTTACACCCTGCCAAGGAGCTGGTAGCAGACAGCGTTCGATTGCCAGTAGAGAAGTGTTTCAAAAACAAGGTGAGAGGCACTAACATACTGTCAGATAAATACAAATTCTTTGTGTATACATTCACAACAGATTTACAGTTTTATTTCTTGTTTCCATCCACTTCTCTCAACATTGCTCCTTTCATTATTCTTTTTTCTCTTTGGCCTTACATCTTCCTTCTACCACTACTTTCTGACTTTATTGTGTGAAAGTAAATCTTCTTTTAACTTTATAAACTTTCCAGAAAACCCACGTGAATCCCAGGTGATTCTTGCCTCTCTTAGACTCCACTAGTTTTCCTCTTATTTTAGACTCTCTTCTTCAGCAGAGTGAACACATTTTAGCCTTATCCTATTTCACTATTCAATCTAATTTTTTTACACTTTTTTTTTTGCCGAAAAATGCAATTTGAGTTTACCAGAAATAAACACACACAGAAAAGAAACCAAGAATAGCAGTCTGAGGTTTCAGTTTTTCTTCCACTGTTTTTTTTTTTTTTTCCACTGTACATTTTCATTTATGCTATTGAAATCAGACTTCACCATTAAGATTTTTCTAATCTTTAGTTCCTAAAAGCTAAAAAGCTTGAAAATTTAGGAGAAAACAAGCCAAGTGAGATTAAACCAAATGTTTGTAGTTACCTGTTTTTAGTTACCCCACTCATTTTTTCCCCTCTTATCTAACAAAAATGTGGAATAGATTTTGCTCTGAATATATTCAAAACAGAATCTGTTTTAAATATTTGCTAACGAGGGCCATGGACTTAGTAAAAATATTATGTGCTCTGTAGTGCTTATTACATGTAGCTGAGTCAGAATAAGATTTGATTTGATAATGGCAGCAAAAGAATCTCACTTTAATTTGAGTCACTTGTGGCAGGCTTCACTTAGGCTCTCGCAGGAATTTCAGTGTGCTTACTGCCTGTGTGCTTAGTCCCCATTAGAACAGGCTTGGAGAAGAGCGGCAGTGGAGACCAGACACCCTTCTCCAGGCAGACTCTGGGCTTTAACAGAAAAGCCTTCTACACTCCTTCTTGCCCTCCCCTCACACACACAGTCAGAGCAGCCCCAGGCAACATGAATTAGCCATACCAACATCTGTTTGATAAATTTCAGGTCCACTTGCAGTTCTCTGAAAAGCAGATCCACCCAGCTTCTAATGTCAGTTTGGTCATTGAAGCTGCTGCCAACTCCTTCTGTGCTGTGAGGGCAGTGGATCAGAGTGTGCTGCTCCTGAGGCCTGAGACGGAGCTGTCTGTGGAAACGGTAAGCTGCCCAAACACATTGTCTCCTTCCACTGCTTCTTCCTCCTTCATTACAGTGTCTCTCCACTTGACATCATTAGGCTGTGTTAGACTTCTACCACTTTTTGCATGTGCTGGTCATAAACCATCTATAGTAGGCATTACAGAGGTTTTGTTTCTTGTTGGTTGGAAGTCCCCTTTCATATGGAATTCAGTTTAACCTGTGATTGGTCTCTGATGGTATGACCTTCTGGCATATCTGCCACTCCTCACAGTTGTCATCAGCACCTTGCTGAGGGGACACTCTGCCCCAGCATCCAGAACATCAATGAAGATGTTGAGCAAGATTGGACCCAGTAAGGACCCCCAGGGTGCACCACTACTTACTGGCCTCCAGCTAGATTTTTTTGCCACTGATCACTGCTCTCTGGGTCCAGCTATTCAGTCAGTTCTCAATCCAAGAAACAACATGGTTTCAAACAGGCCAGCATCTCAGCTCTGGCAATTTGCAGCATATGATGGTGTAATTAGAATGAATCTTTACACACGCAGGTTTTGTGTTTCCTTACCCCTCACAGATATACAGTCTGCATCCTCTGCAAGACTTTCAAGGATATATCTTCAATGGGTTCAATCTAGAAGAAGACCGCCAAGACCCTTGTGTCTCATCTGACCACATCTTTCACAAAGGCTTGTATTACACACCAGTAATGTCTGGATTAGGCCCAGATGTGTATGAGTTTCTCAGGGTAAATGTCCTGTACATTACTTAAATCTGTTGAAGGGAGTTTCTGCTTATTAGATAGCTCTGCAAACTACACTGTTAGTAAAGCTCATACATGGCAAACCATCCTCATGGACCTCTATTCTCAATTGACTCTGGTGCTCACTGTGACTTTCCAGAGTGCAAAAAGCTCCCACAGGTCTCTGTGTAGGTGTGGTAGAAAGACAGTAATGGGAAAGAGGGAAGAATGGGACAAACCTCAGCTACAATATGATTATGGTCAACATCAAAATGCGTTTTTTACAGGATATGGGCATGAAACTTTTTACCAACTCAAAGGTTCGACAACCAGTTGTATGTACTAGTGAGACTGTAAGGCGCCAACCATATGCAGGATTCATGGCTCATGCACACCATGTCAAATTATCAGGTAATACAAGGACAGGAAAGACATTTTACCTTTCTCCTTAAAGAAGTGGCATTCATGGGACATGAACATGGACAGTACTCAGTAATCACATTGGTATTGATATTGAATATTGGCCTGGCACAGAATTAGATAGCTTAGGATAATGGCCAATGTCCAAAATAGTCTTTCAGGTCTACTCTTCTGAATCCTGTCCAGTTTCATGCTGTGAAGTGTTGGCAATCAGCAGAGTGTCACACAAAGCTAACACTGTTGGCACTGACTCCCTTCTGACCAGAGATGGTTTGAAAAGACTGTGCAACGTTGGGCAGTAAACAGATCAGAGAGCAAAGTGACTCAAGCCCTACCCCTAGATCTTATGCTCATATTTGGAGACCAGAACATTTCAAGTAATGTTTTGTTTTTCATTTGATACAAGGTTATACCTAACTCAGTAATATATTAGTGATATTAAATAATATTTGTGCGGCACTACTTACAGTCTCAGTTAGAACAAAATGGGAAAACACTTATTGCACTTCATACTGGTCCAAGCACATTCAAAACTGTCCTTTCTGGGAGTTTTCATTATATGCACCAGGATTTACTAAATTCTCATTGCCTTTTACCAGCTGAAGTTGGTAGGGAGGAACGTGAGAAGAAACTCATGCTTGAGACTATTCGGGAATTCTTCCCTGAAACTTGGATTTGGGATATAGTTCTAATTAAGTGAGTACTGCTTCTTTCATCTCTTTGCCTTGCTGTAAGAGTTACTAAATACATCCCCTGATGTCCTGCAAGGTGGCAATTCCTTGCCTCCTTTTCTCACTTTTCAGCCTGGAAGGCCTAGCTTTTTCAGTCATCACCTGTCCACCTGCCCTTGTCTTGTCTGTGGTTAAAAAAAAAGATGTCCCCAAAGACATCTGTTCCCACAATGCATTTACTATGAGTCATATTCCCTTCCTCAGAAGGACACCTCTGTTTAAAATATGGATTTGCAGAACAAGAACTCTGAATTGTCTTTCAAAACTCAGGGAACTTACGGGCAGAAGAACTTTCAAAAGGGCTCTTCTCAGAAGATTTGAGTGATAAATTCTGGGGACTTGTATGTGAGATTTCTGCAAATAGAATAAGGGTGATTCTGATTTTCAGAACTTGTTGCCTCTACTGAGAAGTAAGGTATATATAACTTACCCTTTCTAAACCTTTTATCCCTTATCCATTCCCATCAGCTCTACTGGAAAAGCCAGCATCTCGTACACCATCCCTGACACCATCACCAAATGGAAGGCCAGTGCCTTCTGTGTTGAAGAGTTGGTTGGATTTGGTATGTCTCTGCCTGCCACTGTGACAGCCTTCCAGCCTTTCTTTGTTGATTTGACCTTGCCATACTCTATCATCCGAGGAGAAGATTTCCTGCTTAGAGCTAATGTCTTCAGCTACCTTGACCAGTGCATTAAGGTGTGTACTTCCGTCCACATTCTTAGACCTTATCCCATCTCCAAAGAAGCCACAGGAAATGATGGGTGCAGATGATTGAATCTGTCCCTGGTCTTGATTGAGGCACTGCTCATTCTAGCTGATGACAGATTATCCTGACTGGATTTGTCCTCCTAAACCCTTAAAAAACAGAGGAAGACCTGTGTGAACTGTGACAAGCATGGGTCTGTAAAGTAACTGTGTCAAGATCCACAGAGAAAGCAAGCAAGTGCTTTGCTGAGTATCATTCACCATCCACAGCCATGCAAGCCATCAGTGGTTTAAGTGGGGTCTTTTCCTTAGGAATCAGGTGTGCGTAGGATATTTAACACCTCAGTGGAGAATGTAATAAGAAGCAAAAGGGAAAACTGTTCAGGTCACATCTGATGGATGACCAACACCATCAGTCCAGGTCTAAAATCTGCTTTACACTGTTAAGACTGTACATAAACAGATAGTATCTCACCCCTCTCTAACAATAAAGCATCACATTCATACGGTACCAAATCTTCATCCCATAACATTATTCTTTCTGTTCTCAGATTAATGTTTTGCTGTCAGATTCCCCTGATTTTCAAGCCAAACTCATCTCCGCAGAGGATGATGGATGTGTATGTGCCAAACAAAGGAAGACCTATGTCTGGAATATTTTTCCCAAAGAAATTGGTAAGCGTTTCGAATCTACTTGGCTTTCTGTTCTGAGGTTGCTACTGATTGATCTATATCTCACCTGCAAAAACTTAATCCTTATCCAACCTGGACAGCTTGGTCTACCACTGTCTTTCCAGTTGCTTGGGCTAGAGAGCTTCTCTGCAACTGTTTATAATTCCCCTTTTTAGAGATCAGTTCTCTTCCCATATGTCTCATCTACAGTGACCGAACATTGATTATGTTGCACTACTTAATATTATTCATTAGACTAAATTTCTTACTTTAGTCATCATTCTGCATT
Source organism: Scytalopus superciliaris (assembly GCA_013400415.1). NCBI lineage: Eukaryota > Metazoa > Chordata > Aves > Passeriformes > Rhinocryptidae > Scytalopus > Scytalopus superciliaris. The sequence continues at coordinate 663,469 of VXBX01001171.1, forward strand.
ATAGAGGTCTATTTTTTCCTTTTCTGCTACTATTTAAGGTAATGTAGTATTCAGCATTACTGCAGAAACCAAGGATGATGAATATTGTGGAGACAAAGAACATAGAAACATCAGTATTGACTACAGGGACACCCAGATCAGAACACTGTTGGTTGAGGTATTGCTGACAGCTCTTACTATTTGTCCTGTATTCCTTTTCATGAGGAAACTAAAGTGCAGCAGAAGAACCAAAAGCAAGTAAAAGTTTTTCAGGTTCCCTAAAGAGCTCCTGCTATGGCTTCAGATTCATCTGACTGGGACAGGGTCTGGCTGTTCAGTCTGAGACCAAGTCTACTCCCATCTGTTGTCCTCTTGCATGAGGATCAGTGGGTGGTGGTAAGTGCACGTCTCTGTGCAGAGGAGAAATTGGAAATGAGTGACTCCATCTGATGGCAACTCCCTGTTAGCTGCAGCCACATCAAATATGGACTTGTAAACTGTTGCTTCAATTCACCTCATATGATGTAAGAGGTTGGGGAAGGGGGTGGCTTTTCTGTCACTGCATTTCTTCTGCATGCTTTGTTCTCATCCACTGCATGTTTCTCTTCTTTCCATCTCCATGCAGCCTGAAGGCATCAGAAGGGAAAAGACTCAAAACTCCCTAATCTGTACAGAAGGTAAAGGTCTTATATATGGCTGTCTTGAGAGGAACTGAAAGAAAGGTTGGAGTTTGCACTGTTTCCCACAGTGCTTGTTGATGTTGCCCCTCTCTTCTTCCCCAAAGCTGCCCAAATGACAGCTAGTGTGAGTGTTATAGCTGGATTCCCTGCTACTAAATCCTGTGTGATCTGGTGCACATCACTGAGGCAGCAACTGGTCAGATGTGCTCAGATGCTGAAGGAAGGCTGCCATAAAACTGTCAAAGGGAAGTGACCTTTCTGTACAAACTATGTCCTGTGTTTCATTCACTCACATTGACTGCTGTCCTTTATTCCAAGGATAGCTGTAGCTTACAGCTTTCCACCTCTAGTAGGACTGGGAGAGTGACTGTAATATTCCCTTTCACACTATCAAAGTGTTGGCAGCAAACAGTTTCCAAAATTTCCTGGATGGCAAAAAAGAGGCAGAAAACCAGTTCTAACCCTCACCAACCAGCAACCTCCACTGCCTCACTGAAAAAAACCCCAGGGTTCACAGATACTACAACCTGTGAGCACCAACCTTATCCTGTTCTACTGTTTTCTGTTGAGCAATGACAGCTACTGCACCATTTGATCTGTTTTTCACAATTTTGGTTTTTCTGTGCCTTCTTCTCTCTTCATGTTCTTGGTGACAAGATGTGAGTTTCAGTTTATTTCTGTCTCTTGGGTGCAATTTTGTACTGTGCGATTTGTACCAGCAGCGTTTCACTGCTATGACTAATGTTTCTATACAAATGACCACAATGCACTTAATATTTTTCTCCACAGATGATGTCATTATTCAAGATATAGTTCTAGATCTACCTACAAATGTTTTGGAAGGATCAGCCAGAGCATGCTTTTCTGTTGTTGGTAAATATATAAATAATATAACATAAAAATAAAGAAAATGTAAAAAAATATAAAATGAAAACTATTTCAGGATTCAAAATGTGAGTTTCCATTCTTTTGATGGGAAACTTTTGAGAAAAGGGGCTGATTCTTGTCTTGTCCAGCAATGCTCTGCATCAGAGAGATGAAGTTTAAATATCAGTTACAATACTCTTCTGTTTAAATTTATTGCATTTGAATGTTTTGAACTGAAGTAGCAGCACAGTTCTGAGTTATGATCTCAGTCAGATTCATGACAGTACTACTTTTTCCCACATACTCATCTGCAAATCAGAGATGTCAGTAGAGTCTTTTCAGTCTTTTCAGGACCTGGACTTGGTTATATTACTCACTAGTCATAAAATTTTGCTTTGTCATATTGGTGATTTCAGCTCCTTCCAGAAATCCCTTGCTGGGTCTGTGCTACCTTTCCTAAAAATAACAATTTAGAGGTGATCTATGATACATCTGCATAACCAATGAGCCTTCCCAGCATCAGTTGTTAATTCTGGGTAGCATCTCTGGCTGTTCCCTTTTGTTCTCTGGAAACAGAAGTTTCCTGGAAGCTCTTTTCATTTCCAATGGGAAGTATCTGCTGGAAGTGGCACTAAAATAAGTAGTGTTTCTGGTATGGGCAATTTAGACTCAGGAAGGAGTGGCAGAAAAGGGATGCTTTTTTGACTGCAAAGCAGAACACAACAAATCACTCAACACTAAGCTTCATGCTTGTTGGCAAGGCTTGCAACCCCATCTAGGCTTTTATGACTCTGCCTACGGGATGGAAACTACTGATTATTTCAGTGGCCATGAGTTGTGCTAATCCTGCCCTCATGTCTCCTCTTCCCCAGGTGACATCATGGGCACTGCCATGCAGAATCTGCACCAGCTCCTCCAGATGCCATTTGGCTGTGGGGAGCAGAACATGGTCCTGTTTGCACCCAACATCTACGTCCTTAACTATCTGAACAAGACAGGGCAGCTGAGTGAGGAGGTCAAATCCAAGGCCATTGGATACTTAGTGAGCGGTGAGAGCTTTGTGGTTCCCTTACACAGTGTATGCTGAAATTCCTATTGAGGCCCAATGAGCAGAAGCAGCAGCAGGGCTATCCTACCAGATGGCACCACTGTTGTAGCACATCTCATCAATCCAAGTATTTGCCCTGATCAAGACCTTTTTTTGTTTTGCCTTATCTTCTTTGATCACCTTTTTTTTTTTGTGACATTAAGCTGCTGTGTTTCCTTTCAAGTTTTGTCTTTCAGTCCCCTTCTCCTTTCCACTCAGGCACAGAATATATCCTAATTCTGTTCATTTAGTTGGAACACAGAGCTGATAGAGATCTGCCTATTCTGTGACTCAGTGTTTCTGCAGGAAAAAATGCTCCATGCTTCCATCTATAGGATCCCTCAGGCTCCCCTTCTATTTGGTAGATATACATTGCCTTTGCATGATTTCCCACTGTGGTTTCAGATAAATATGTTAGCAAACAAAACAGGGTTTGGTTTTTACACCTCGGAACAGTTCCATTTCCATGTTCTTGCAGGCTACCAGAAGCAGCTGTCATACAAACGTCCTGATGGGTCCTACAGCATCTTTGGCACCAGAGATAAAGAAGGGAACACTTGGTGAGTGACTGGGATCAGAAATGGCTCAGAGATGAATTTGCATTCAATTCACATGATGCAGGTAAGAGGCAGTCTCACTTGCTAAATCAGATGTATAGAGCTGTCTAGGACTGGGACTCAGTAAGTACTAAGTAAAATGTCTCTCCATCCCCTGCCAGGCAGAGTGCACAAAGAGAAGTCGGTCCCTGAAGACCCAGCTGACTTTCTGTTTTGCAATCCTGCTGTCTCCCATGAAACTCATTGCACTGCAGTGCTCTGTAGACAAGATCAGCCTCAGAGTGTGCTGGGCATCCTTCCTATGTCCCATCTGGCTACTACTCCTTTAACTGTTCTCTCAAGGAGGAGCACATAAAGAGAAAGCAAGCCACCAACATGCTGGTTGTAACTCTTCATGGCTATGAACAGCATGAAAGGGAGGGCTTACGTTTTCTGTTTCTGCTTCCAGTGCTCATCTCACAGCTTCATCTTTCCCTTGCAGGCTCACTGCCTTCGTGTACAGATCATTTGCACAAGCTAGTCACTTCATCTATATTGATGACAATGTCCAGACTCAAACCTTGATGTGGCTGGCAAGCAAACAGAAGCCAGATGGCTGTTTCCAAAGTGTTGGGATGCTCTTCAACAACGCCTTGAAGGTAGTAGAGAAGTGCTTCGTGGTCAAATTTACACTTTTTCATTAAGAATATGCTCTCCCATTACTGTCAAATACTGTATTTCACTCCTAATGCCTGCCCTCTTCTAAGGGCTTAATCTCCACACATTACAATAACTATTTTCAGCTCAGTCAGCTTTCCTACACTGTATTTTATGTCTTGTGAGTACCTGAGATAGTGGTTACAAGACAGTAAGCTCAAAGGAGTGATGGTTTTGATTTGACAGCACTGGGCTTCTCTTGATTCATGAGCTATTTAAGAGCTATGCAAATGCTCTCCTTCCTTTTGGATTGTCTCCAGAACTGGCCACACTCTCACATCTGGGATATGGCAATTCACATTTAAAGACTTCTTCTTTGTGACCTTCACTGATTATTCCCTTCTCCGTGTCTTTCTCAGGGAGGAGTAAGTAGCGAGCTGTCACTTTCTGCCTACACCACCATTGCCATGCTAGAAGCCGGGCACTCCAGCTTGGTAAGAAGACCTTCAGCTGCTGATATTCAGCTGGGTTTGGTCCCAAATTTCTGCCTTGGCTCCAATGTCTGCTACAATTGTCTAGGTAGTAAAGAGAGAGAAAGAGGGAGAGAGCTCCAAGGGTACGTGACAGTGCTCTATATCTGCACTGGTTACTGTGATAGACAAGGTCCCCATCTTTATACTTCTTGAACCACCAGCATTCAAGTAGAAATTGTATAAACCTGGTATTTAGATCTTTTATTTAAGAGACACAAATGCTTTCATAACACCTTTTAGTTTCCAATAAAAAATCTTGACAGGTAGTAACTCACATGATAGGTAGCAAACCACATGTTTGTGGTTAGCCTCAAACATGGCCCAGTCAAGAAAGTAATTTATTGCAGGTAAATCTATAAAATCTACAAATGGAACTAAAAGCTATGTTGGAAAAACAAAGGTCCATCTAGCAAAAGCTGATCTGTCCTTTCCAAAACGTTTCTAGTAGAGATGAGACTACAGAGATGTTAGACTTCAGTACATGAGTTAGCCTCCAATTTGTCATATCCTTTCTGAAGACCTTCCTGATTTGGTGCATTAGTGAGGACACAGGGTCAAACCGAGCATTTTTTACTGGCTGTAAACCTAGTACAACCTCATAACTAAATTAAAGTTACATCACAGTCACTGAGGACAGAAACTCCTAGGTTAGATTTGTTCAAGAAAACAAACTCTTGAGTATAAAAGTGCAGAGTGAATTATTATCATGGAGGTAAGCAGAAGGAATTAGCTATGAGAGAAACAGAACAGTCTTCTCTTTAGAGACCAACCTCTTCAAGAACATGATTGAAAGCTACTTGATTTGTCTGCTGTTTCCTGTGAAATTCTTCCTCAAAGGCTTCTTGTATTCTCTCTCCTGAAGTCAGGATACAAGCTGAAGTCCCCCTCTCATTGCTGTGATAGTGAGAGGATGAAGAACAGTTTAAAACAAAACAAATTTTTGACCAGGTGAAAACTACTGTCCTGAATTAGACCCAGGTGCTTTTCTGTTTTTAAGGATCCTGTAATCCGAAATGCCTTTTTCTGTCTGGAGACTGCATCTGAGAAGAGTATCAGTGATGTTTACACTCAGGCACTCATGGCCTATGCTTTCTGCTTAGCTGGCAAGGCAGAAAAATGTGAATTATTCCTTGAAGAATTACAGAAATCCGCAAATAAAGTTGGTAAGTTTCAGTCATTTAGGGAATTTGGGAAGTGGAAGGACGGCACAGATCTTACTGGTGGTCTAACCTTGGCAATACTGAGAGTATGGGCACATGAACCAAACTCCACAAATAATCTATGGAGTTAATTTACAGTACATCCATTGGTCTGTAGGGAGTGCTTTTGAGGAAGAGGCCAGGAAGCAGCAAGTCTCCAAGGCAGCATAGAGCAGTGACACCTGTAATCAATTCTGGTTGTTTCTCAGCCTGTGTTTGCTTATTCAGATGGCTCATGGCACTGGGAGCAGGAAAAGAGGTCTCTATCAGAAGAATCTCCCTCCTTCCTTGACCATGCCCCATCAGCTGAAGTTGAGATCACCAGTTATGTGCTGCTGGCATTGCTCTACAAACCCAACTGGAGTAAAAAGGACCTCACAAAGGCCTCAGGGATTGTGCAGTGGCTCATCAGGCAGCAGAATCCCTATGGAGGTTTCTCTTCTACACAGGTGCCAAAACTACCTTCTACTTTCTCTCCAGCCAGTCCTAGGAACTGGGGGACTGTTTCAGGCTCCAGGGAGGCCTTGACTGTCTAGTCTTATTTCTCTTTTCCATCTGCTGTCTAAAACACACAAAGACCAAACCTTTCTCTTAAGAGAGACCAAAATACTTCACCCCCACCACTCTTCATAACTATATAATGGTTAAAGCCATAAAGAGTAATTCAACTAGCAACAAATACAGATATTTATATTCGGGTTGAGCCTAGAAAACACCAAGTCTAAGCTACTATATGGCCAAGAAGTTCTGTGTAGTTCCTCAGAAAACACAGATTTCACCACTATGAAAAACTCTAGAAGTGTGCTCTTGAGCTCAGATTTTATATTCTGAGATCTTTGTGTTAGCAGAGAGATTTCTTCCACCCTAAAACATACATGACAGAATGAAATGGATCTTTCTGTATGGGAACCATGGAATTATACACAAACTCAGTCTTTCTTTAGCCAGAATGAAGCGACTGTGATTCATATTGGAATTATGACTTTGATCTCCTCTGCACTGGTCACGCTGTCTAGCTAATTGTCTTTTATTAATTTCTTTTTCTTCAGGACACAGTCACTGCTCTTCAAGCCCTTGCTACTTATGGTGAGGCCACCTACAACTCTGCTACCCAAAATGAAGTCAAGATAACTTCCAAAAAGCCTTTTGAGAAGGTATTTATTGTCAACAATGAGAACAGGCTCCTGTTGCAACAGACTTCCCTTCCTGAGGTCCCTGGGAAATACAGCCTAACAATGAATGGCAGTGGATGCGTATTTATGCAAGTAAATGTCTGCTTTACTCTTCATTGTGTCTCACTTTCTGCATAATACATAACCATGGCTTTGATGATTTTCTAGCTGACTTCTTTTTATTTTTCCTAATGACTTGATTTCCCTAAGCCATTTAAACACTCTTTTCCCCATCCCATGTTTTGACTCCTGTGGAGTTATGTCATGGAGAACGAGTCCTTTTTAATCAGCATCTGGTTTCTTTCTGGGAGGAGACTGTGGGTACAAGCACCTTCATTGTTAAAGAGCAGAAACCTGTTGTGTTCACTGTGGCTGTGAGCAAGGATCTTCCATGTAAAACCAAGTGCAACACTGCCAGAGAAGTTCACAAAGTCTGACACTTGTTTATTGGAATACAAACAAAAATCCTTGACATGCTTTAACAAAGGGGGTTTTTCCTCTTCCAGACAACACTGAGATACAACATTCACCTTCCAGAGGGGGCCTTTGGATTTCTGCTTTCGGTAGAGACATCAAATGCTTCCTGCCCACTGGATCGACCAGCGAAATTTGATATTTTCCTCACAAGCAGGTAGTGTGCCATCAACAAACCTGCTGCACAGATGACGAGACATGCAGAAAACATTGCTGTGTGTTTTCAGTTCTGCTTATGAAGTCAAGAACCATGTGCTGATCATATGTTGATGGTATCATCCTGTAAGACACAATATCCCAAAAGACCTTATGACATTAATTGACAGTGGTAGCATATACTTGGCCCCTTCACACTGGGGGCCTCACCAGTGTCTCTCACCTGAGTCAGTCAGCAAATGCATGTGATTCATGCCAGGCTCTTCACGCTGTATGAAGCCAGGAGCAGAGAGCTGAGGTTCCCTTCCCAGGCATGATCCACACTGACAGGGCCTCTTGTTTCAGTTACACAGGGAAGCGCAGCAGCTCCAACATGCTCATTATTGATGTGAAGATGCTCTCTGGCTTTGTTCCTGTTAAGTCTTCACTGGATAAGGTAAACTATAGGAACAAATGAAATTACTCCCTTCAGGGACAGAGAAGAAGACTGGTCATGACAAAAACAGAGGTGTGGTTAAGAATCATTCAGCCACAAACCCTGAAAGTTGTTTACATGGCTGCACTGTCTGCATTACTGCAGACCTTCCCACTTTAAAAGCTAGGCAGAGTTCCAGCTCAAGACTGGTCAACTGCAACTGGGAGCTGGCACTGCCCAGGTAGGGAAAGGGTCAGAAACCTGCCAGACTAGCCCTTAAAAATATATCACACTGGAGTCAGGCAGTATTCCCCAAATGAATTGCAGTGACCTGTGCATTCAGGAACTGCTCATACCCATGACTAAGCCAAGTGGTAGGTTTTTCTCCATCCTTTCCATCTACTCAGCAACACTTGGACTCTAAAAATCAGCTGCCAGCCCTTGATTCTTGGATAGAAGAATGATCCCATGGCCATGCAGTGATAAGGGGTGAGGTAGAACTTGTTTTTTAATGTTTTATAAATATATTTATCTCCATTTTCTTGTTTTAAAGCTCATTGACAGTAATACAGTGATGCAAGTAGAAAACAAGAAAAATCATGTTCTCCTATATCTGCAAAATGTAAGTTCTGATCACTGTCTATTTAATTACCACAAAAGATGGAAACGGCATGTAATAGATACAACTACCATATGGATAAACTCTATAAGGTGTATTTATCATATTCCCTTCCTCATCAGTTTCTCCCCAGAATCACTAAACATATTACTTCTCAAACTGCATGTAACATTCCAACCTTCCAAACAGCTTCAAACTGACACCTGCCCTACTAACAGGTAGAAAGCAAAGTTAATTAAAAGAACCACAAAGAAATTAATCAAAATTCTTACTCCTTTCAGACAAAAGCAGATAAACACCAGAAAATAGATTCCTTTGTGTGTATGTCTCCTTGGTTGGCTTCTCATAAACTTCAGTTCTTCCAACAGAACACAAAATATAGCTTTCATTCTCCTCTGGAAAGACTTACATTACTTCTCTGGCACTACTTCACTGCAAAATTTAACCTGCAATCTAATCCCTGATTCAGAATTTACATAGTAAATGTCAAAGCAAATTTGCTAATAGCGCTGTAGAATTAACAGCAGAAGCCAATACCCCAGTGATGTACATTGTAAATTGATTCCCCATTTCTTGGTGACACACAATGTTCATGTCTGAAATGGGAGGGATTTGGAATACCAGACTTCATCATCCCGACCATTGGCAAATCATGGAGAATTAAACTCAATCAATTTGGACAATTTTTTCCCTCTCTGACAATAGGATATGCAAAAATTACAGAATCAGGTAATACAAGCAGGATAAAAAACCTGTAACTCTACAGTTCAGGTTCACTTTGGACTCTCTGACTGTGTTTTAGATAATGTCTGTCCCATACTCTGTGTGTGGCATCAGTGGGATTTGAAATATTCAACCAGTTACCACCCTCATCTGTTCCAGATGGTGTTGTACAAATAAAAATTTGTTATCTCTGTCCTTTCATTCCAAGATCTCACAGAAGAAAAGGAAAGAAATCACTTTCTCAGTTGAGCAGGACTTTATAGTGACCCACCCCAAGCCAGCTCCTGTGCAGATCTATGATTACTATGAAACAGGTAGGTCTTTGACTTTAACCAGCGTGAAGGTCGGGGTAGGGACAGCAGAAACACTGTGTGCAGTAAGGGAGGGCCAGAACCAGCCCAGCTGGAACCAACACTCCTCTGAACTCCATCAGGATGTGAATATAGGGCCAGGAGAGAGACTCATTCAACTTCAGTGAGTTTGGCCTCACGCCCAAGGTGAGAAGTGGGCATGACTAGAAAGTTACAAAAATGCAAGCATCGGAATGAAGGGCATTTCAAAGATCTACAGCTTGAGCATGCATAAGGTATAACCACCTCCAGGGAAAGGCACAGGAAGTGGTCTCCAGGCTAATAAGAACATTTATTTTCCTCTCCTGTAGAAGAGTATGCTGTTGTTCAGTATACATCACCTTGCAAAGAGGTTGTTGCAGAAGTGGACTAGTGATTTGAAAAGGTAAGTGAAAACCAGAAAAAAACCCAAACAGTTAAGGAAGTGAATACAAAGCAGCAAGAGCAGAGGGATTGGCAGGGTGAGTAAAACAGTAACTGTTCCCAAAGAAATAAGGTCTCCATGAGGCTGCTCAGGGAGCAGGCAGAGAGAGTGGCCAGATCCTCTCCTATGGCAGTGGGACTCCAAATTGAGACCATGTTGCCATTCATGGGAAGAGCTTAGCTTCTAGAATGAAAGCCAAAGTGTAGAATAATGGAGAGACTGGGAAATACCTTCAGAGTTTCCTCAAAAGGATGGACACTTAGCAAGGAACCATCTACCTACAGCCATCCTTGAAAGTCTCTACTCTGAAGCCTGAGCTTCAAAGCACAGGCAAGGTGTTTCACATGGACTTACAGAAGCTTCTTCTTGGACAGTTAACACATTATCTGAGGAGAACATGAGGTGACACAAATCATGCAGGCAGTGTGTTCAACAGTCAGAGGTATGATACTGCCTTGCTGCAGAGCAGGTCCAGTCTGCATCCTGCTCAGCACAGCAGTTTGCTGGTTGTTATCTGCTGAGCAGTTTCCAAGGGGCACGGTCACAACACACTATCACGCCTTGGTTCAGCTTTTGTCTGTTTTGCACAAAAGAACTGATTACCCTGTATCTCGATGTAAAATACTTCTGTTTGTTATCCTGAGCTGTTGGTTTGTTCTCATTGAGGTAATTTTCTTTTGGATTTTCTCTTGCAGAACTGTCATAAATATTGGACGAGTGGTCAGGCACTCTATTTTCTTCTGAAATCAAGTGCTGAAGAGGGCTGTTTCACCTTACGAATCACTGTGGGATTCTGTGATCATTTGAACTAGTGTCTGATTCTCTGTTTCCTTTCACGGCACGTCTCTCCAGACCTGTAGGATAATCATGTATACTTTTCCATCAATAAATGTCCCTTTTACATTGGGCATTGGCTTTTTTCAGAGTCATAGAATATTTTAATGATAGTACACATGTTATGATTGCTGGCTGGGGGAGGGTGAAGAGAGGAATGTATCTGTTCTGCCTGCAGCAGTCAGCCTTCTCTCTTAGCTACAGCTGATAACCACTGACAACTACTGCAAAATGCAGCATGTTCAGCCCCTCCCACCTTTGCAGAGTTTGCTCACGGCTGCTGAACAGCCCTTCATCTTTCCCCAGCCCTGTGAGGGCACTGCCTCTGCCCCTGTGGTGTCAGAGTAGGGGTTTCTGTATGGACATCATGGGCTGTCTCTGCATCATGCTTAGAGCAGAGGGCAAAGAAAGGAGCGGGTTGAAGTACAGGCCTGGTGAGTGCTTGGTCCCACATCCTGCATCTCACCCTGCCATTCCCTTCAATCCACAAGTCTGGCCAGAATTTGTCCAAAAGAGATCATGATCATAGAATCATAGAAGCACAGAATCATAGAATCAACTGGGTTGGAAAACACGTCTGAGATCATCAAGTCCAACCCTTGATCCACTACCACCGCAGTTACTAGACCGTGGCACTGAGTGTTATAACCAGTCTCATCTTAAAAACCTCCAGGGACGGAGAATCCATCATTTCCCTGGGCAGCCTGTTCCAGTTCCTGATTATCCTCTCTGTAAAGAATTTCTTCCTCATATCTAATCTAAACCTCCCCTGGCAGAGCTTGAGACCATGCCCTCTTGCCTTACTGATAGTTGCCTGGGAGAAGAGACCAAACCCCACCTGGCTACAACCTCCTTTCAGGCAGTTGTAGAGAGTGATGAGGTTTCCCCTGAGCCTTCTCTTTTCCAGGCCAAACACCCACAGCTCCCTCAGTCTCTCTTCATAGGACTTGTGTTCAAGTCCCTTCACCAGCCTTGTTGCTCTTATCTGGACCTGCTCCAGCACCTCGACATCCCTACCATGTCCCAGCCACCAGCCACAAGCCTGGCCGTCTTCCTGCACCCCTTGTCTGTCATACTTCCTTATGCTTGGAGTCACAGTGGTTTCTGCAAACACAAAACGCTATTGCGCTGCAGCTCCAGAGCTGGCGGATGGAGGGGAACAGCGTGACGCAGGCACTGCCGGAGCAGAGGGAACAAAGGGACAGGGACGAATGGCGGGAGACGAGATAGCAGAGCAGCATCGAGAAAAGAAACACGGATGATGCTAAAATTACCAGGGGGCCGGGCTCCCATGGCCGCAGCTCCCCTCTCGCCCGCCAGGAGACACCCTCGCTCCGCGCCACCCGGGAGCGCGGAGGGGTGGACCGGGCACGGATTCAGGAGGGGAAGGGGGGCGGACCGGACATGGATCCGGGGAGGAACAGGGATGGATCCAGGGAGGGGAAGGGGGTGGACAGGGCACGGACCAGGGGGAAAGGGGGATGGACCGGGAATGGCTCCAGGAGTGGACTGGCCGTGGATCCAGGGAGGGACGGGGATGAACGGAGCACGGACCCGTGAGGAGAGGGAGATGGACCGGGCACGGATCCGGGGGGGGACGGGACCTGCCGTGCAAGGGCCTGACAAGAATTTAAGTATAGATGCAAACTGCTCAAGTGCTGAGGACTATCATGTGTTTCGGAAGGATCCATTTCACCGGGCGATTGGCTGAAGCCACGCGTGGGCTTGCTTTTTTTTTTTTCTTCCTCAGTGAAAATTAATCATCGTGTCAACACAGAATATCCCTCTTCCCGAATCAATTTCTTTTGAAAAACGTACTAAGCAATTTGAATCATTATGCAGGATATGCACGATATTGATGTTATAAAGAGCTGTTTCGTTAAGTTCCAGAGACAAGCAATTTGTGGGGCATGAAATAGCTCTGGGTAGAGAGCTGATTTCTATGGAAAGTTCCAAAATTAAAACTTCACTGGCAGTAGGAGTAAGGCAAAAATGGCTATGAATTTTGTTTTCTTAACACACCCCAAATGGTAGAAACTAACTCGATTTACATGAGCGTCAGACCAGACTAAAGCAAGAGAAATCAATAGTTACAGTAACAAGGTTGAAAAAGAGGGCAGGCTGGGTGGATGTGGGTACAGGATGTCTATCTTTCTGAGGGATTTAAGGCCAATTAAGTTAAGGCTTCAGCACCTCACATGGAACTCATAAAAACCCCCTCAGGTCTGGCCAAATGTTATTCTGTTCTGCCAAACATCATTTTCTGGGAAGGAACAAGGTCCTGGGAAAAAAAAAAAAAAAAAAAAAAAAAGAAGAAAAAAAAAAAGGTGCATTTTTATCATTCTTCTGGAGCCTTCTCTTCCTGGAAGGCCAAACCTGACTATTAAAACATGCAGTGCACATTTCCCAGTGCAATCTCTTCCTCTGCATGGCAAAAATGTTATGTTTATTACCTGAGTTCGTCCTTTGACTCAAACAACTAATTGCTGGTTGCAGTCAAAGGTAATAAACATCCCATGCTCATACTCTTCCTCCACATTTTTACATGTAGATCATGTCTCCCTGGCTCCCACTCCCCCAGGCAACAGCAATATTCTTAAAACACGTTCCAACACTTCCAAGATTTCTGGAACCTTGGTGTCATGTTTCAGCTCTAGGTTTTGTGCCACACACCTGAAACTGAAGCAAATACATTAATTGTGGACTGAGTAAGACAGGAACACCCACCACCCTGAATGTATTTTTTTCCCTCTGTAACCTGATAATCCTGAGGTGTCATATCATTCAGTCCCAGAGATTTGGGGGATGTTCGAGGCCTCAGAAAGTCAGAACTACTTTTTTGTCAAGACACACAGACTAAGCAAACTCTGTTGCCCATATGTGAGAAAATCAGGCACACAGGCCTAAGAGTTGCTATGAGGTATGGTGCTGCTGTCAACTCAGAGGCACAGACACTGGTTTACTGTGCTTGGTATTGCACATCTCAGTTTAAAAGAGCTAAAGTTGTTCTGCAAGTCTTTGAGTCAGCAACACTGTGGGAAATAGGAAATTTCCAGCTTCACTATGGTTGTCTGCCAGTGTTCTTGTACCTGCTCTGCAGCTTTTGGATCTCCTATGGGTCCATGCAAGGCTCTGTTAGAAGTACATTAAAAGCTATTCTGAAATGCAATTCTTATTTATAAAAAAAAAGAGTTAACAAAGAGTATAATCACATGAAAATATCTTTGACTAAAACACTCTGTCGAGCTTGCTTCCCTTTTTATTAGGTACATCTTGTAAAGTTTATTTGTACCATGGGAATTCCTTTGCTGCTCATGTGGAGTTCACACTCAAGGATCTGCAAAGGGGTTATGTCATGGCCTAGTTAAGAAGAGGATTTATAATGACCATACTTGCCTCAGAAAGTGAACATAAGCTTTTTTTACCGTAGATAATGAGTCCTATCCACAGTGTGGGAAGCAGGATGCAAAGTCTAGTGAAAAAAAAATGGATCTCTCCAGAATGATGAGCTCCAGTGTAGGAGCATTCTCTTGCTTGGGCCCCTCAAGTGCTTAGCGAGCACTCTTGTTAGACAAGAGTCCTTGGTCCAGGGAATTTGGTTGCTCCATCTTTTGGATCAAATCCTCTGTGATCCCTTCAGTGCCACAGGTAATCGTGCCAAGCTATTAAACAATGGCAGAGCAAGATCTCAGCTGTATGGCATCTTGTATTTTATAGAGGTTCAGGTGTTCTTCTCACCACCTGTGTCAAGTATGAGGTGTGAGCAATGGCCAACCAATCCACTGATAAAAGAAGACCAAAATTGTGCCAGAGGAACCTTCAGTCAACAAATGATTATGTATCAAGTTGCTGTGAGGAAACAACTCAGCCTTGTTGTCTGATTATTTCTTTGTTGAGTTCATTGGCAACCTACCTGGTGGACAACTAGGGAGGGGGGGCTCTGTCAGCACTCAAATGACCCCCTCCATCTGATTCATCAGGCAGATAACAGAGCAGCATGGTTACATCTCTGGCACCACTGGTTGAGAAATGCATGACATCAGAGAAGGGCTTCCAAAGGAACATGATTCATGAACATTTTAACTTTTTATTCAGAGCAACAATGAACATTTTTCTCGAAAATGTTTCAAGTGAAGAAGCAACATGGTGTAAGTTAATACTGTAGCTCAAAGCAAGTGAAACTTTCTTCTGCTTGTCTTCCTAAAGGGCTGCCTTTTGAGGATCAAGAAAAGCCTAAAAGCAAGGCATTACATTGAATACAGGGCCTAATAACTTCCTTCAAGGACACTTCTCACTCTTCTCCTTTCTGATACTCTTGCAAGCTCAGCACATTCATCTCCTGATGCCTTTTGATCCTGCTCTGGAGTCCTCCACTCCCCATTCCTGCTGCACCGATGTTCCTACTGGGCAAAACAGGGCTTCCCTTAAGAACATGACTTCAACAGGGCTTCTGGACCCCATGTTGTCACACTGTGTATGTAATCTGACAGCTGGGAGATTAAAAAATTCTAATTTGAGAATGAGGGGAGAGTAGACTTAAATGAGGCAAAGGTGGAGGGAATAAAAATCACCATACAGTGTATTGACAGGACTCTGTGTTCATGCTACTGAAGTGCTAGCCTTGCACATTTTTTTCAGCCTCCTACTCTTTGGCTCACTACCCACAGGGAGGTTAAGGCTGGGTTATAACTGGAAGCAATTGCATAACCATGCCACATATTTTCTGCTTCATTTAACTACAAGTGACTAGCTCTAGGCCCCACTGGTTCCCCTTGCTGTTCTCCCTGTCAAGGGCAGGTGCATCCACACTCACTCAGTGATCCAATGTCTGTGCTACGATAAAGCTCATCTGGAAAGTTCTGTGTGTTGCGTGTAAGATGCAGAGTTGTCTCTCTTTTCAGAGCCCCCGGCTGGTGGGTCAAGGTCTTGTTCTGCTCACTTCCAACCACTGGTGTCCCCAAAGCAGGTGCAGTGCCACCAGGGCAAGCTCTGTAGCTGGACACTGTGTCCTGTTAAATGGTATGTTCTTCAGCTGTGTTACAGGCTCACACATGAGAATATCTGATTTCCTTGCTTTGCGCTCCATTAGGACTTTCTTGTCTGGCTTTCCTGTAGCATCCTCTATCTCAAACTGGAGAAACACAGCAGCTGAATCCCATCTCCTCTCTGCATTGGGAAAAGACCCGTATCTTGAGTACCAAATGATACGTGACTTAGATGTAGCACAGAGAGAACCAATGGACTTACCCTATGTTACCCAGCAAGTCAACCAAGCATAAAGCCCTTCCCTTCAGCCCCTTCAGCATAGATGGCAGGCTCTGGGCTTGAGGCCCCTGTGGAAGGGGCCAGCATCCCCCCCAGCACTGCTGAGGAGCAAGACCCCTTGCACAAGTCTGCAGCAAGTGGGTATTATACCAGACAAGTACAGCATGGTCTGTGCCATCGCTTTCTGCTCCCTTGTTCTAGCAAAGCCAGTCAGAGGAGCATTGACTTAGGGTGTCACTTTTTTTCTAGCTAACTGAACATCAAATTCAAATGGCAAAAGTCTTTGAAATGCCTACACAATCTAAGTATGGTCTTTTTCTGTACTGGTACTCTTGCTCATGGCCTTGTGCTATGAAGTTTGGATGCTCTCTGGGGATGGATATCTCATGACACCTGTGGGTACCTGTTCTGTTATTAAATAACCCTTGGGGGGAAGCATTTTTTTCCTTCCATCTGCTCAATATTTCTCTGTATGCAGGTTGCCCCATTGCTTCTGCTTCTGCCACTGTGCATCTGAGGGAAGTCTGGCTCCAACGCCATTCAACCTGACTTGAACATCAACCTCAGGGCCAGCAGAAGGACCTTCATGAGATGCCTGTACCTCATCTGAGGCGAAAGGGAGCACATAACAGCTAAAACTAAACACAAATTCTATGTGCATTTAGTGTGTCTTTTTATATGGTAAAGTTTTATCTAAGAAGCACAGTCATATGACACAAAAAGAGCATAGTTAATTGTCCCAAGTGCTGTTAGACACATTTGTAGATGTTTTGGCATTTTCTCTCCCCTTCCTCAGCAACAGTATGAGTAGTACAAAAGTAAAAATGAAAATAGCTTGTCATTCATTACTACAACATGGATTACCTTCATTTCTCTATAATATCCAAAAAATATCAGTGAACATGCAAACAGTTTCTTCTTTATGTAGTTTAAAATTTGATATCTTTCACTAGTTGCCTTTAATGGATTTAATAGTGGGATTTCAACACCTGATCCTACTCTGTGTGTGCTGTGCACTCTAAGTATCAGACACATACTCTAGATTTCTCATGTCCAAGGGTTAACAACATCGGTGACAACCTTTTTCGCAACATACAGTATACGTTTTAAGGCAAGACTAAGTCTATACATAAAAGTGGTTTGTTATAACGGAGAAATGAAGACAAACCCTACTTTGTGTAGGGCTTACCCTACAAATGCGCTACCTTACAACAAACAAAATATAGTCACAGGCCTATTTATAAAATGAAGCTACCAATCTGCTTTGCAATTTAATCTACACAGTGCATTAAAATGAGAGTAATTCATTGATGCCTTTGCAGTGCCTGAATTTACTCATTTGTTCATATGACACCACAGAAATATGAGTTTTATTTGGCAGCCCAGCTGTCCATGTCTGGGAAACAGTTCATCTGCCACCAGGCCCTTCCCTCAGGTTAAGATAATCAACAAGTGACTAAAGTGGATCATCTTTATTCATTCTGACATTTTCAGTTTCATTTGAAGTTTAGCTGAAGAAGTTTTTATATGGTATTCATTGCATTGCATACCTTCCTTCTTCTGCTTGTTGTAACTTGTATAATATTCATATTGTCTGAGGTTTTTTGATAGAGGACCTTGTCTTCACTATGGCCTGTAAAATATTTTGTTTCCCACACAGTAATAAATCCCTTTTTATGTCTTTGGTTGTTGCAGTTACTTCTATTGACTTATACAAGTACTTTTCCTTGTCATACTGTTTTGTCATTTGAAATAAATTGCTTTGGGTTTCTTTGCTTTAGATACACAGGCTGGTGAAACTAATATAATTATTTGTATTTCCTTTAAAATAAAAATACTAATTATTTTTTTTCCTCCTGGAGTATTTTTTCATCCTTCAGCTGAACAGCTAGCACAATTTTGTTAAGCAGAGCTGTTAATACAACTCTTGGGTTTTACAGTGACTCTCTTTTCATGTGTCACCATATAAAGAGGATGTAGGTACAAAGGAAAGACAGTCCTTTGCTGAAGCTGTTGGACTCCAACAGAGGTTCTTAAGTGAATGTGCATGGAGCACCTTAGTTACAATTCCAGTGTTTTCAAGAAACATTTCCTCAGCTTTTTAACATGCCTGTTCTTCAAACGAAAGGTTGAAGTTCAATTTATTGCTTTGCTTTGGCTTCGTGCTATGGTCCTCAAGGAGACAGGACAGGAACATATTAAAGAAGCAAGTGTCTTTCTTGGGATTATTTACCTTTGGCGACAGTGGTTCCAAAATTGCTTAAGACTTCCGTGACAGGCAAGGATTCCCACATATAGTACTGTTGTGATAGTACAGAGAGTATTCACACCCACCCACGGACACCTTTTCTTTCTGCAAATGCAGTCACCAGTGAGCCACTCTGTTGCTGGACAATTGGCAGTCATCCACAAAGCTAAAGAATAGAAACTGGAAAGAAGTCAGAGGAAGCTATGCCAGAATTAGATTAAGGTGATTAAAATTACACAGCTCGATATCTTACTTTATTTTCAAAGAAAAATAAGTTTTCTATAGTGGTCATAAACTTGGAGGTGTAGAACACATCAAATTTTTATGTCATCTTTGCTGGGCAATGCAGTGAAAACTGTATGACTTAGAGGAAACTTGGCAGAATAAAGTGTGCTGTGACTGGAATTTATTAATATTAATGATGCCCTGTATTAACTTACTATCTTTTGTGTCAGTCAGTGCAACTCAAAATAATATATTTTAAAGTGCTGATGGAAAGGAACCATGAAGGAAATATTGTGGAAATTTGAATGCTTCAGAAAATAAAAAATATTCATAATGATACATTCAGGAATAGTAGAAGTGCTCCTGTGGCATCTGTTTCTTATTAACCCGGTGTCTTGCTCCATTTCAATATGGTAATACCTGTAAAGGAAATCAGGTGTGTCAGCACATGTAACTTACCAGTATATCACTGTAACCTCTCTGAGAATTACCTAGAATTAAGCTAATTTTCCCAAGTGTTCTTTGGAACAGAATGAAATTGCAAAATAATGTTATAGTTTTAATTTGGCATTGGAAATACATGTTTCAAAAACCTCCTATAAAACAACCAAAAGTAATGCTACCTTTAGAAGTGAGAGTAGCTATGTGTAATCATTTTTTTTTCAAGCAAGAAGAACCAAAATTAATTGCTATCATTTAGTATAGAAATCCACTCTGCTTGGAAGGATGTAAGAAATTTGATTTAGGGATTTTGGCTAGATTTCATGTGTTATGGCATACTTTAAATTCCTTGTCATCAGCTGATGGATACAGTTATTCACTTGGGTTTTGTACCAGCTTAATACGGGCACCAGTCTCTGAAAATATTAGACTCGTACAGATTTTCTCTTGACCTGTCAGGTGCACAGTGACCTCAGACATACATGAGGTATTATCATAAGATGAAATCTCTTTCTTGTGGTTAAAATTATGACTGAGAGTTCATTGAAACCATCACCATGTACAGAAAAGATGTTGCATGCCTTTTTCAGCAGCTATATTTTATTAGATCAGGTAGCCTTGTTGGAAGATGTACTCAGTCTTTCAGACATACAATCTCTCCAAGAGGACTGAAAGAAACACCCCAAAACCTAAGTACAAGTTCAGACCACTTGTTCTGAGCTTTTTGAGAGAGGAACCAGCTGCCTGAGCTAATAAGGTGGTTAGTGCTTGTGGAGCAAAGTGAGAATTAGGGTTTCAGAGAGCTGGTAAGAGTTCTTGGGGAACTGAGAAACAGTTATTTTGTACCTTGTGAATGGTAAGTTCATAGAAGAAGATGATAGCAAATACCACTTGGGGTTTGATGGTGGTGTAGATCTATGAATTTTGTTTTTATATACTCATCCTTAAAGTGTACTTTGCATATGTCCATTCAAATTTTTTCTCAGTTTCAGTTTTCAGCAGCCTAAATGACAACAAACAACTTGGTATGAGTCACGTTTTTCAGCAAATGTCTAGGACACTATTTCTTTCAAAATCACTATTTCGCACAAGTTATTTACTAAAGTAAAAAATTGGAATATGATAGGGGCCACTTCTGGAAAACAATTTGTATGAGTTTTATTACTTGGCAGTTACGCAACACCTTTGTTTTATGAGTATTTCCATCTCTAACTGATAATCTGCTAAATCTTCTGGTTTGCATGAGTACGTGTTCATTCCAACTCCACAACACTTCCCACCAGCAGACACTGGCTGCCTCCTGACTGTTTTCCTAACTTTTGTCATTTACAAAAAGGTGATAAATTATATTCTAAAAGAGTCTGTGCCTGATTTTTGAACATAATTCTTAAACTTCCTCTTATTCATAGACATTTCTCCTTGTCCTTTGCACTTCTCTTCCCTGCATTTTTCTGGCTACTGCATCAGAATCAAGACATGTACTTATAGCTAACATTCAATCTTAACATTCACTCTTTTTCAAAGCCTGAGCTTCAGACAAAGAGCAAATAGGGCTGCCTGTGCTGTTGTGGACTAGTAAGCTCTCCTGTGCAAAAGAGAGAACCTCTGCCATTAATGTGGTTTCACAAAGACACATTCAAGGTTGTTTGTGCTGCTGCATTTTCCCTGCTGGGTTATTCGTACACAACAGAGATCTTCACAGGGATCATGAATCTCCATAAAGAGTGTTACTGAATCCTTTCATTACGCAGCACTGGAAAGGATATTGATAGCCCAATGCCTGCAATTTTAACAGGTTTTCGTGGGCTGGTGCAAACATCCCACCTAGTTAGACTGATTGGAAAGTGCTCATACTTTGGACTGAATATTTCTGTTCAATGACCTGCTGGAATTTAGCAAACTTTTTTCTTACTAGATTCAGCTTCTAGATAAGCTCCTACAACCACAGGTTTGCAGAAGACCAAGTTAACTGAGCAGCACTATTTCTGAGTGACATCTATTACAAACATGACCCAGAGCAGCACAGATCTGAATTTGGCAACAGAGAGGAGCCACCTGGAACATCTGTGCTCCAGGTGACACTGAATGATGGAAGATGATCACCATTTGGGGGAGACAAGGATGTCTCACAAAAGCATTGTGTAATATTTGTGCATATTCACAGTGGAAACAGAACATATTTCCATATCTAGATCAGCACTCCACCACACTTCAGGTTATATTCCTGACTAATTACCTAACCCACGGCAACCATGTCAACAAACTATGGCAGTATTCTGTTAACATGATGTGGGCAATATTTTCTGTCTGTGGATTTCCTTTTGTTCTTAAAATACCTATAAACCTGGCTTTTGGCTTAAAAGATCAGAGCACCCCACATCAGAGTCCTGTGATTGGATGCTGCCCACAGGGAATGTTACCCTGAGTTGAACATAGTTCGTATCCCCAACCCTGCGAATTTCTTATGGGTTAAGGAAAACAGGGTATGAATCACTCAAAGATTTCTAACATAAGCATTACCCAGATAAATACCCTTCCCCCACTTGCAGAGTCTCTGGCCAAATACTGTCCCTCTGTTCCAGCTCCTCCTTACTGCCTCTCCCTGTTTCCGGATGGGCCCTGGCCCCCAGCCTTTATCTCCTCCAGCCCCTGGGCTGTTTGCAGAGAGCAGTTATAAAGAGGCTGACTGAGCAGCGTGGAGGAGAGTTATAAGGTGCAGGAAAACAGCAGCACCGGACCAGACTGGGTGTCTGCTTCACTCACCACGACCTCTCCGCACCATGGGGAAGATCAAGCTGCCCAGCAAACCAAACATCTTCCTCCTTCTTCTCTTCCTCCTTCCTGGAAATACCTCTCTCAACACAGAACCGTAAGCTGCACGTGTGGGGTGGGGAGGGAGGTCTTAGTGCTGCCCTTTTCCTTCAGTTTTCTTCCTTCTTGTTTGCCAGTTTATTCCATTCCTGCCCTGCATCCCACTAATAACCAAGCCCAGAGCTTCCTGCACAGTGCTCCCCACTCCCACCCTGTAACCCCCTGGTTGTCCAGCCCTAGACCCCTCCCCACTGCCACCTCTGCCAGTGCCCCCCTTCCAGCCCCTCCTCCCCACCACCCTCCCCCATCTCTGTCAGTGCCCACAGTCCTGCCCTGCAGCTGCCTGATAGTCCAGACCTGGATCCTCACAACATCTTTGCCTAAGTATGTTTCTGCCTAAAAACCTCTCAGGGCCTGGGGTTTTGTGGGCATGATAACAGAATCCAGGTACTTACCTTTCCTGGAGTATCCTTGTTTCAGTCACTGAAGTTACTTCTTCACATTCTCCTGTTGCTTTCAAGCAGGTTTGTTCCCCTTTTTCCTGCCAGTTTGTTTCCCTTGGCAGCATCAGATGTACTTGTTCTCAAAGAGGATCTGTGACCTAGATTCTTTTCCTCCGGCACAGAGTGTGGTGCCAGCATCCTCCCTCTGCAGCACACCAGCAGCACACACTGCTCATGATCCCGAGGAGAGGGGCAACCTGGGATGGCACAGGCTGACTGGACTCTGGCATGCCCGCTCTGGTCTCACCTAGCAGAGAGTGTTGCTCTGAATTCTCTAGTCTGGATGGGAGCAGACCCTGGCTGCTGTCACATGCTGTTTCTCTTGCTGTGCTGACAAAAGTGCAGCTCTCACACACACAGGTCTTGTAATGCTTGCTGCAGAGATTTCATGCCCACAAGCACCACCATAGTGCTCGCAGCTGTAGCAGAAAGTGCATCATTGCTGCTGCCACTTACTGTGCAGTCACAGGTGAAGTGGTGACTGGCTCAGCCTGAAGGATGTTTGACTCACAGTGTACCATCAACCTCTCATTCATCTGCCCTGTTTGGGTGCTTCTGGGACAAAGCAGCCAGCCAAGTCTGCTTTGGGGTCAGGCAGAACTCTCTGGTCTCCCTACAGAAACCTGATGTAACTAACCAGTTAAGGTTAAGTAATCTTCATTTATCCTTGCCCAACATCTGGGGGAAAGGAAATGAAACCACACTCTTCAGACCTATGGGCAACATGGAATCATAGAACCTGGCCTGGATTAGAAGGGACCTTAAAGATCATGTAGTTCCCACCCTCCTGCCATGGACAGGGACACCTTTTACTAGAGAAGGTTCCTCAGAGCTCCATTCAACCTGGCCCTGAACACTTCAGGGATGAGGCATCCACAGCTTCTCTAGGCAACTTGTTCCAGTGCCTCACCACCCTCACCGTAAAGAATCTTTTTCTAATAGCTAATCTAAACCTACTCCCTTTCAGTTTGAAGCCATACCCCTTGTCCTGTCACTATGTGCCCTTGTAAAGAGTCTCTCTCCAGCTTTCTTGTAGGCTACTCTTTGTCCCTGATCTGAGCCCCGTTTGGGGAGGGAAGAAGGAGGAAAGGCTGAGAGAAGTGGGAGAGACAAGGGTGTTGTTGGGGTCCACAGAAGGAAGATAGGAGTCCAGCAGGAAGGCAATGGAGATTGAGCACTGAATGGCTAGGTAGTATAAGGGTAGTGGTTTTGTTTTAAGTGCTGCAGGGTAGATGATATACTGTGTATAGCACAGAAGGGAAGCCACTATTGAATGGAGGACAAAAATAAAACTTCCACCCAAGACTTGCTTCCTGTGCCCTGTGCAAGTAGGGATATCAGTTTCTTGGGCAACAGCAGTTGCTCTTTCACATGTGGCCAACTGCTCAGGGGACACAATTAAGGTTCAGATTGCACATTAAAAAAAACTTACTCACAAAGTTAGTGTAGCACTGGAACAGGTGACCCAGAGAGATGGTAGAAACCCCATCTATGGAGTCCTTTGCAGCAGTGCTGCTCCAGGAGAGAGGTTGAGCTTAAGACATCCACAAGTCCTTTGAAACCAAAACTTTTATGGTTCTGTAAAGTACTGAGCAAGAGATGCTTTTATTTTGTTTTTTTTTCCTTCTGTTGCTTTTGGTTCTCTGGGTTGTTTGGGAAGAATGCAACAGAAGGTATTGTTCCCCTATTCTGGTACGTGGCTGTGCATGTAAGCTGGTGTACAATGCAGTGTTCATGCTTGGGAATACACAGCATAGGGTCAGAAATGTGAGGTCATAATGACACTTGAATTGGCAGGTATGGATTTGGGCTGATGGAGCTAATGAAATTCACTGCCCCCTTTGATTAGGCTTGGTCTATGAATAGCTGAGAGTCAATACACAGACAGACGTTATTCCACCTTTAGCTACAGTATTACCTTCTCTACATAGACAAACTCATCACTGTCTCTAGAGTCTCCTATCCCTCCTTGATGCATGCTTCTGTCAGAGTCACTACCTCTCTTGTCAGAACAGTTTGTTGTATGCAGGGAAGAAGCTGATATTTCTTTTGGAAGGCTAGATGCTTTTTGTCTGGAGTGCCTATACATGGATTTTGTGATCCAAGTTACTTAAAGCCCTCATTGTACTTTAATTCATTAGCTCTTTTCACCAACACATCCCAAAACACCTAAAGAGAAGTCTATAAACAGCATATTTTATATCTCTGTTTCAAAGACAGGGAAGCTGGTCTAAGGGGAAATTCTGCAAGTTGGCAAAAATTTCAGAGGAACAATGAACAGGAAGAGAAATGAGGCCAAATTCTCCAAGAACTAGGTTGTGCTGTCCCTTTGGTAGAGTGGATGTGAATGTCAGATTGCCAGTGCCAGGGGACAGGGAAAATGAGAGTAGGAGAAGCAGGCATAGGGTGAAGGTGTGGTAAGAAGGCTGTGGAAGAAAGAAAA
This sequence comes from Scytalopus superciliaris, assembly GCA_013400415.1. NCBI lineage: Eukaryota > Metazoa > Chordata > Aves > Passeriformes > Rhinocryptidae > Scytalopus > Scytalopus superciliaris. The sequence continues at coordinate 688,110 of VXBX01001171.1, forward strand.
CACCTAAGAGTGCAGAGTTACAGGTTGTAAGTCTCTACTTGGGTGGCTGGAGTTCCCTTCTCTTACTGCTTCTGAAGCAGCATGGGCTGAGCAGAGTTGCCAGCAGGCTCCTCACCACACTTCATCCCATTGCCTGGTGGTGAAGGAGGTGGAGATACTGCCTGGGTCCTACTGCCTCCACAGCAGCTTTAGGACTACCCAAAAAGCCCAGAGTCCAGGCAATAATACAGCTCTGGATGGACCAAGTTGTATTTGTCCTCTATTCCTTTCTGAACACTTTTCTACAGTCCATTTGTTACTTATTGCTGCATGAGAATTTTCCAAGAATGATCAACAGTGCTGAAGTCTGAGTGGTAATAGCCCACTTGGTGGTATTATTTTCCATTTATGAACAGTTCATTTGCCATTTTTGCTACTCAGTCCTAATGTGTAGCAAAATTTTTCCACATGCATGTAAGTCAGTTTTAGGTATTTTCCTATCCTGGACAATTATCAGAAAATTGTACTTCTCAGGTCATTTAGAAGTGTACCGAAGAACAAGGATCTCAACACAAACCCTGGAGATTTTTATTGGTTCCTACCCTTCATGTCCTATCTTTTAAGCGATTAATCCAGGTCAGAATTCATAATTCAATTTATTAGTAAAATGAACCCTTTTATTGAATGACAGCTGAGTTTAAGGGTCTTTTGTGAGGGACTTTTGTCAAAAGCTCTTTGAAAGTGCAAATACACTTGAGTTGCAATAAAACACTACACTCTGAAATCCTTTGTGTGTTCATCTTAATAAGGTCCCAAACTCTAAGCACTCACATCTTTGCTCAGCATGTGAAGGATTTGGAAACCTGGATAGGCAAAGACTGGAGCAGCCAGAAAAGTGGGAGAGGTTTTTTTTCCGCTGTTTTTGGCTAATGCCTCTGAGTCTCAATAGGAGATTGTGAGATACACAAAATTCAATTAACAGCCTGGAACCTTTCAAACCGTCCTTACTCCCTGCTGTGAAGCCAAACAAAACATCCTTTGTAAAGCACTCTCTATTAGCATAGAAATTGTTCCTTCTACTGCAAGCATTTTCCTGCTTTTAGGCTAATTAGTTAGACCGTTTAATATCTATAAAACCAAAATAAGATGAATGCTCATGTTATATGCACTGCGGTTCACAGGGATAGTAATGGATTTGGCATGCTGATTTGTTAATTTCCTTTCACTTAATATTGTTGTTGTAAAATTGTTTCACATTTTTGATCTTTCTTGCTTTCCTCTCTTCCTAGGCAGTATATGGTGCTACTGCCCTTTCTGATACACACGGATTCTCCCGAGAAAGTCTGTGTTCAGCTGACCCACCTGAATGAGTCTGTGACCCTGAGTGCCACACTCGAGCATCAAGGGGAGAACAGGAGCTTGATTAATGATGTGGTGTCAGAGAAAGACGTGTTCACCTGCATCCCCTTCTCTGTGAGTGTCTCACCCTTGTGGGATGATCTCTTGTGTTTGTTGACATGATGCAGTAGATGCAAACAGTCCAGAAACGTGATATTTCTGTGCATGCATGACTTAGAGAAGTCTTTTGGAACTTTGACTGACAGAATGTACTCCATTTTTGTTTGATCCATATAAGCCTCAGAGGAACAATATTGAAGTGGAATGAAAACTGTGGAAAGCGGGAAATAGTTAAAGATGGTGAGGTCCATGAGGTCATTTGTCTCCTTCTGGAGCTTATTCACAAATTTTTACTGCAGAAGTCTGCTTGGTGACTAGTGTAAGCAACAGGTTCTACCCCTTAGTTATTGAATTTGGGTTAATTTTGATAAATCACCAATACAATGGAATAAGATCAGATTTGATATTTCTCTAACAGAAGTGTATAAAGCAAGGGAATCACATCTTTCTCTTGCTACAGGCAATGAGTCTCTTTTGTCCTTTTGGGAAACTTTCTGACCCACCTCATGCTCTGTCCTTCAAAGGCTTGGTGCAATGGGGTGAATCTGTAAAGCAGTTTTCCTCTTCATTTTCCTCTAGCTTCCCAAATCCAATAGCACATCAGTGGCATTTCTCACTGTGACGGTGAAGGGCCCCACACTGCAGTTCAAGAGCCGCAAGTCAGTGCTGGTCAAGAATTCTGAGAGCCTCGTCTTTATCCAGACAGACAAACCCATCTACAAGCCCGGACAGACAGGTACAGGAAACTGGGTTGGTGTTGACTATGACAGCATAAAATCTTAAGGAGTTAATTCCCCAAAGGCACCGAACTTTCATTAAAGTTTTCAGATTTCTTCATGGGGGGAGCTAAAGCTCTCAGTAAATCTAATTTCCTTCAGCTGAGATCTAGGGCATGTAGTACCCTCATCATTCCTATTTTTCATCCGCCGGGCACAGCATCTCAGCCAGATGTAGACAGGCTCACATTCATTCTACTCAACTAGTGGCACAAAACTGGGATGACTTCAAAGCGTAGTCTCCCTTGGCTGAACCTGAATCAACAAAGCAGGACAGGCACTCCCAAGGGACAATTCAATTCAGCCAAGACCTGATTATCCTTCTAAATTTATCTGCCCCTCACCATCTGAAAGAGAAAGAGCCTGAAGTAATTGCTTCCGTTACTTAGAGATCTCAATTCAGAGCCTGTTGATCTGTGAATTGAATCTGAGTTATAAGTTATTGAAACACTGACATTTCCTAGTAATGGCTAAAAAGTTAACAGTGGAATTTCCTTCTTTTCCATTACACCCTTCAGTTATGTTTCGGATCGTCTCTCTGGACAAAGACTTCTACCCGCTGAATGAGAAGGTAGAGCCTTAATTCCTTGTTGTTAACCAGGAGGTTTAATTCCCAATTACTACCATTATTGTCATCATCCAGAACCACTGAAGACACCCTTTACAGCATATGATCCTCTCTCACACCATCCTTCACCCATTTCCTATTCCCGGAACACACTCCACCTGTCTCTATTGACTGAAAACATATCCCCTTTTCCAAAAGCATACAGATGTTCACAACCAGACTTGCAAAGGACTGTATGTGGCTAAGCATGTGGGCAGGAATCTCATTACTGAAAATAGGGTTGGGACAAATTTTCATTGGAAGTGACAGGTGTGCAGTTGTTTCTGGCAGTGGCTGCAACCACATGCTTAGAGACAGAGAGCAGCATGACAAGAGCTTGGTTTTAAGGAACTGGTCAGGGGAGTAAGTCCACCTTTTAGCTTATTTAACAATCAGTTCCTCATGCAAACAAGTTCTTTGAAAACTCTCACTTCATCATGTTTTCATACTGTGGTAAGATAAAAGTCAGGACTCTAAAATATGATAGGAAATATTCTCTTAACCATCAAGAAACAAGGAAACAGAGCAAGTACAGAAAGGGAAGAACACAAAGGACTTCTTAGAAGGTCATTCTTCCGCCCTTCAGTCCAAATCTGGATATTACCTCCATCCATATGTGACTAATATGTCTAACACTCATTTTCCTTTGCTCTTTCCCCACAGTTTCCATTTGTCTATGTTCAGGTAAGTGGATAACTACATCATTATTTCAGAAGAATGTGCAGGCAGAGGTACTTGTATCCAGCAGTGGTGCTTTCAGGCTGAGGTGAAAGGGAAAAAACATGGGTGCATGAACTTTTACATTTGTGTAAAAGAAGGCTGAGTGGCTGGACATCAAAATAAGTTCCAACAATGGTTCTTTGACTGGAGAATGTGCTGTAGGAACAAAATAGCTAATCAATGCAAGGCATGTTGTGAACAGAATTCTACTTGCTTAGAGGTTGTATGAGAATGGTTTATTCCTCCGTCCAGTCAGAACTAAGATTTTTCTATCTGCCAAGTGTCGCTGAAATTAGAGAACTGTGTTAAATAAGCTAGAAAAACTAAAGAAACAAAAATAGGTAAGTAGACATACTCTATCTTCCCAAGCATGCCCCTTTTGTCTGTTTTTGGGTTTGGTGGTTTGTTTTTTTTTAATGGTTGAATTTCAGTGGTAGGCAAAAGTCAACAGGAAGGGTGTTTCTGTCAATTATTCAAGTTTTTGCAGCTGAGAATCCAAAATTTACAATTGTTATCTGGAATATCTTCTTGTTGGCAACTGATAAGAAGGAGCCAGTGACTGACCCTGAAATTAATGTGCACAAATTTTGAGTTGGTTTGCATGGTTAATGAGTCCTGTGTAGTGAGTCCTGTCATTGTTCCTTGCTGCATGGGGTTGCTGTCTCCATTCTGTATCAATTCTCTCTAGACCCTAAAAAGCTGAATAATTTCATGACATTTTTTCTGTCAATATCATGAAAAGCTTCAATTTTAAATCACTAGGAAGGCCATCTGTGTTTTCAGCTCTAGCCTGTGAAGCATCATGTTTGTCCATGCTGTTTAAGCCAACTTAGGTGGGTCATGTCCTTCATGCCCACCTCTCCCTTCCTCAGTGCTTCTCGTTTCAGCACTGCCCTTCATTTGGATTTCACAGATGCCTACTAGGCAGTCTTGTAGAGTGAGAAACTCATCTGGCACCAAATTCACTGCTTTACTCTAGAGTGTTTTGATTGGGGTTTTTTTGGACCCGATCAGATCTGCCAGTGCAGATCACCACGTAATTGTATAAAAATCAGTCTGGACCAAAGGAAAGAGCAGCAGGAGTGAAGAAAGTGACAGCCTAAAAGTTAGCACTGCTAAGGAAATGAATGTCCGTCAATCCACATCCTTAATGTCACTAATTTATCTTGGTCAGCCACAAAGGCAGAAGTTACTATGAGCCTTCTATTCCTGAACTATTATCCTGACCTATTGCTTATGTCATTTAGAACTAAAAAAGCCTTTCTGAGGAAAAGCAAACAAGCTGGCTTTCAGGCCTTCCCTATAGATACATCACAGGAATGGCACCAGGTTCACAAGCTCAGCTGTAAACATTTTCTTGAATTCCTCTTCCAAGGAAGCTCAGTGGTGTCACTCACAATAAGGAGTGAGCTTTCCAACAGGGTTGAAATGGGCATTGGCTGTGCTGTTCTCCCAGGGTGCTTCTTGGGAAGATGGCCCCTTCTTCTGCCCCTGACTGGGGACCTCCAGCTGGGAGATGCCATTCATATCCTCATTTTCCCTAAGCCCTGAGATAAAATCGCAGTGAAGTAAATGCACGTAGTCACATACCTTGGGTCACATACTTATCTAGAGTAAATAAACTTTTAGTGACAGATAAGGTACAATGCAAAAAGCAGGCAGAAAATGAAAGACTGTAAACATTAACCATACTACTGAGCAGTCTGGAAAGGGTGCATCAAACTACGTAACTCCACCGTACTGATTCAGTGATTTCTAAAAGAAATTTGGGGCTAAGTGAATTAATTATTAATAGTTCATAATGAGCATTAGACAGCTGTAGTAGTGGTGAGACTTCAGCTCTGGCAACAGGAGCAGAGAGATACAAGAGAGAATGCTCAGCTGGATGTCCATATGTTGGGTATATTTTCATCTGTTCATGTCTCTACTGCTCCATCCCACCAGTAGGCTTGGACTCTTACACATGTACATTTCTCAGTGACACAGATACATCAGATATCTGATTCCTCAGCAGATTTTGTACTCGTACTTCAACAGTCTTCATTCCAGGTGGGGAAAAAAAACCTTTTTGCAGGCTGTATAACCAGTCAAGGAAGCTGAAACTTCCCTTCTAGAAGGGAACATCTAGAACTTTCCTTCCCTGTGCTCTACTTACTTCTGACATCAATCTCTTTGTCTGGTTACCTTGGCAGTCTGTCTTTCCTAGCTTCTTGGCCCCATCATTCATAAATATGCAGGTAGAGCTGAGGGGGAGACAACACAGGATCTCCAGGGTTAAAAAGCTTTCTTTCATGCTAATTATGCAGAATTGACAGGTAAGTGCTTACAGATCCTCATGGATTATTGGATAATTACACAGAGAAGTTTCTCATCTGGGATGTATAAACTGGACACTGCACTGCTCTGTCCCTGGGAGTCTCCCGTACTGTCTTGTGATGGCTTTGCCCTCACCTGCAGGATCCCCAGAGGAACCGTGTGTACCAGTGGCAAGAAGTGGAACTAAACATGGGCCTTATACAGCTCTCCTTCCCCCTCACCTCAGACCCCATCCAGGGCTCCTACAAAATAGTCGTGCAGAAGAGCTTCTCATCCCATGTGGAACACATCTTCAGTGTGGAGGAATATGGTAAGGAGAGGAGGTACAGGCTGCAATGGGGCTGACAGCAATGCCTTTTATTGTGACCTCTCAGTTTGAAATTTCCTGGGAACAGCTTGGAGAAGGGACAGACTGAATGTACAGGCAATGGGGTACACAGGGGCTGAGCTGGAAGGTGCTGAGTATCAGAAGTGGTTGCTTCCTTTATGGCATCTCTGCAACCTGCCTGAGCTTGTGTTTGCTCACAGTGCTCTTGGCAGTACAGGACTTCCTGGCTTGTGGCAGGGGTTTCAGCTGACTTTGTTTTAGTTTTTTTAAGTCCAACAGCTCGTTGCAAGTAGCACTAGTTGCAAAGTAAGAGATTACAATATTTTGATGACCCTGTTTTGTCTCTCTCATCATCTGCCTGAGTTTTGTTACTCCACTAGTAGTCTTCTCTCTTTTTCCTGTTCCTTTTACTGCAAAGCCTAGAAAACCTGTTTGATAGAAAACTTGTGATTGAGGAACACTCCACAAGTATTACAAGTGAACACAAACAGACTGGTAGTAGAGACTGAGTAAGGAGAAATATGCTCCAGAAAGAAGCCTTCTAACCCCCAGTTCCATAATAAAACTTCCCAGGTGTTTGTAGACATGTATTCTGGGTAGACTGTGTACATTTGAGAAAGCTGATTGGCCAGTGCTCAGCACTCCCAGACTCCCCACCAGCTCTACATGGAGCCTGAATGACCCAGCACATTGACCAGAACCTGCTTTTTCTGGAACACACAGGGTGCAACCCAAAGATTGTCATTGAAGTCCATGGGCCTGGCTTATTTGGTTCAAAGTCAGGCATGATGAATAATTTGACCACAAACTGGGTTATAGACTTTGACCTGCCACAATGACAGATGGGCTGTTCCTCTTCCCACAAAGATCATTCTGAATGTCCCTCAAGATCAAAGAAGTATGTCCCTTTGTTAGCCTCACACTACACTGATTTTTATTTTATTTGTTCTTGAGGTTTATTGCTAAGAATCTCTCCTGTTCCTATTTCTCTGACAGTCTTCTGAAGAAATGTGCTCTGGGGCTGAAATGCTGAGCCTTGCCTCCATCTTAGAGGCAAATTTACATCTAAACTGTATAACTCAGGGCTGCTTTCCAGTTCCTGGGTCTGGGTGTGCAACCACCCTGCTGTTTTTACCTTGCCCTGTGAAAGAAACCTCAGATGCACCCTCTGGAATCAGGCCATTTCATGCTTCAGTCCAGTCCTGGGCATGAGTAGTTGGAGGCTTAGGGTTGCAGGATGCAATATGATAAGACACATGCAATCTAATGCTCAGGACCAAAATGTCTTTAACTTGTGCCCCTTTGTTTTGGTCTTAATTTCTGACTTTTCCACTAAAAAATATAGCTCTGAGAGTCTGTGGCTAGATTCACTAGAACTCTCTGAGCATGCAGGACAGTATCCCATGGTACATATCAGTGAGCCTAAGAGCAACTTTGGACCTCCAGAATAGTAAGAGTCACCAAGAGAATTCAAGCCATTTCCATGTGGTAAATTGCAAAGGTGGTGAATGTGCTGCTCCAAGTCCTAGTTGCAAATTATGAACTGTGAACACAACATACAGGACCAGTGTGCTCTTCTGAATGGACATATGAAAGGGATATACACAGCTGTCTGGTGCCAATGAGATCACATAAGCATGTACAGTAAACAAGGGAAGGGAAGGGCTACAAGCTTCCTTAAATCACTTTAGACCCAAAAAGTGGTGAAGGCTGAGAAAACCCAGGGAAGGTGTAGGAGTCCTGTGCTGAAGACCACAGAGAGGTTCATATTAAGATGATCCTAGCTCTATGTTTGGGTTGCTGTGTAGTACACAGCTCTCATTCACTCATCTCACACGAGAATTTCTCTCTCCCATCTAGTGCTGCCCAAGTTCGAGGTCCTGGTGAAGATGCCCAAGATGATCACTATTAAGGACAACGAGCTTCCAGTGTCTGTCTGTGGTCTGTGAGTCACAGAGCTCCAGTAAATCTCTCTTGTTTATCCTTCACTCCTCCTTTCTGCTGAGGACCAAAAGAAGAGCTGGTGAAGGGTTTTTATACTTTTCCCAGCCATTTAGCAGACTTATTTCACTCTGTCAATCCTGAGCCTGCTACTTGGTCTGAACAATCAAAGTGAAGGGTCCTTGCTGTGTTCCTTAAAAGATGATGTCAAACCAATCTGCTGCTTTCACTTCCCAGTTGATTGTATATTTTCTCTTTCTGTCTTTACATTTCTTCAGTTAGACCTTCTCTGCCAATCCTGACTCCTCAAATACTCAGAGATATCAGATCAGACATCATTTACACTGGTGATGCAAACTCAGTGTTCTCATTTTTAACTCATAAATTGCTCCTGCTGAGCTCCTGGTTGCCTTTTCATTTCTTCACTGAATCCTCAGCAGTTTGTTATTTGAGAATACTCCTGGCTGAGATAATTTTCTAAAGCTGATATTTTTCTGCAGAGACCTCCCACGTAGAACAAGATGGATGTTTCTTCCATGGATGATGGAAGAAACTCACTATGGAAATGATGGAAATATAACCACTAGAATCACTAAAACATCAGATTAGTCAGCTTTCAAGAAGAAGTATTAGAAAATCATCCACAGAGGTCTTTAAGGAGGTGCATCTGAGTGTGACTGTGACTGATTGTCTCGTCATCTGATACACTGTTTAACATGTTATGATTATAGGTACACCTATGGGAAACCTGTTCCTGGTTTGGTGAATGTCCAAGTGTGCCGGAAATTTTCCCATTCTGCTTCAAGCTGTTATGGAAAAGAAGCAGAATCTGTGTGTGAAGAATTCACTAAACAGGTGAGTCCCAAGATTAAAATACAGTGATTTTTCATGTGGTTAAAGGGCAGTGTTGTCTTAAGGGAGGACAAATCCATGACTGCTGGGAGATAGCAGGACATCAGAGATCAGAGAAGAGAACAGAGACCCCAAACCCAACACTCTTAAATTCTGCCTGTGAAATCTCAGACTTACATTCAAGAGTTGTGTCCAAGACCGGAGAAGAGCAGAGAATCTCAGAGGAAGAAATTCTTAGGAGAGGGCTATTTGAACTGGAAACAAACTGATGGTGAAAACCCCACAGCTGAAATCCTGATCCCTTAGAAACCAGTGACGAATCTCCTGTTACCAGCCATGGGGGCCCTGCTGTTGTTTCAAAAACTGAGAAAAGAATCTGTGAAAGAATTTTGTAACTGTGAGAGGGACTGTCAGGAAACGAGGAGCAAAGATGAGGACAAAACAAAGTAGTATAGAGAACAAGGAACAAAGAAGATGAGGGAGTACTGTATATAGGTCAAATACAGGAGAAAGGGCAACAAGGGAAGGAGTGAAGGCAATGGAAGAAACAGGAAGAAAAATGGAACTAAGGCAGGTAGGAGTTAACAAGGAAACCAGTGTGTGCCTCAGAGAACTGTGTGTCAGGTACCTCACAGAAAAGAGAAAATGTCGGGATGAAACACTGGGAAACAGGGTGAACACAAGTTCTGGTCTTGGAGACAATCCTTGAATGTAAGTCTGAGATTTCACAGGCAGAATTTAAGAGTGTTGGGTTTGGGGTCTCTGTTCCAGTTCCTTGTGGCACCAACTTAGTTCACAGAATTTCAATTTTTCTCTCCAATCCCTTGCTTAGGCAGATGCTCGTGGGTGTGCTTCTAGTGTTGTGAGGACCAAGGTATTTCAGCTCCAACGTAGGGGGTACGAGATGAGCATTGAGGTACAAGGCAAGTTCACAGAAGATGGCACAGGTATGTATCACATGGGCATGTCAGAGTGGTAGCAGGCCATAACAGGAGGGCCTGGCAAAGTCAAAAAAGGTGGGCCAACATGACTAGAAATTCATTAATGATCCCACTTTACTGTGCTGTCTCAGGAATAGAGATGACTGGAACAGGCTCCTGTGGTATCACATCCATCATGAGCAAAATCAGTTTTGATGTGCTGGACTCTCAGTACAGACCAGGGATTCCACTCTTTGGGAAGGTAAGGAACTTCTGAGCCCATGGACAACGAATGGCATAGCAAACACACAGGTGTGTAATCCCATGAGATGGGGTAGGAGTGTGTGCAGGTTACATGGCCCACCTCCCTCTGCCTTTGCACAGGCAGATGAATTACTGAATAGTCAGGGCACTTTAAGAGACATGTGACCCTGATACTCCTGGCAGTCAGCCCAGTACAGAAGAGAAAGCCTTCTGTTCTAACAGGAAGCAACAAGCATGGATTATTTTACAAGGGAATGTTATCCAACTGCAAAGTTTCACCACAACACAAGCAGTTCGTAGTGACCTCATCAACAAGAGTTCAGTCCCACACTACTCAACCAAACTGAGCAGAGCAGGAGTGGTGACAGTAACAGGTTTCACCAACAGGTGGTCTAGTGACCACCTGACAATGTGAGGTGATGAGTCAAGGCTGGTCTGAACCAAGGAATTGCAGATGGGAATAGCAGGAGAAAGAGCTAAGTGTAGGTCTACCTCCAGTGTACCTTTACTCTAGGACAAGGCACAAGCTGGAATTTAGTGTTCCTGAAAGAAGAGGCAGATGGATATGTGGTGGAGGTCCCATATTAGTCTGGCCAGGGGAATTAAAACTACCGAGGAACTTAGAGTCCTGATAAATAATTTTCATGGGCCAGTCAGGTTGTCTTGCTGAGAATTTTCTTAGTTGTTCTCTTAGACAGCTCACACATTTCTACATTGTTTTCTTTTGTTCTCTGCCAAGAAATAGCCTGCCTGGCAAGGACAAAAAGAGAGAAGAGGTTTTTATTACTTGGGAATTGTTTTCTGTTGCTGGGCTAAAACCTGAAGTTTGTTACTGTTTCATTAGGTAAAGCTGGTCGATGGCACTGATGCTCCAATTGCCAATGAAACCATCATGATTTCTGTGGAAGGAGACAGATACAAAGGGAATTACACTACAGATGAGCAGGGACAGTCCTGGTTTTCCATAGACACTGCCACCTTCACAGAAGCCTCCCTGGAAATCCGAGTGAGTGGCAGAGACAGGGGTAAGACTGTCTGTCTCATCAGCAGGGGAAATATCTATCTATGGGTTATCAGTCTTTCTGCCAATTGAAAAATAAGGCAAGTTTTTTGGCAGGTCACCTCCCCTCTCTGTGTCTTCTGTGGATGTTCCTCATCATCTTCTAAGAATGGGAAATACAGAATACATCCACAGTCTTTTTGTGGACTTTTGTGTGACTTGTTACCTGGTTTTATTTAACTATGAACTTTTTATTCTTCTTTCTCAGGCAGATCATAAACCCGAACTGAACTGTTATGACAGCAGCTGGATCACACCATCATATGAGCATGCCATGCGTAGAATAACTCGGTTTTACTCTCCCAGTAAGAGCTTCCTCAAAATTGAGCCAAAGCATGAGACATTAACTTGTGGCTCCCTCACAGAGGTCCAGTTGCACTACGTCTTCACACAAGAGGCCATAGGGGAGCAGAAGAAAATTGCCATTTACTGCTTGGTAAGAAGTAATTGTGGTTATTTTGATCTATGGCCACAAAAAGTACCGTGTCATCTCTAGCTGTATAAGCAACCACAGCACTGCTCTATGGCCAGAGAGGGTTGGAAATTGAAAGTGTGGCTTGCAGCAGTACAATCTAAACAGATTTCCATAGTATTTCTCATTTCTCTGTCTTATGTGTTCAGACATGGGTAGGGTGTACGTGTTTTACTAAGAAGAGAGACAAAACACTGATGAAGAGAGCACTGTCTTGGGCACAGCTACCAAGATTCTCATTTCATGATACACCACTCCCAGTTTCCCCCATTCTAAATTCTAGTTCACATATACTCACTGCTCAGAAACGAACACCCTACAACAAGAAGATAAAAGATGAGAAGGAAAGGTGTCTTCTACTCCATTTTGTCCTTTGATAGTCATCTGACTGACAGAACTAAAGCAACACCTCTAACTACAGTACCAGAAAAGCCCAATAAACTTAGAGCTTAGTCTGAACATCAAGCAATTATGGAAAGTTTGGGATACTCCAGTAATTGGAACAGACTATAGCATGCTGACAGTGAGAGCTATGAATTTGTTCAATTTGGAGGTCAGAGAACAGAGACTGATTGAACTGTGACCAAACTACGATAGGTCAGTTTTGCTTTGGAGAACTGGCAGAATCAGGTGAATATTTAAATAGAATTTGTTTTTCTCTAAATTTGTTCTTCTAGTTATCCTAATTAATGATATGAGCAAAAGTGATGAGAGTAGCTTTGGAGAACCAGAAGAAATCTGGTCTGGAACAGACAATTCTGTCCTGATGGATTTTACAGAACATCAGGGGACTTAGGCTGATATTCAAAAAAGACAATAGAAACTACCTGTGCTAGAGATGCCTATGTGTTTATTTTCAAAACTGTGAACAGTTAATTGAAGGACAAGATACCTGTTTAGCCTGATAGCCTGGGAAAGCTTGTCTTAAGTATGCACATACAGCAGGTAAACAAACAGTGAGAGAACTTCCATTTTGATAAGTGTGAATCTCACATTGTGAAATTCAAATATGGTGTTATGGAATCTATATTCCACGTGCAAACTAATTATGTAAAAGGCATTTTTGGCTGTGGAAAAGGAATCTTTTTCTAGAAATGAAGAAATTACAGGTAGCAGGCTGTTGCTTATTGCCTGAATTCAGGTACTTCATTTAATCTCTTATTATTTGCAGCCTGTGCCCTTCTGTCTCAACTCTGTGGAGTTATGAAACTAATCCTGTTTCAATTTTTCTTCAGACTGTTTCACAATGCAACCGAGAGTGGAATTAGAAGAATTTTTGACCCTCAGTCTGTTCCAAATTGTTAGAAATGTGCATATGATCCCTAAACTTACGTGGGTCAGAGGAAAAATGCATTCAAACCTAATGTATACATGTAATACATACAAAGCAAAGAAACATCTGATCAAAGAGGAAATACTGCTCCTCTTAGGAGTGAATATTTCTGTCTCCAAGACCCAGTGAATTCTAGTCTGGCACTTGCTTAGTACCTTCTTGGTGTTGCTCACTGTTGGCAATGCTATTTATACTCACAACCTACAGATAGCCCAGCGAACATTCCTTTTCCTTCCTTTCTACACCAGTAGCAACAATTACAGGAAGGTTTCTCTGTCACACAGGTGATGGCCAAGGGAAGAATTGTATTAGCAGACACCCATGATCTGACTGTGAATCCTAAAGATGGTGAGCAGAACTATACATTTTTAGTATTTCTGATGATAATTTGGGGGCAGGGTGGACATAGATAAATTATTTCAACTCAAGCATTTAATTGAACATTTAGTTCAAACATTAGGTTTATTGTTTGGATTTTCAAAATTAGACCTTTTTAGATGAAGTGGCTTGGGTTAATTTTATTTTCTCTATCAGGTACTACTTTTTTTTTTAAATGAAAAAATATTAGAAAATGCAACAAAAAATAAGCATAATGTGTTGGTCATTTCCTAAAATCAGCACTGTTTGATGACCACTCTGCTCTGTTCCAACTGTGGATGCTTACCAGTGTTATGAGACTCAAATGTACAATGAACAGAAAGATGAGTGTCTCCTTTTCTTTCTCTCTCTTTCCTTCATTTTTTTGGTATTGTTCCTGCCTCGTAGACATGCAAGCACACACATACCTATATTCTAGCCAGTGCATTTACTTTTATTCATATAAATGTCCAAGAGTTAGACATTTCAGTACCTCAGACTGGCTGTTATGCAACTTTAAATGTCTTTTGACAATAAGACTCAGAGATATTTTGTAAGTCTATGAGAAGGAGTTGCATTGCAATGGGTATAAACAGCATATGGAAGTAAAAGGTCTTGGGTGCTCTGTGTTTGTACAAAGTTCTGCATTGTCACTAGTAACAGTGACTAAGCTACACCCTAGTTAATATCAAGAGATGTTCTGTCACCTTGAGTGTGACATAAAGCTCAGGCCCAGATATAAAGAGTTTTAAACCACCGAGGGGCATTTTCTACTGTTCTTGGAGCAAGAGTTTGGTGTTCCAGCTAAATGTTTTCTTAGCAGTAACTTACCAGTTATTCTTTCAGCCACTCTGAAACCTTGACTGCTGCATCCCTTTGCAATAGTCCGTTATCTTTTTTTCCCCTCATCTATTTTTGGTAGATCTTGGAGGGAAAAGGTGGTTGAGAATATCTAGAAGTTATGCCAGATGTTAACTGGGGAGAATCTAGAAGCTCTCCAAACTCATCTCATTTGGCTGTTCATGGTCACTCTGTGATTGCAGGTGTCTTCAGCAGCAGCCATAGATTTCAGCCATATATCTGCATTCTTGCCCCTGTTAGCTGAAAATGCTCAGCACGAGTGAACTTGACTTTTTTATCTGGGGATTGAACCTGATTTTCTATCTAGGAAGGCAAATGTGTATACTGGGACTTCTTGTGTGTTAATTAGCCTTTCTTTCTCTCTGTTAGCTTATGGGACATTTCAGTTGATCCTCTCTGTTGAGGCAACAATTGCTCCCCTGGCACGGATGCTTGTTTATACCACTTCACCCAGTGGGGAAGTCATCGCCAGTTCAGCTGATTTCCAGATTGAAAGTTGCCTCCCCAATAAAGTGAGTATATGTCACAGTTTATGCAACCCGTGTTTGTCCTGTGACCAGTAGCTCAGTTATGAGTTCCAGAAAGGAGACAGAATTCACAATGGGCCCATGAAATGATCTGACCAGATATGAGCTGAAGATTGATGACCAGAATAAGTTACAAAGCTATAACTATAAAAAGTGGGGCAAGACAGAATAAAAAAGATAATAACTTTTTATTATTAAATACATTGGTCAAGACTGAGTAAATATTAGAAGAATTGCAAGACACTGGTGGAGCTCAGTATCTGGAAAAGTGGCTGCTTGAACTTCCTTTTGGATTTGCAGGTGAGACTGAATTTTGTACCCAAAGAAGGTCTTCCTGCCTCCAACACACACCTGAAACTCCGTACCACTCCAAGATCCCTGTGTGCCCTCCGTGCTGTGGACAAGAGTGTTCTCCTTATGAAGCCTGAAAATGAGCTCTCTCCCAGCTCTGTAAGTCTTGGGTGCCTCTGGTAATGAGCAAGTACAAGAACTAACCAAACACCTATTAACACCACTATAGACATGGGGCTATGTATTTTTGTAGGTGCATTCACTGCACTTGTTTTTTAGAAGCTGGCAATTATCAGTGAGCTGTTAGGTAGTGTCTGTCCCTGTAAGTGCTGACCTGCCATGTTTTCCATTTTTTTTGCATTTACCTAGGTGTATGATCTTCTTCCACTGAAAGAAATCCGGGGTTATAACTTCAAGGACTACTACCTTGAAGAAGACAATGTAAACCCTTGTGTGTCACTTGACAATATGGTATTAAATGGATTTGTCTATGTACCTATTTCTCCTGATGGTGAAGGTGATGCCTATGACATTCTCAAAGTAAGCACCAGCCTTTCATTTTTCTTTTTATTCCTTTTTGAAATTCAGTCTCCTCTCCTCTTCTCACCTGTCCTGAAGGGCTTTTTAATGAAAAAAAAAAAAAAAAAAGCTCCTTTGCTGTAAGCTTACTAACTTTTGTATGCAAGAAAATAACCAAGCCCAGGCCCTGATCTACTTAGCCCATCACTGGTACCTGAGTGTTTCTCTGAACTATTTAAACTTTGAAAGATCTCCTCATTGCTAGTAAATACCTACAAATGGGCTTGAGCAAGGAGACAGTCCTGAGAAATTACTTCTAGTACCATAATATTAGAAACTCTTCCTCATTCATTCATGTTTTCACTCTCTGGTTTAAATAGGTCTTTATTAAAGTGTCAGTTACTTTGATAACCCACAGATCCACCTATCCATCTAAAGTGTCCTGCACAAGAGTTTTTGGGTGCCCTCAATCCAACTTGTTTCACGTGTCATTTTCACCCAGGCAGCTGTGCCCAAGGTACACATATGGCCTTAGTTTTCCATCTGATCATGCCAGGATTTAGCCTTAGTATTAGCGTAACATGATAGAGCCTCAACATTTGAGTTGGGCCTGTCTATCTGGAATTTATATACAAGCCTTTGTTATTCTGATCTATACCAGATTTAAGTACCAGATTCTTGACATATTAAACAAAGATTATTTTCAAACCATTTTTTTTTCGCATATTTTTTGTTCTTCTTTCTCTTTGTTTACTAGGAATTGGGCTTAAAAGTCTTCACTAGCAGCAAAATCCATAAGCCTGAAGTCTGCCAGCATTACCCAGGACACATGATGGAAAGGAGTTACACTGGTTCTAGTACCTTTTTGATTTCACCTCCCACACAACTTCCTAAAATTTGCCACCCCGTTTCTTTCCTTCCCTTTACATCTTTGAATATTAATTGCACCGGGCAGATCTGATTCTGTTCAGATATGCTGACATAATTCAGGATCAATCCCTTCTGGACTCAGTCCTGAAATATGAGACTGATCCACCTCTGCCTGAACCTTCCCAGCTAGATAGATGTGTCTGGCTAGAACTGTATGTGCTTGGTGACTCCCATGCCAGCCCCTGCTGCAGGGATCTTTTAGGCACTGAAAGAGTCTTTCAACACAAAGTAGTGGCTTTTTTTCTCGATCAGACCTAAGGCCAGCTATGGAAACCTAAACCAAAGGAGTATCTACTTCCAGGCTACATTCTAGCAATAGTTAGCAAAAGTGGGACAAGTGGTCATTATTTTATCACCGGTGGTTGAGAAATTTGGTTCTGTTTCCAGCTCTCCCACTCACATGACTATAAGGGGCTGGAGAGTATGACCCAAGACAGTTGTCTGCTTTGAGAAGATGTAAAATCTTCTAAGGCTGATGGAAAAGCCTTTAAATAAGGCACAACAGCATGTAATGCTGTGAGAAAGCATCTTCCTGTTTATTTCCCAATGACGAGATATGTAAAGACCCATAATCATCTAAAAAAAAAATCCTAGCTGAAGGGTAAGTGAGGCTTCTGTTTCCGGTCATGTATAAATCACTCTTCAACCACATTATTAAACTACCTGCCTCAGTAGTATCTGGAAACAGTAAGTTTCATGTTTGAGTCTGTATTGCAAAAGAAATGTACCCTCAATAACATCATCATACATGGTTGTTTTGGCACTGCTGTGTTTGCTAGCAGTAGGGGAAGAGTGCTCAACTCCATCCAATCTCTGTAAGAAGAGCAGCAACATTAGGAAAAATTAAAACTGAGATGACTACAGAGCAATGAATTTGTTTCCAATAACCAAGATTTCAAAGCTATTCTTTCAATTTTAAAATTTTACCTAAAAATAACCACTACTTGGAAGGAAAGTGTCTTTCTGAATTACATTGGAGTTTGACACACCTTTTCCTTTCTCCTGTCATTGAAAATTTTCCTAGTCACTGCAATGAATCTGATTGAAGATTTGGAATACGACATGGCAGAAAGTATGGTTAATGGCAATACTATGGAGACTGTCCGGAAGTACTTCCCTGAGACATGGATCTGGGACATAGTTACAGTGAAGTAAGTGTGTAAGAGAATGTAGAGTGTGGTCACTAGGCCAAAACCTTGGCATAGGTTAAAGCTTCAATGAAATTATTGATATTTAAGCAAAAGAGATATTTCTAGTACATAGAGGGATTTTTTTAAGGTCACTAAGTATAAGATGTTTTGGGGAAACATGCAAAAGCCAATGCCCATAACGCAGCTGGTCAGGAGTTTGCTGTCAGCAGATGTTGTCAGTAGGCTGAGAAGAGCACAGATGAACACCAGAATATAACTGAAGTCTTGTTCTCTGTTCCTCACCAGCTCTGAGGGAAATGCTGATCTAGATGTGACCATCCCTGACACCATCACTGAGTGGAAGGCCAATGCATTCTGCACATCAGCAGACACAGGCTTTGGCCTGTCCCCAACAGTGTCCCTCAGGGCCTTCCAGCCCTTCTTTGTCGAGCTCACCATGCCCTACTCTGTAGTGCGTGGGGAGTCCTTCACGCTGAAAGCCACCGTGTTCAACTATCTGACTGCCTGCATCAGGGTAAGGGACATTCACAACTTGGCTTTTATGGAAGACTACAGTGGGTCACTTAGAGCATGGTTTCCCAAGCCAGATGACTGATCTCTAACTATAATTTCATGTAGGTGTACATATGTAGGAATCCTTCTGGTATTCAATGAAAAGGGAGTGTGTTTTCCTGCCAACATTTTGAAAGATGCATTAGATTCAGAATCTAAAGCTCTGCTGCTGAGATTCCCCAGCCTTGTCATTACAAATTTATGTCATTGTCCTGTAGAAATATGAGACTTGGGTTATTCACAGACCAGAGCATCATTGCATACCCACTGGGAAACTGCAGGTTTACCAGGGTGGATACCTGTGCTCAGCCTTTAGTCTCATCTCACTAAATATCACAGCAGATTTGCTGGAATATGCGGACTTCCTGTGATTTGTTGCACCTGTCCCTAAGACACTGAGCAGAGCTATATAGCTTCACTATTCTTACCTGCTTGTTTTCACCAATTAAAAAGACAAGAGAGAATGTGGAAAGTGATTAGTATGAAATCTCAACCACGTTTGCTCAGTTTTTCATAAATACAGATTTTTATTCTGAAAGGCATGAAGCTGAGACCAGGAGGGACTCTGATCCAGTCCTTCCAATGCAGTCTCATTTATTTCTCTGCCTTTCCTGTTTTGTTTGCTGTTTTCAGGTTCCTTATTCCACCTTTCCTTGTTCCCTTACTAGCTTTCTCACTGCCAGTGTTTCATCCCTTCACCTAACTAATGATGAGGGGGATCTTTAATTCATGGCACAACTGACCTGTGCTGTTCATTTTCCCAGAATTTATTTCCTTTCCAAAGATCCTGTTGTCTACACTTATCTCCCCTGTCTCTTACAGTTGTACACATCTCAGTCATTTTCCCCTTTATAGGGCAGTTCTTGCTCTGCAATATCCATAAAGTTCTCAGTCCCACAGTACAAACAGCTCCACTACCCATTTCCATGTACTGCATTGTCTCCAGTAGCTCCAGCTTCTCTGCAAGTCCAAATTTCATGACACCTCTCCCTACAACCTGCAGGTCAGTGTATCTCTGGCTGAGTCTACTCATTTCCTGGCTGTACCAGTAGAGAAACAGGAAGAATCCTACTGCATCTGTGTGAATGAAAGGACAACTGTGGCTTGGACGGTAACACCAAGATCTCTAGGTAAGAGGCTGGACAACAAGAAGATACTGAGGTCAGATATTTGCATATGACATCATGGTGTGAGGAGCTGGGTGACTCCAAACCTGCTTGGAAGGATCATCCCTATGTCAGAAAGGACAAGTCCAACCCTGAGGCTGAGACACTACACTGGGTGTAGTGTTTCCAGATCCTGAACAAACTGTGTAAGTGTTACAGGCCATTGCTTTCCTAGCATTTAAACAGAAATCACAAATTCTCTTAATGCATGCAAAGCACTCAGATGTTCCAGATGTGAAGCTAAGACTGTCTTGGCTTAATATGATTGGGTGTGAAATTTTTTAATCAAAGCTTGCTTTCTCTGAAGCCTCTCAGAACAAGACCATTTGATTTACGAGACCTGTCCCATCACTACTCTTTTTGCTGATGGACTAACACCTGCTTGGATGGTCATCACGAAGGAGGTGGCCTGGAAGGCTGCAGGTGGATCAAGATAAAACACTGTCTCAAATTTAGTTCTCCTCTTGAAAAAAGCTTCTCTGTATTGCATCAGAGAGTGCTCAGCACAAACACAAACCCATATTTCCCAGGCTCTGCCAGGCAGGGCTGACTGACCCCTCTTTCCTCCAGGGCAGGTGGAGTTCTCGGTGAGCACTGAGGCCCTACGGAGCCAACAGCCCTGTGGGAATGTGGCTGTGGAGACCCCTGAGAAAGGGCAGAAGGACACTGTCATTAGGCAGCTGCTGGTGGAGGTACGTGGGCTCCTAATTTTGATGGCACAGGAAAGTAGCAATAGCAACAGCAGCAGTTGCTGTATGATAAAGCTTTTCTGGTTTAGCCATGAAAGCAGCAATAATGCCTTGTGGGGGTCCTATTCTGCAAGCTTTTATAAAAGAAACATTGATAAATCTAACACAGGCCAATAGAGCTCGTGATTCATAATGTTGCCATCTCAGAGTACAAGCAGGGTTTTACATTACACAATGGGACAGAAATAATAAGGCAGACAATAATGACAGGTTTTTCCAAGACACATCATATCAGAGATAAATGAGAACTCCTTGGTTTTACCTCTAATAAATCACAGGGATAGGTTGTAAATGAAACACTAGTCAGAAACCTTATGCTTCTCCTCCGACACATGGCTGGTACTCTGGAATATGGAACAGTCACCACAATCTACAGATATTCCTAAACAAAACTACCATTACTGTTTTGAATTAGTTTTATTACACTTTTAAGAATGTTCAAAACAGTGTAACTAACCTTTTGTTTTTCATTCTTTTATACACTTTTTTCTTAAGCAGTGTTTTGCAATGATAAAAGCACAGCTTTTCACATCATAAATGGCCAGTCATAAAATTAATCCACAGTATAAGACTCTCTGTGATGCCATTAGCAAATAGAGTACTAGCTTGTGTATAGTGAAGTCTGTATAATAATAACTCCTCCTTACATTGCAGACATTCCAGTTTTTAGTAAGGCAGAGCTAAGATCCATGTAACTTCAGAAAATATTTTGCTAATCTGAATGTAATGATGGAACAACAATCCTATCTGCTAGGCAAATTTTTTTTTAATTACTTATAAATGGATTTGTATGCATAATACATGAATAACTGTTTAACATTTCAGGAAAATTTCCTAATTTCATATATGCCTTCAGAAAAAATACTGTCTTTTTCTTTTTCTTTGAAGATACTAGAAGATCAACACTGTAAAGCCTTTTCTCCCAGATGACAGGGGAATGAAAATTACTGCACAAGCATTAAAGATACTTCTGTCAGGGTGTCTGAGAGATTGCTCATCTTACCCTGTTTTTGTAATGTGGTAATTAATCTAAAGCAAGCCCTGCCTGGATGGAGTCAGAGATTAGCATCCAAGCTGAACAATTAATTAGCAGGGGTAGATGCAGTGTAACATGCTTGGGGTGAAGCTGCACTGGCACGAACATATGGATGACAATATTCCCTACAGCAGGCAGTGCATTCCAGAGAGAGAGAAGGGAGTGTGCCAAACACCCTGGGGCATCCTTTTGCCCCTTCAGGAATCAAGCTTCTCTGAGACTTATTCGGGAAACAGGATGGTTTTTTTTACCTAGGAATTTCTCATCTGGAAAGGAAAATCTTTCAAATAATTACAGCACATGTTTTAATTTCCTGTTGAAATGTTCAAAATAAAAAAAAAAACAATGGATTTTTCATTTAGTTGCATATCAGAGTGACATACTGAAACAAGGGAGGAGGTGCCTTTTCAAACAGAAATAGTTAATTCTGTCAGAGTTTATCCAAAAAGATTTTATTTTTTTTTTTTGCTACTCTTTTAATACTTTCCTGTCTTTTCATACTGAAGAATGAGAGACAATGATTTTTACTGTGTGAGAAGGTAAAGGCAATAACACCATTGTTTATGCACTGGAAAAAAGTTTCAACTGGCAAAAGCTGGAGCCTAGTAATGAAGCAATGGGGACTCTCCTATTTTGAGGTTAAAAATTGATGTGAGGATCTCCCTAAAATAAATTCTGACAAAAAATGTTTTCTAGTCAGCATTTGATTCCTGAGTTTTTGGCAAAGTCTTTTCACCTATCTCAACAAAAAAGAGGGATTCTTTTCTGACTTCAGAAACTAGGTTGGGAGTTTTTGAAACCGCACGATGGAATTGCCAGTTGACTATGCCATGTATTTAAATTTTTGCTGTTGTAAGATGTGTGGTTGCATTGGAGTGCTCTACTTACCACCTGTAAAAGCTCTTGCACACACATCCCACCAGCGTCCCAGGCTCTCAGCCATCACTGCAGCTAGACTGGGCCACAGTGGTGTGGCACTGTTAGCACTGCTGGTGACAGGACCTTGCATGCTATCTGCATCATAACCTGTGAAGCTGCAGGGCCTCTCTCAATAATAAAAAATGAAAGGAGATGTACTACATTTCATACTTGTAATTAGCCAGTATGTTATAGTCCTCAATTATCCTCAGTTTAGCACACAGAGGAAAAAACTTTGTAGCAATTTCCAAAACGTCCCTCTTAGTTTCCCTTTTGATATGCCTTCCTTTTCTTTGTTGTTGTTACTGTTGTTTCTCATTTTTTGCTTTTTCTTCTTGCTCTTTTCCCCAAGCCGGAAGGGACTGAAGTGGAAACTACATACAACTCTGTGCTCTGTGCATCTGGTAAGAGCCATTTGATTTCTAAGGCTTTCTTTGGTGTGGTGGGGACTAAAGACAGAGAGAAGAAAAGGTTTGTGAATGTTCCACTCTGAGAAGAAAGGTGTAGGAATCTGATAGAATTGAACAAACTAGATGTATGTCCAACTGTCAGTGAAACCAGTTCTTCCTGGAGCGGGAGTGCTGAGGATGTAATAGTGTCTACAATTACAGAGTCAGCAGATTATCTCTTATGAACTGAGGTTGGCCAGATCCCTGTAGGAAGAGAATATTTGGGATTTAATAAGGTTATTGCTAATGACTTTTGTTCAACAGGTGTAAAAATCACACACCAGACTCCAGTAAGCCAGGTCTGCCCACCAAAGCAGAAGAGGCCAGAAAAATAGGCTGGAAAGAGTATTTGTCAGTCAAGGCCAGGTGATATTGCCATGTAGATGGCCATGACAATGTGTGTGTGAGGGTATTGAAGGCCCAACACAAAATTTGCAGGATGGGAAGTTTCATCAGCAAAATTACAGATGAAAATGGATTTGCTGAAGGCAGAAAAACCCTGCTCAGGAGATAACTGTTGCCATGCATAAAGCTGTATCTAGAGTTGTAACCAAATCAATTTGTTTTTTTTATCCCAGAAAAGTCAGTATCAGAGAAAGTCTCCTTGGTTCTCCCAGAAACTGTGGTGGATGGCTCAGCCAGAGCATATTTCTCAGTGTTAGGTAAGTGAAGCACCTGTAAAATGTCACATGCTGCTTTGAGACACTGCCATTTCAGGCTGTGCTCAGTCTAATGGCTAATTTACACTGTATATTGTCCTGCTCCCCAGGGGACATCATGGGCACTGCCATGCAGAACCTGCACCAGCTCCTCCAGATGCCATTTGGCTGTGGGGAGCAGAACATGGTCCTGTTTGCACCCAACATCTACGTCCTTAACTATCTGAACAAGACAGGGCAGCTGAGTGAGGAGGTCAAATCCAAGGCCATTGGATACTTAGTGAGCGGTAAGATGGGACATGGTTTTTGCTCTTCTGTTCACCCCTTCCCTTGGCAACTGGGTAAGGACACTATTGGTCCTTACATATTGACATATATGATCTGATGGAGGCTGTCTCTAGAAGGGAGCATGATACTGGTAGGTTAGGTGTATATAATACAGTATCTGTAAGAAAGCATCCTATGTTCCATGTGGAGGTACAGGGTGAGAGAAAACAGCAGCCAAACAGGAATACAGAAAAAGTCAAGGACTGGCAATAACTCAAGATTTTTCTCCATAAGAAAAGGGTTATGTGAAATACATAAATCATAATATAACCATTAATTGCGGCAGCTGCTTATGTAGATCTTGAACCCTGTTTAGGATTCAGATTTAGCAAGTATTGCTCATCTTTGACTAGGGCAGAATTTGAACACATTAGCAAGGGCACGTTGACAGACAAAACACCAGTATATATGCATGCTGTGGGTATATGCTGACTAGAAAGGGGCTGTTTAAACTCAGCTATTCTTGCAGGAAAATTGCACTTCCTCCAGTGAAAATTACCCTGTTTTCTGCATCCCTATGCTGTGTAAGGCTCACATTTTATATCAGTTCTCCTTATGGAACATTGGCCCATTTCTCTCAAGCCTAGGATGCATTTACCTCTCCTTATCGCATCTAGAGCAGAGAACAGCAATAACCAGAGACACCATGTTTCCAGGTGTTTTAGGAGAGACAAAGAGCACAAAAATGGAGATACTTAGAGCTGTTGGTTTGGTTGAACTTCCATTGTAATACTGAGCAGCATAGCTCACACACCATTAGTGAAGGGGAACAGTGTATCCCATGTTTGCTATGTTTCCTTTGTGCGGTTCCTTTAAAAGTACTGTGGCAACTGAAAAATTTTTTCACTCTCCATTTCAGGATACCAAAGGCAATTGAAGTACAAACACTGGGATGGTTCTTACAGTACCTTTGGGCCACGTTATGGGCAAATTGGAAATACCTGGTAAGACTTCAGTAACACTGGTTTTTCATTACAGCTTTTCATGCCCTCCCTTTCCTCAGTGTTCTCTTGTACTTGGTCATTGTGGAGGTTGAAACAGAGTTGAAGTTATAATCATGGCATCACAGAATAATCATGTGAGATAATGGTGCAGGGGAGGATGTTAAGGGAAGTGCCTTTTAGGTTTGCAATGCTGCACTGATAGCTACTTACTTCATCTGACACCCTTCTTTGGCTCAGGTGAGGGTGACCTGCAAGATGACATAGCTAGTTCCTGTTAGCAGAAGATGCTGATGAATCCCCAGAGCACCATTGCCCAGCTACCTGCAGTCTTCAGGGCTATGAATAGCAGGCTCCATTTAGCATTGGTCCCTGTTTCACTCAGTTGCTAAGCTATCTCACAGTTTCCAACTAGCCCAGAGTGATCAAGTCCTGTAGCCTTTACTGATTTCCTCTGGAACAGTAATGCCCATATGGGCCCTATGACCTCTCATGGATACAGGGCCTGCTCAGGGTGTCTTGGTTCCCTCTATCACTTTCAGGCTCACAGCCTTTGTCCTCAAGTCCTTTGCCCAGGCCCGGCCTCACATCTTCATAGACGAGAAGCACATCCAGGATGCTTTGGCCTGGCTTACTCAAAAGCAGAAGGAGAATGGCTGTTTCCGCAGTTCTGGGACACTCCTGAACAATGCTATGAAGGTAATGTGTCTACCTGGTTGGTTCACCACGGGCTTTGTCAGGCTGAAACTTGACCATAAGTCACTCTGGGATCAACAGAACTATTTCAGCAGTTGGGGGTTGGGGAGGAGTGGGGAGCTATCACAGAAGCAGGAAGAAGTCAGCAGCATCCTCTGAAGGACTTACCATGAGAAGGAGACCAAGAAGAATTTGTCTCTTCAGGATGTAGATATTTAGAGCAGGGAAAAGCCAGTGGTCCTGCGTCACATCAACAACTGCTTTTTTGTTTCCCTGCAGGGTGGAGTGAATGATGAGGTCACACTGACAGCCTACATCACTATTGCATTGCTGGAGATCCCTCTGCCTGTAACCGTATGTGTCCACACCCCAACTTGAGCCACAGATGGTACTAACCTATCCTACTAGTGTGCCTCCCTCCCCGAGCTTATCAGGTCCCTTTACCTTTTTAAAGAAGAAATCCTGTCTGAATAGTGTTTCTGTTTAAGCCTAGACTGAACTAACACTTTTCCTCCATTTTCCTCCCCTGTCCAATCCTGTTTCCCATGTAAACATTTCACTTAACATTTTTCTGAGTTCTTTTGTGGAAAATAATGAATTCTGTCTGTACAGCTTGGATTAACAGTGAGTTAAATAACATTTAACTCTCTGAAGTGAGTCAAACAGGTTTTCTACACCTACAAAAATTTCCTTTGGCTTCCTGTTGAACCAGTTTTGGACCTATTGTGCAGACACAACAGCACAGGTCTGTAAAAAAGCGTGGCACATTCACGGACTCATTATGTCTGCCTCTTCTAGATGGTTTTATGGGAAATTCCCATCCTTAATGCTTGAAGAATAAGATATGCCTATAGGGAATACCATAATGTCACCCTGTGAAAAGCCTGTTTAGGAAAAATATGGGTTTGGAAAATCTGATCCCCTCACTTTGAGACAAGGCTGCGATGCAGGTAAAACTGGGGTACAAATTGCAGTAGATGGACTGCTGAGCCAGAGTGGCTGCCAGGCGGCTGTAATCCTTCTACTCCAAATGTGGTAGGGATTGTTTTGGATTCCAAGTTTTTTCCTGTGTATCCAGAACCAACAGAAGACATTATTTTGTCAGTAGGGTGACATGGATGGCATTAACTTCACCGGAAAAATATTCTTTCTTTGGTATGTGTTGTGTTTAGAAGCCAAGCTCTCAGAACTGTATTGCATAACAAGGATGTTTTTCAACTCCCTGTCTGAGTCTAAAACTGCTTCTGAATGTGAAGGAAGGGGGTTGTCAGAATTTGAGGAAGATAGAGTTGCATTTCAAGTTAAGCGACATGAAGTCCTAAGTTTAACACAGTCCTTAAGTCACTAAGGCTATTGGCAATCATACAGAGTATTTCTATAGGTAAAATAAGATATGTTAAACCTTCATAAAAATCTTATTAGCACTGTCCTGAGCATGTGTGTCTAGTGCCATATCCTGTCATTAGACTAAACTGCTCCCCAGCACTTACCTTACAAATGGTAGTAAGCATGGGAAACCTTAGGTAAGGCATAGACACAACCAATTTTGGTTTTATTCTTTGCTCTCTCACAAAAACTTGAATTACATCTCCAAAAGTGATCACAAAAGATTTCATCTTCCAGTAGACACCCAGAAAAGGCAAAGTACAAAGCCACTGAAAAACAAGCCTTTTCCTTCTAGATCATTGATTAAGCTGTAAATGTGCTGTTAGGATTCAGATCATGACATGCTCTCCCTGCACTGTTGTTGTTTCAATTTTATAGCATATTTTCCGTCACAAATGAGGAATAGTCATGTGTCTTGCTGTACGATGGTGGAGTCACAGCATGTTAGTCTGTTACTTAGCAGTATGTAAAGTAGTTACATTTTAGATTGCACTCTTAAGCTATGCCTGAGACTCTTTAATGTGAACATGTCACAAAAAATATTCCAGAAAACACAAAAAAAAATTCTTTCTTATGCAGAGGTAATTTCCTGCCAAACAAGAATCTACCTTATCAGCTTCCAGCAAAATTAATTTTTTTCAGAAGGCCCAAAGGAAAGGGGAACTAAAGAATAAAAAGGAAAGGACAAAGCAGAGGGAGAAAACACACAAGAGTCTCAGGGTGATAGCTGGAGGAGGAAAGCAACTATTCAGTACATCTACAGAAAGGAAATAATGTTTTTCAAGGCAGAAGGATCCGAGCACTGCTACTCAGTCTTTAAATCAAACTGGGAAACACCATTAACAAGACATATAAAAGGAAATTTCATACAGATAAAAAACAGCCTTTAGCTGCCCATTTCTTCTAGGGATTATTGGACCTGGAAGGGAAGGGATGCACAATGGTATGAGATGTATCGGAGCAGAAACTGGGGGTGCCAAGGATCTATAGTTACCGTCCAAATCCTGCTGTTCTAAGATGGGCCTCAGTGGGACCTCTGGCTGCTCCAGCTCAGTCTCTCTCTCCTCCCAGCACTCAGTGGTGCGGAATGCTCTGTTCTGCCTGGAAACAGCAGCAGGTCAGAAGGAAAACCACGTGTACACCAAGGCACTGCTTGCATACGCCTTTGCTCTGGCAGGGAAGATGGACAAACGGAAGGCAATGCTTGACTCACTTGAAAAGGAAGCTGTGAAAAAAGGTGAGTGCCCCTGCTGGGACATCTCTTTCACCAGCCTTATATCTTCCCTTGATAAAATGGCTTATGTTGGTAGAACAATTGTTAGTGTACGACCTGCCTTTCCGTGGGTAGGGAAAGCTGGAGGGAGGAGAAGGATTTGTGCAAAGGAATTAAGTTTCTGAGAAGTTCCTCTCAGCACCAAGTCCTGCATCTCTGCTCTGAGGGAGTTCACCAGGAAGCACCAGGCACTATGTCCTCAGTGCTGAACTAAAGACTGGCTCTGCTGGCACGTCTGCTCAGTCCACTCCTCTTGCCACACCACACCCTGCTCGGCAAGGGCTTAGCAATGTTTATGGGCACTTCTTCCTTTGAGGGCACAGGCTCAACATTGAACAAAGCTGACCTTGAAGAGCACAAGGCATGTAAATCAGACAAGTGCTAGATGTGCTGAGAGAGAAAATGAACATACAGGTGATTTGGAGTCCACAGAGTTAGCTCTGAGTCTTCTAGGAATTCATGTAATGATTTGGAAGCATTCTGGTTAAATCAGACCAGACAGTGGGTTATTCTTAAGTGTTGGGTAGCAGGACTGTGAAGGAAGTATGTCCTCCACATTTTGGCTTCTCCAGTCCGGGTGACTCTCAAGCCCTGGTCACATTCTTTGGGCTGTTTTTCCTCAGAGATCCTGTCACTGCCCAACCCCAGCATCTCTGCTCCAAAATGGAAGGAGTAGCATCCTCCTTAGGTCTCTGGTGCCTCGAGGTGCCCAAGCCCATAAGTGTTTATGTGCATTTGGAGTCTCAAACAAAGTGGTATCTAGGCCTGAAGCTCAGCAGTCTCATACC
Organism: Scytalopus superciliaris; assembly: GCA_013400415.1. NCBI lineage: Eukaryota > Metazoa > Chordata > Aves > Passeriformes > Rhinocryptidae > Scytalopus > Scytalopus superciliaris. Next base: position 716,712 of record VXBX01001171.1, read on the forward strand.
AGTAGTAAATCTGCAAAATGTGTAAACCTAGCTCTTCCCGCTTCATCCTGCATGACAGATGCATCCTGGAGGCTCCATCCTCCCAACTGGAGTGGCAGCAGATCAAGGACTCCCTTGTGATGACTAGTAATAATTGCATGTTGTCTTGTCTCCATGCTCCCTGCCTCCTGTGAAGACGGATCTGTTCATTGGCAGCGGCCTGGGAAAGAGCCAGAGGTTGATCTGCCATACTATCGCTACCGAGCTCCCTCTGCTGAAGTGGAGATGACAGCCTATGTGCTCCTTGCTTACCTCACCTCACAGCCAGCACCTTCCCAGGAGGAGCTGTCATTTGCATCTCTCATTGCAAAGTGGATCAGCGGTCAGCAGAATCCCAATGGAGGCTTCTCCTCCACCCAGGTGAGCTGTCTTTTCTACTTAGCTCTGGAGAAAGTGAAGGACAGATTGGATGGTGCTGACAGAAGGGGCAGACTGTTGGAGGGCAGGCTATGGAAAGGTCGACT
>VXBX01001172.1:1619-49044 GCA_013400415.1 Scytalopus superciliaris
TTTTTTGGAGTGTGAATGACACCGTCTGCCTCATACCTTGTTTTCGGTGGCGTGTTTTTCCTTCTCCACCTTGGCCAGTGTTAGCTCAAGATCATCAATGTCTTTCTTCAACTCTGAACATTCATCCTCCAGTTTCCTCTTCTTGGCTGTCAGCTCAGCATTAATTTCCTCCTCATCCTCAACTCTTTCAGTCACTTCTTTGACTTTGGCTTCCAGCTGGATTTTGGTTTTGATGAGCTGGTCACACCTTTCCTCAGCATCAGCCAAAGCATCAGCTTCCTGGTGGGAAAATGCCATTGTTAGGGATATGCTTTTTGAGGGAATATTGAGATACTTAATAGTTCAGAGTCCTCAATAGCCTTAACTTGTGCCAGGGAAGGTTCAGATTAGATGTTAGAAAAAAAATTCACTGAAACAGTGATCAGACGTTGGAATAAGTTGCCCGGGGAGGTGGTAGATTCACCATCTCTGGAAATGTTCAAGAGGAGTCTGGATGTGGCACTCGGGAATATGGTTTAAGGGTGTTTATGGTGGTGCAGGGTTGATGATTAGACTAGATAATCTCGAGGTCTCTCCAAGTCATGATGAGTCTGTGATTTTATGAATTGCTGGAGAGCTCAGCATACAATGCAGGAAAGCCTCACCCAGGTAATATCCTGACCATCTTTACTGAAGCTAGTTATACTTCTAAGAGACCACTTAAAGAACTGCAATTGAACTGAAGTAAATTGTAGTTTCTATGTGTCCTTTGAAAATGTAGTTGTAAATATCAACCTGATAGTCACAGTAGAGTTAGGATAGAGCACACTGGTGATACTCACAGCCTGCACTTGGAGCTGCAGGTCATTTTTCTCCTGCACCAGTTTCACCATTTTCTCCTCCAGCTCCTTCCGCTTTGCCTCAGACTTTGCAAGCTCTTCCTTAGTTTTCTCAAACTCTTGTTTCATGTTGGCCATCTCCTTCTCAGACTCTGCACTCTTCAGCAAGGGCTTGATCTTGAAGAACAGCTTCATCCAGGGCCAGTGCTTGACGTTCATGAATGCACGAATGTTGTACTGGATGCAGAAGATGGCCTCTCTGAAAAGTAAGTCAAATTGTTGTTCAATATTTATACCATGATGACACAATAAGCCAAGTACAGGGAATTTAATTTGCAGAAAAGCCTACCTCCTCTCCACCATTCTCTGGTACTCCACTCTCATGAGGTAACCCCTGCATCTGGCCTGTGTGCGGGTGATGAGCTGTGCCAGCTTCTCATCTCTCATCTCCTCCAAGAGGCCTACAAGCCCAGCTTTGAAGAACACCTTAGGTAAGAACATGAAAATAGGTGCAGTGTATGTGCTTGTTCAGGGTAACCTTCTGTCCTTCCCCCCATGACAGGAACTATGGGAAGTTAAAAGAAAGTGCAAAACCACAAAGAATGGATGTAGTGCCAAACATCTTTTATAACTCTAAGTTTCTGGTTACCTGATGTGGTGGAACTATAATAGCCAGACATTTTGCCTCTACTTTTATTAATCCTTGATTCTTTTATTCTACAACTGTCTTAAATTAGGAACGTGTGTGTGTGTGTGTGTGTGTGTGGCTAGCCGTCGCGAACGACGATGCTTTTTATGCCTGCGCGAATGGATTTATTACGTGGAGCTCAGCGTGCCCGGAACTGGCCCCACCCCCTTTAGCCCTGGGACACTCTAAGCCTTGGCCGGGGCAAGCCCGGACGAAGTTGGCAGAGCGAGACCCGCAGGACTCGAACCGGCGTCCTTCCGAGAAGGAGCACGGATCCAGGGGCGGCGGCTTTACCCACTCGGCCACAGCCGCCGGCGTTAGGAACCCTTAATTGACTCTTAATTAAATCATCCTATAGCATCAAATTTCTGGGGTTTTTTCAAATGTTGAGTAAATAAGTATTTGATTGATTTTTTTTACACACACTATTGGATCATTTCACACACTATCTGGAGTATCTGAGTATCAGTCTCAAGCCATGCAAACCAAAAACACACAGTACTTGAAGCAAGCAGATCTTGTACCTTAGTGTGACCAAATTTGTATTGAGTATGATCTATATCAATTGATCCAAGAAGTTTCTCACAAGCCTTCTTGCTGTCAATGAACTGTCCTTCTGGGATAGCACTGGCATTTAATACTTTGTATCTGAGGAAGAAAATGGAAGGATTTGTTTTGGGTTCAATGATTTTAAGTGTCTCTTCCAACCTAAATGATCTATAATTCTGTGAATATGAAGAGATCTGTTGTTGAGATCAACATGTTTTTACATGGTAACAAAGAATCTAAGAACAGCTGAGAATTTAACAGCATTTGTTAAACTGAAACTTTAGAGAAGGCATTAGGCACAGGAGGGGAAGATTAAAATTCACAAACTATTCAAAGTGATCCAGTAAGGGAATAAAGTCTGACCTCTGTTTAAAATCTGCATACAGGACTCTGTTGGGAAATCCTTTCCTGCAAATCCTGATCCCTTCCAACACGCCGTTACAGCGCAGCTGGTGCAGCACCAGCTCGTGCTCCATGGCACCTGAGCAATGCAGAGCACAAATACACCCACATTCTGTCATACAGAGGGGAAGAGCTGCACCATGCTGAGAACATTCAGTACACATTTAAGTCTCTTACCAGGTGTTTTTGTTTCATTTGGGATGATGCAACGCACAAAATGAGGATGGGTGCTTCTCAGGTTGGTCATCAGCTTGTTTAAATTTTCCTGCAACAGTTATTAAGAAAAGCTGATATTATGAAATGTAATTTCTGTTGTAAGCATCAAGCCCTCTGAAATGAGATGCTGCACAAAAGTAAGCAGAACCCTGAACTGAAGCCCTTTACATCAGTTTGCCCACAGATCTTTGATGTTATTAAGTTAATGTATAAACTTTATGTAATTTCCTGGAAATAGTGTACTCTTAAACATACATTTTTAACACATTTCACTGACTCTAGTGGAATACCTTCATCAGAAATCATATCCATCTTCCATTCAATATACCCAGAGAGATAAAATAGCACCCCATGAGGCAATGAGTGTGAAGCATTCTGTAGCAGACATTTAAGTTGAGTCATATAGAGCACATTACATAGCACTTTGGTGTATTCCCTACTAAAAGCAAAAGGAAGAAAACCAGCAAGCTGAGTTTTATATGTATAGATTATACATTTACCTTATACAGTAAGGTGAGATAAATTTCAGCCTTATTTTGTAATTGACATTTGTATATTTATTTATTAAAAAATTGCTGCCTATAATTAGTGGAGGGAAGCAGATGCTTCTAGAGTACATCTTGAAGCATGTAAATAAAGCAGAGAAACCATGAGGATGTATAAACACTAACACATCTAAACAAGAAGGACAGTGGAAGAAAATTTGAAAACACAGAAGAAATGCAACCTAAATACACCAAACAATATTTTTCTTACAACATTATGTCCTAAAGTCTTATGACCTTTAGACATAGACTTTTTGCATTATTTTTAAATTATACAGGCAATACAGCTATGATTATTCTTTCAGAGGGTGGTCGGGCACTGACCAGGCTCCCCAGGAGAGTGGGCACAGCCCCAAGGCTGCCAGAGCTCCAGGAGGGTTTGGACAGTGCTCTCAGGGACAGGGTGGGATTGTTGGGGTGTCCTGTGCAGGGCCAAGAGATGGATTTGATGATCCTGGTGGGTCCCCTCCAACTCATCATATTCTGTGATTCTATGATTATTTTTCTTGGGCCATATACACACATGCCTATGTCCTGTTTCAGAGCACTGGCTAGAGGCTGTCAGGTGATGAAGAATCATATGACAGAAGATCTGTAGAAGAAATTAAGCTATATCAAGAAGGGAGGCCTACATGAAGAATGAAAAAAGTAACACCTCAGGAGATGGTAGGTATTTCACCTGGCAGCGGTGTATGGAGCAGTCAGGCAGCAAGACTTGATTATGACAAAGGACTGTCAACTAACATCTTAAAAATCCATCACCCAAGGAGTGATGGTATATCAATGTAAGAAATTGAACTTTGAGTCAGGGAGGAAAACTAGAGTTACAAATGGAGCAAACAGGTCAACAGTGGGCAGAATACTGTAAAGGCACAGTAACAGATTCGGAAGCCAGAGGTGTGCAGCTGGAGGAAATATGGTCATTTTAAAGTATATTGTAGACATTTTGTCTATGACATTTTTCCATCTGGCACAATGGAACATCAAGAAAGGCTGTGCATTCAGTGGAATGGAGTATGAATAGATTACACTGGATTTATTCCTGGCAAAATGTAGCCCAAGATATTCAGGATCTTTTAACAGAACTAAGCCAAAAAAACACAAGCAAAAGTAATTGGTGGATTTACCCCTCAACTTAGGGAGAAATAGTGAACTCTCTACTGTACCCGGAAAAGAGCTGAGACAGTCTGGAAAGAAGAACCCTTCTTCTTGGCACCTTTCTTGCCCGCACCACTAGCCTCGGCTAAATTGAAAATAAATAAAACAGATTTTAGATTTTTGCTTTTGCCTATTATGATTCATTTTTGTAAGCTGTACATCAGTGAAAATATGGGATTCATAGAAACAACCTGCTTCTGCTCCACCGTAGTTGGCAAAGAGCAAGGCCAGGGTCTTCACAGATGATTTCTGGTACAGCCCAATGACAGTTTCATTCAGGGGGTCCTTGTTCTTCTCCAGCCACCCAGTGATGTTGTAGTCCACTGTGCCAGCGTAGTGCACCAGGGAGAAGTGGGCCTCAACCTTCCCTTTGGTAGGTTTGGGCTTCTGGAAGTTGTTGGACTTGCCCAGGTGCTGGTCATAGAGCTTGTTCTTGAAGGAGGTGTCAGTTGCCTTGGGGAACATGCACTCCTCTTCCAGGATGGAGAAGATGCCCATGGGCTGGGAGAATTCACAAAGGAGACAGATTGCAATTTAGCATTCAGGGCAATAATGACCTTCACATAGGCACAGTAATGGACCACAGAGATACATATCAAAAAATATTATTTAATTACATTTTCTTCTAGAAAGTGAGATTGAATACATTGATACTTACATTTTTAATACAGAATTGATTATAAAGAATGATAGAAGTTAATTTAGTTTCTGTTGAGAATGTGTCTTATAAAATCAGAGCACTACCCTCTTATCCGATGGGACTGAGAGCACACACAGATGCGTTAGACACATTGAACATGAACCAACAGTACACCATGGCAGCAAAGGCAGCCAGCTTATCCTCAGCTACACTAATCCTCAGCTACACTGTGCTGCTCATGGAAGTCCATCCATCCCCTCCATTCAGCTCTGATGAGAAACATCTGGAGTGCTGTTCCAGCTCTTGGCTACCCAGTACAATTGAAACATGGACATGGTAGAGTGAGCCCAGAGACAGATCACAAATGTATTTAAATGACTGCAACATCTGACATACAAAAATAAGCTGAGAGAGATCGTACTGTCCTGCATGGAAATGAGAATGCTCTGGGGGATCTTATCAATCTCTATAAATACCTAGCAGGAGGGTATAAAGAAGAGAGAGTTTCAGTGGTGTCTAGAGACAGGACAAGAAGAAAGAGACATGAATTGAGGTGCACTTAATTCCATTTAAAGAGAAGTAAAAAAATTTCTTTACTGTGAAGTTGATCAACAGTTAGAACAAGTTCCCTGAAGTATCTGTCGAGTCTACACCCTTGGAGATATTAACTGGATACAACTGGACATGGTCCTGAGTAACACTCTAGGCAACCCTGCCTTGAACAAGTGGATTGGATTCAGTGATGTCCAGAGCTCATCATCTGCCAGCCAGTGAACTTCTCATCTCAGGTGCAGTACAGCTGCCTTCACTTCATCAGTCAAGGAGGAACCTACGAGTGTGACTGTGCACTGACAGTTATGTGTCCATTCTCTGTGTCTATTTTACAAAGGTACAGCTATCCTGCTGTACAAGCACATGTGTTGGAGCTGAAAGGTGAGGAGGAGACACTGACTTGGAAATTGGCTCTGGCTGATTTGGAAGAATGCTCTTGGGAATTAAACAAACTTTTTGCATTTCAAAAGATGTCAGTACAGACTTGCTGCCACAAGTCTGCCACATCCTCCTTGATTTCTCACTTGATATAAAAATAAACTACAGGGCAAGGTATTTTGAATAAGAAAAGCTGAATACTTGGACATGAACAGAGAAGATTCCTTTGAACAATAAGACTAAGTAGTTATAGTGTTTCTGTGCATGTAACTCCTTTGAAATGAAGGATACCTTCTCAATGAGCTCAATGCAGGCAGCCAGGTCCATCCCAAAGTCAATGAATGTCCATTCAATTCCCTCCTTCTTGTACTCCTCCTGCTCCAGCACGAACATGTGGTGGTTGAAGAACTGTTGCAGTTTCTCATTGGTGAAGTTGATGCACAGCTGCTCAAAGCTGTTGAACTGGAAATAAAATAAGAAAGACACATTTGAAGATGCAATAATTGCAAACCTTCACCCTTTAAAATTAAGGAATGTTTTTCTCTTGGCTTCATTGTCCATCCTGTGCATTTCTTCAGCCTGCTTTGTGACTACATAATGAAAAAGAGAAAGGCATCCAATTAATTATCCACAAAGAATTTTTTTCATTAATAAAGTTATGAAGATAAAATATATTTCCCATATAAACTGAGACCAAGTTACAGGAAGAAGAAACTCAAGCTTAGAACTATCATGATGTACGTAATTTTATACTGTCTTGTCCCTGATCATATAACCAAGGATTTTTTTTGTGATTCAACCATTCTGTACTTTTGAGTTTGTACATTTTGAAATAAGTCCTTTGAAAAGTAATTTTTTAATTCACGACAAAAGAGACAAATAACACTAACCATATGATGCTATTATGTCTTCTTTAAAAATGTGTCTCAGATCTATTGTAATATTCAGTTGTCACTTCCAAGTAGCTTTTATAAAATCTTACTTACATCAAAGATCTCAAAGCCAGCAATGTCCAGGACACCAATGAAGTACTGCCTGGGCTGCTTCGTATCCAGCTGTTGGTTGATGCGAACAACCATCCACAGGAACATCTTCTCATAGACAGCCTTTGCCAGGGCACCCACTGAATTGTGCACCTATAGGAAAAAAAAAATGCCTGGAGTTACCTTGCAGGGCATAGGAGAATCAACAGTATATGCATTCTAAATATAGCTAGAGGTTACAAGATGTTTCTTACCTGCTGTGCTGTTTGGCCCTTGGTCACATATTCATTCCCCACCTTGACTCGGGGGTAGCAGAGGGCCTTGAGCATGTCAGCTGAGTTCAGGCCCATCAGATAGGCAGCCTTGTCAGCAACTGAAAAGCCAGAGGAAAAAGGGAGAATTTAGTATTCAATAGACTTTGAACCCTGGAACAGCCTTTCCAGGATTCAGCCTAAAGACTGCAGAGTTCTGATTTCTGCTCTATGACAACTTTTGATAGACTCTCACAGAGGGAATCTTGGTAACATCACACTTGTCATTATGCATATTGAGCTTTTCTAAAACAATTTGTTTCAAAATCTTCACAGAAGCATGTAGAAAGTGATTAAGTTTTCAAAAATGTCCTGGGATTAAACTGAAAAATGTAGCTTGTTAGTCTGAATGCATGGTAGTGCACGCAGGGCTCAGAAGCTGCAGTGACAACAACTAGGTACTGATCTGCATTCCGGTGATCAAGATCCCACAATATTTAAGGTGGAACACAGATCTCTGTTCTCTTTTATATCCGCAACCCTTTCTGAGCTTTGTTTCTGATGTTCAGTAAAACTCATTGGGCTTCATCCTGTTACCTATGTTCCTCCCCACTTCCTGCCTTTAACAGGAGGAGATGCTGCTCACAGAACTGGCAAGATGCATTGTAGGTCCTGTGCCCACAAAGGAAATGAATCAATTACACCTCTCACAGCTGTCTTCCCTGCGTGTCTGGTAAGGGAAGACAAATAAGAAGGTGGTTCCCTCTCATGTTAGAACTGAATCACTGGGCTGTTTCACAACTGAAAGCCTTATTCTAACAAAGATTTGACTGAAGGAACATCCATCACTCCTGACCTCCTGGAAGTGTATAAAGACCAGGTTATACCACAAACTGTTCATAGTAGCATAGGATACATAAATCCTGACATCAGGGAACTTGATGTACTGAGGACAAGTGACAGAGTTTTTTTACAGGCTGACTGTTTTCCTTGGGACCCTGAAGTCCAACAGTGAATAACTTTTGCTGTCTTCCACAATTACTTTGATAATACCTTCTGTGCCTTCAGGCTCTGCCTGCTCTTCTCTTGGTTTCTGCTTGAACTTCAGGTTCCCATAGTGCATGACAGCCCCTGTCAGCTTGTAGATGCCTGTTCTCTCATCAGCACTGAAGCCCAGGATGTCAATGGCACTCTGGTAATACAATAAACAAAGTGAAGTATTTGTGTGTTGTGTTATGTTATGTATGACCTGTGCCTGTTGACCTAATTCGTGAGTTACTCACATCTGTCGCCATCAACTCCTCCTTGTCGTCAATGCTGGGAACACTGATCTCACCTTGACTCACAAAAGGGTAGTCATATGGGTTGGTGGTAATGAGGAGCATTTCTGAAAACGAATGTGTACAAGGGTTAAATTAAATTATTTTTGAAATGTAGTTAAATCTTGCTCAGTGATCTTCCTCTGAAAATCTCAGTGATGTCTCCTACCAATTAGCTCCGGCTTCTTGTTGGACATGATCTGATAAAAGATGTGGTAGCTTCTTTCTGCCTTGAGCTGGAAAGTGACTCTGGACTTCTCCAGCAGATCTGCCCAGGAAGGTAGAAAGAGTTAGGCACAGCAATGCACATGAAGGTGGGAATTTGGGACGGGATGGAACCAGGCCAGGCCAGGCTCTTACAGGTTTCAATGTCAGCAGAAGCCAGTTTGCCTGTGGCACCAAAGTGGATTCTGATGAATTTGCCCTGTCAAGGAGAAGCAGCAGCATTTCAGCCTGGATGAGTTCTTCCGATATCTCCTTTACATGGAGAACTGCTCAGGCATCCCTTGCCTTGCCAGGAGAGGGAGAGATTGTGTCCAAAGCAACAACTCACAAAGCGTGAGGAGTTGTCGTTCCTCACGGTCTTGGCGTTTCCAAAGGCCTCCAGCAGTGGGTTGGCACTGATGATTTGATCCTCAAGCGTTCCCTGTGGGGGGGGAAATTATTCAGTGACTGTGTTGAGCTGAGAGGGCAACAACAGGCCAGGTGTTCAGTCTGTTCTTCTTCACTCACCTGCATTTTGCCCGATGTCTGCTGCTCATCCTTCTTCTTGTCCCCGCTGGCTGCAATTGTTGCAAAGTACTGGATGACACGCTTTGTGTTCACAGTCTTGCCAGCACCGGATTCTCCGCTGTCAGAGCAGGGAGAGAAGCAGAGAGCATGTGGTCAGGCAGGAGGTGCCTGGCCCTGGGCAGCCCTGCAGGGACCCGAGCAGGGGGTGTACGTACGTGATCAGGATCGACTGGTTCTCACGATCTGTGGAAGAGGCACAATGAGAGCTGTGTTAGCAACTGACCTGAGTAACACTAAACTGAATGAGAAGTAAATCTGTAAGTGGAAGTTGGTGATTCTTCAAAAATTCCAAGATTGCCCAATTCCCTTCTGGGTCCAAACAATATTATGCATAAGCCCAAATGAAGATACTGAATAGTCAGAGGCATCTGGACCTGAGATAATCACTGTGTATCAACTTGCCCTTGACATAGTTCTTATCAGAAAATGTAAGCACACTGCCTACCCATTTCAAAATACTTATCAGTGAAACAATGTAGAAAACTGAGTCATGTACTATTTCTGCAGTGGGAGAGAGTAGAATTTTGTACCATATAGTGCAAATAATACACTATGGTGAGTCCATTCATGCTTCTGGGTCACTTTAACTTGACATTATTTGCTACATAATTTGATCAAGTCATGCAGCTCTGTGGTGGTTTTAGCTGGCTTGTAACATGCTCCAGTGAGATCAGCAGGGCTTTTTGGTTGGATTGCAGAGATAGATTGTGAAGGTCAAGCACTCACCAGTCAGCATGAACTGATAGGCATTGTCAGAGATGGAGAAGATGTGTGGAGGGGCCTCCTGGCGCTTCTTGCCTCGGTAGGCCAACACCACCTCGGGGTTGTACACGGGCAGCCACTTGTAGGGGTTGACAGTGACACAGAAGAGACCCGAGTAGGTCTGCAAGGAAGGGAGACAGCACATTGGCTTCCCCTGGGCCTGGCAGAGCAGCTCCTCCAGCTGCCCAAAGGAAGCTGCTGCTGCCACTTACGTAGATCATCCAGGCTGCGTAACGCTCTTTGAGGTTGTACAGCACGGCGGGCTCGTGGAGGTGGGTCATCATGGCCATGTCCTCGATTTTGTCGTACTTGGGAGGGTTCATGGAGAAGATTTGATCTTCCTTCACGGTCAGGGTCTGTCAGGGAAACAAAAGATTTGCATATGTCAACTAAGAACCCAGAAAGGGAAGAAAATGTTGGTTTTCAGCCTTGTTTTTCACTCACCTCTCCCCCTTCAGTCTTGACAGTGACTTTCCCTGATTCCCTGCTCTGGATTGTCCCTTTCACAAAGGATTCTTTAGGATGTACCACAAAGACGGATGACTTGGCATCAAAAGGCTTGTTCTGGGCTGCAATTCTCTCTTTTTCTGACTTTCGGAGGTAAGGAGCTGCCTCCCCAAAAATGGCCATCTCAGCATCTCCAGAGGCCATGGCTGCTCTTTACTAAGGATATGTCAGCAGACAGCTCTGAGGAGAAAAAATATAGCACTGATTATTTTCATTTATTCTCTAAGATTGATGAAAATTTTATATCCCGTGCCTTGGTTTCTCTTCATACTCTGGGTATTTTAACATGAGATAACTAGAAACTTAATTTTATGTCAACTAGAAAATAAGAGGCTTTTATGGATGTAGTCTAGGTCTTCAATGAATCTTAATGACCTTTTGAGAACTGTGGGTTTGTTGCTTTAAGAATACTCTACCTGTAAGATAAGAATGAATTTGTTCAACAAGTTTCACTATCACTATTAGGAGAATTTTCTAGAAGGATGAACAGTGAAGCAAAACTACTGAAAAACTCTGGTGTAGGTGACCTACAATCTTGGAAAACATTGAATCTGTGGGACATGTAGTAGTGGAATGTAGTAGGAAATTAATGTATTCTGCTAATGAAGTTGTCAACTGAAAAAAAAGAAGCATGGCAGATTTTGTGCCCTTTTAATGTTCTGGTACAATTTAATTTGCTCTATGCATTCATCATCTTTCACTATGATACCTAAATAATTTCAGCCCTGAAGTTCTGACTTGGGGGAAATAAAATTCAAGCATTGAAATTGAAATTGCCAAGGTGGTATTAAGATCCAAAATAAACAATTATTGAAAAAATCCAGGAACAGGTGAGTTCTCAAATGTTAAAAGCAAAACAAAGGGTATTTCTTCAGATGATTTATTAAACATGCAGATACCTAAATTTATCCAAGTGCACTTGAAAATTCTCAAGCTACATTAGTAAAATTTATTCCCTCTTTATTCATTAGGTAATAAATATGTTTTTGATTTGGAGTAAGATAATGGGTATCAAAGAGAGTTCTGGCACTTTACAGAGGTGATTAGAAAGTCTGTTTGCTCAGATGATTTATTAATTAATATATTCTTGGGTAGAATACAGGATTTTTGCACTTTTCCTTGCTGTGCTTATCTAGTCCTGTTCTGCTGTCATAGCAAAGATGGGAAAACAGCACACCTCGATTTCTGTAAGGTCAATTAAGCAGAAGTGAAGAATGTCATGGGCATGTTCTGTTCTGTCATCAATGGTCAGAGGCTTCAAGCGCAGCCTTGGGCAGCCCCTGCCCCTGCTTTCTACTGCAATCCCACCAGATTTGCACACAGGGTGAACCAGTGAGCCTGCCAGAACCCCCATCCGAGGGGTCTGTGCCCTCCAAGAATCAGTAAATCAGGTTCTTACCTCCTGTGACACCAGATGGGTGGCTTGCAGGCTGGAAGCTGATCAGTGCTGTAAAACAGAAATGGCAGTTCCCTAGTTGCTGCTGCACAGAAATCCAGAGTGAAAACATGCAAGTGCCTTGAGAGCAGGTTTATAATGGAGTCCCCTCCAGGACATGGGCACTGGAGACAGCAGGAATGTTGTGGCACATCCCTTCCCGCCAGCCTGCAGACCCCCCACACTTACCTTGGAGCTTTCCCTGGAGCCAGGGCAGACGTGTCGCAGGGACATTTTATACGATCTCGTCTGCAGATGCTACAGATGCCTCCCCTTTCTTCGGTCAAAACATTTTTGGCAAACCTTCTTTGGTAAAGCATTGTCTGGCAAACTGAACTAAGGGCATAATTGTCATTTGACATGACTAGATATAATTAGAAAATTTTAATGTCTTACCAGATATATGAATACATCTTCTATAAACAATCTCACAAGGGTGTTAAGGAGGGAATCTGGACTAGTCAAAGCACTTAGAGAACTTGGATTCAGGACTTATGGATTCTATTGCTGGCTTTCCCACCGACTCACTGCACAACCCAGGATGGATTGTTTGGTATGTCTGTCCTGGCTATCCCATCTGTACAATAGATTAAACAGGATGTTAAAAGACAAATTAGCATTAGTAAAAGCTTTTGGAAGTTGTGTTGGTAAAATCCTGAAGGCAGAGGTGCAGATGTGTAAGAGCTGAGCAGGATGAGAGGCACAGCAAGATGGTCAGCCAAAAAGTGCAACAGGGACAGGCTGGGTTCTACCTGACAGAAATGTGAGGCAGCTTTGGGCATATCAGGAACAGTGTACACACACAGTGCACCTCTTTGCACACACTTCAGATTGCAAAATAGTGGGAGATTCTCCAGGAAATGTTATTGTGAACTTTGTGAGGGGTTATACCTGCTGAGACTTCGGATCTGTAAGTTAGTGCCAGTGAGCAAGAGATGCTCTCTGATTTCGCTGGCAACTTCTTAGTTTACCCAGATGTTGCCATGCCTGTAACCCTTGGAAGGATAACTCTGATTTGGAATGCTTTCCACAGGTTTTTTTTCCCTACCTACAACCAGTAGAAAATTCCTCTATTCAGTCATACTTATGCAAATAATTGGACATATACAAAAACACATCATCTCAGCATGCAGTCCCAGATGCTCTCTACCCAATATATCCTCAGCCCAGCACTTCCATTTCATCAGAACTATCTTGCACACTTAGACATTTGTACAGTGCAAAACACCACAGTTATCTTTACCAGAGCACTGAGGGTGGCAGACATGCCTGTACAATGCTGATTTAGAGGGGGGAAGAGGAATTGCTGGTAGTGCTGGAGAGAGACTGGTCTAGTTTTAGGAATAATGCACAGTCATGTGAGCTGTTTTGAATCCTGTCAGATTTAGGCTGAGGTACTTAATGACTTCTTTGCCTCAGTAGTTAACAAAAAGAGTGGTTTTCCTCAGGGCAACCAGCCTCTTGAGCTGTTAGACAGGAATGAGGAGCAGAATGGACTCCCTGCAATCCAGGAGGAATTAGTGACCTGCTGAGCCACTTAGACATTCGCAGGTCCATAGGGCCAGATGGGATTCACCCAAGAGGACTGAGGAAGATGGTGGAAGAACTTTCCCAGCCATTCTCCATCATTTATCATCAGTCCTGGCTCACCAGGACCTGGTGAAGGTCCCACATGACTGGAGATGTCAGTGTGATGCCCATCCAGAAGAAGAAGGATCTGGGGAACTACAGGCCTGTCATCCTGATCTTAGTGCTGGGGAAGGTTATGGAGGAGATCATCTTGAGTGTGATCATACAGCATGTACAGGACAGCTACAGGCCCTGGCCCAGCCTGGGGTTAGGAAAGGCAGATCCTGCCTGACAAACATGATCACCTTCTATGACCAGGTGACCCACTTAGTGGGTGAGGGAAAGGCTGTGGATGTGTCTACCTGCACTTTGACACCATCTCTGCCAGCATTCACCTGGAGAAACTGACAGCCATGGCTTGGACACAGGGGCATCTTCACTGGGTTAAAAATGGGCTGATGAGAGACTGGTGGGGGATGGGGCTACATCCAGCTGGGTCCAGTCTAGTGGGGCTCCCCAGGGCTCAGTATTGGGCCCAGTACTTTTTCATATCTTTACAATGATCTGGATAAGTGGATAAAAGGTGCCCTCAACAAGTTCCCTGATGACACCAAGCTAGATGGGAGTGTTGATCTGCTGGAGGGTAGGAAGGCTCTTCAGAGGGATTTGGACAGGTTGAATCAATAGATTGAGATCAGTGGTGTGAGGTTCAATAAAACCAAGTGCCAGGTCCTGGAATTTGGCCGCAATAACCTCTCACAGCACTCCAGACTGTGAAAAGAGTGTCTGGAAAGCTGCCTAGTGGGAGAGGACCTGGGAGCGCTGGTCAACAGGCACTGAGCACGAGCCAGGATGTGCCAGGTGGGCAGGAAGGCCAGTGTCATCCTGGCCTGTATCAAAAACAGTGTGGCCAGCAGAAGCAGGGAAGTGACTGTGCTGAGCACCGGTGAGGCCACATCACAAGTGCTGTGTCCAGTTCTGGGCCCCTCACTGACAGACACTGAGGGGCTGGAGCATGTCCAGGGAAGGGAATGGAGCTGGGGAAGGGGCTGGAGCAGCTGAGGGAGCTGGGGGGACTCAGCCTGGAGAAGAAGAGGCTCAAGGGGGACCTTCTGGCTCTGCAACTCCCTGACAGGAGGTGGGAGCCAGGGGGGGGTCGGGCTCTGCTCCCAGGGAACAGGGACAGGAGGGGAGGGAACAGTCTGAAGTTGCCCCAGAGTAGGTTCAGGTTGGACATCAGGAAGAATTTATTCACTGAAGGGGCTGTCAGGCATTGGGAGGGGCTGCCCAGGGAGGTTTGGAGTGCCCATCCCTGGGGGTGTCCAAGGCAGGACTGGCCATGGCACTCAGTGCTCTGGACTGGAGGACAAGGTGGGAATTGGGCACAGGGAGGACTTGGTGATCTTGGAGGGCTTTTTCAACACAATTCTCTGACTCTATTATTCTATCTGGAGAGCTTAGCTGAGAGTGCTAGGCTGGATCAACACCTGACTTTGGGGACTGAAAAATCTTTGCCTTCCCAGTGATCACTGACAAACCAGTGTACATAGAGAGCTCTTCTGGGTTTCTTCCTGTGGTGCTGTGCAGGATGTGGACCCATCCTCATCACAGGCAGGAGTGCAGCACATGACCAGGCAGCTCTGGGCAGGCTGAGGGAAGGTCTGGTTTGAATAGGAAGCACACAGTGAGTTGAGGTGTCTCTGGGTGTTGACAATCACTCAGCAGTGCTTTGGAGATTGAATGCAGTGTCAGTAATTCCCCATAAGGCCAGTGGTAGAAACAAAAAGTCTTTTTTTGAAAGTGGTCCAAATTTCAGAAAAGGGTTGTGAAGCAGGACATAGCAATGAAGGAGATGCTTTAATCCAGACAGCTTTTGAATATCTCCAAAGATGGAGATTTCACAATAGTTCTGAGAAACTTGTGCCAGTGCTCAGTGACCCTCACAGGAAAAAAGTGCTTCCCGATTTGCACAGGGAAACTCCTGTGTGTCAGACTGTGCCCATTGCTCCTAGTCTTGTCACTGGGCACTACTGAAAAGAGCCTGGATCCATCCTCTGTGCACCTCCTCAGGCATTCATATACATGGATGAGATTCACTGGAGCTTGCTCTTCTCCACGCTCAACAGTTTCAGCTCTCTCAGCCTTTCCTTAGGAGAGAGATGCTCCTGTCACTCATTTGTCCTACTGGCCCTTTGTTGGACCCTGTCCAGAATCTCTGTATCTCTGTTTTACTGGGGAGCCCAGCACTGGACACAGCACTCCAGGTGTGACCTCAGTGCTGAATCAAGGGCAAGGATCACCTCCCTCTATCTGCAGGCAACACTCCTCCTGATGCAGCAAGGACACTGTCTACCACAGAAAGGACATGAACATAGCTCATGTTCAACTTTGTGCCCCCCTGGACCTCCAGGTCCTTTTTTGCAAAACTGCTTTCCAGCTGGTCAGAACCAAGCATATATTTGTGCCTGTGGTTGTTCTTCTCTGAGTTCAGGGCTTTGCACTTGCTTTGCATTACTGGAGCCCAGACTGACCTCAGGGTTTTTCCTCACCAGTCCTCAAGTGCACACCATCCTAAACAGAGAAAATGCTAATGTTAAATGGGCCTCGAGAACTGCAGAATCACAAAGACTCAAATTTTACTGCTGTATTTACTTGTCTTGATAACCGAGTTAACTAAACCCTGTGTGGGTTTCCAGCTAAAGTCTTTGTGACATTAAAGCAAAGCAACTCAAGTGCACAGGTACGCCTACATTCCTCCAGTAAACTTCCTGTTTTGCATACAAACAGGATGAGATGCCTGTAGGTTCAGTGGAATGTCCACAGAAACAGGATTATATATGCTGGTTTAGAGACCAAGCCATTCGCCATTTACTTCAGAGACTTGGCCTTTACTATCTCAAATATTGGACTATCTAGTTCATGAAATTAGTCTTTTTTTTATTCTTGGAGAAGAATCTGGATGGTAGGACTAACAGCCCAGCCTTGTGTTCAGAGGAGTGTTACAGGATTCACACAAGGGAACTCAGGAAATTGAAGACAGTCACATCCTACAAGGAGTGTTTGGAATGCTGCCTGATTGCCCAGGGTGTAGAGGGGCTGCAGAATATACTGTCCCGTGTAACCCTGCATCAAATGTTGGAGGAGGTCCTACTTTGGCCAAGGGTTTCTGTGGGCATATGCAAATCCACAATGTGAATATATATGCTGGCTGAAATTCAGAGACTATTGTTACTGTGGATCCCTAATTGGCATTTCTGTGTCCACCAGAGGTGTTGACCTATGTCTTCATGAGCATCTCTGTATGAGTAGCTCAGTACCAGTGTAAAACTCAACATTAACATAACGTGAGTATGGGTATGTTGGTTTTACTTCGTGTCTTGGAGTGAAATCCCTGAGAGGTGCTTGGTATTAATCATTTGAGGATTGAAAAATCTAGCAAAATTCTCCAGAATGGTGTATATAGGGATGTGGCCCTATGCAAAGAGTAATTTGCATACTAAGTGCAGTTAAAACTTACAACCTTTACATTAAATAGTACTATCTCCCCCACCAGCAGCATTTCTATATGACATCATATGTGTTGCTCACCTGTCTAACAGTTGTACTAGAGTGCAAAACCAATTCTGGTGCCAGAGACCAGCTGGGGCCTGACTGAATTCAGCATTAAAATTCAGCATCAAATAGTCCAGTGCCACTCAAATTGAACAGCAAGGCTATTCTAGCAACTACTCTGAAAGAACCAGCATTAGACAAACTCTTTCAGACAGTCATAAAAAGAAGATAACATGTTAAAACATTGACTACTTTCATTTGAAATCTCTAAATTCAGACCCATTTCCTTTTTTTCCTCTTTTGCATTAACTAGATAAAACAGTAAAAATTAGAACTTCAGTGTTTTCAGTTGATGTTTTAAAATACCTGAGTAAAATTAGAGCTAAAGCAATGGCAGCTGTAAGAGCACATATTGTGAACACAGGTAGTATATGAACTCTCAGGGAATGTATAGGTGAGAAAGAAACCTGGATAAGTTTGTGGAGGCTGGAAGAGGAGGCAGGAGAACGTGCAAAAAAAGGTTGGGCAAATAACCCAGCATTCAATGTTGTAGTGTAGGGCATTAAGCTCAAGAAAAGAAAGTGTTTGGTCAGCTGTCATAAGCATCCTCAGACAGCACTTTAAGCTACTGAGCAGCTGCTTGGGACTTCATTTAATTTATACAGCTCATCTCTCTCACCCAAGTATCATTTATGTGGCCTGGTATAGTGGTTTCTTACAAAGAAGCAGTCTCTAATCTGAAGTGGATGATCCAGATTTCACTGTAGTTTAATTCTGTAGATCTCAAAAAGTTACATCAGGGAAAACTTTGCCATGCTTCCTATATCCAGGCACAGCAAGGAGAAATATGTCCAGGAACAAATCTGTTGAAGGAAGTTCAAGTTCCTCAATGCAAAAAAGAATGCAATGTTTCCTGGGAGCCATTCATTTTCTGTCAACCCTATTTCCATCTCTGCAGGCCTTGATTCACTAGCAAACTCAGCCCAGATTAAAGGGAAGGGGCAGGCTGAAAGTCATGTCTGGACACAGACTGTCCTGCACAGCAATGCGATGTCAGCAAGGCACACAATTCCCCTGGAGGAGAAAGGATTCAGTCATGCTGAAAATAGATCCTTCTGGAGACAGTTATCAGGCAGCTGCTGCCTTTCTGCCACACCTGAAGATGCCTATTTTCTTCTCCCCATCCCAATGGTTAGCTGAAAGACAGGCAGTGAGGAGGCACTTTTTAAGTAGGCTGCACCCAGGCTGGAGGAGAGAAGGGGAAGTGCCTGCAGGTGCTTTGTGTTGGCTGGTGGGAACCTCCCTCTCTTGCCTATTCAGAGTTATGAAGCTTGTGAACTGAAAACACAAGAATGTGCCTGTATGGCAAGAGGTTTTGCAGGAGGAGAAGGAATCTTTTCTTGTAGTCTGGTGATCCAAAATCTTTAACCCTGGGAGCTATTCTCAAGTCCTCTGCTCTGTGCTTCCCTAACTAGGATGAAGCGCCCTCCAAGAGGAAGGACATTGGTGGATATGAATATGAGTGCTCTCACTGAAAACAGAGTCACAGAATCACAGAATATTCTGAGTGGGAAGAGACCCACAAGGATCACTGAGTGAAGCATTAAGTGAATTGCCCATATAGGGATCAAACCCATGATCTTGGTGTTATTAGCACCATGTTCTAACCAAAACCAGCATGAAACAAGTATTGTGTGGTGCTAAAAGTGTGGTCAGTGGATTGGAGGAGGCTTCTGCTTGACACTGTTGAGTCCTCATCCAAAATTGCTTGTCCAGTTTTATGTTCCCCAGTTCCAAAGGGATGTGAACTAAAAGGAGAGGGTCCAGCAGACAGCTGTCAAGGGTATGGAAAATTGGGCTGAGAAGAGAATTTAAGAACATGGTTATGAGAGGAAAGGGCTAATTTACATGAGGAGTAGCTACAAATACAATGTGCCAAGCTTTTTTTATGAGCAGCAGGCACTAGACTTGCTTTCTTTTCCTTGACAAAATACAGATGGGTGTTATGGCACTAGGATGTTTCCTAATTAGAGACACTGTGATGCTGCTTCCCCCTTGCATTGCTCCCTGTTATCTGGGAAACAGCATGTGAGGAAAGGGTTTTTTCAGCAATCTTGATCCAAGCACTGAGAACAGCCTGGTCCCACAGAGGGAGGTAGCAAGTGGCAGAGCTTGCATAGGTAAGTGCAGGAAGAAGTCACAGCTCACAGCTGATGGGATAGGTGGGGAAAAGTTGCAGCTGTGGTTTCTGGGAGCAGCTATTCAGCACTTTCCACTGCTCCAGGATGCCTTCCTTCAGTAGGGATCCTGCCTTGCAGAGCTCTGGCATAGGCAAGGCCATTTTGCTGTGACCATTATGTGATTTTTACCTCCTGTACACTGAATGCTTAATGAAATGGCGAAAATCCAATTTCATTTTGTCTGTACTATTTATAATATTATGCAAGAACATCATCTCCCCACCTGATTGTTCCTTTCCAAAAGAGAAAGACCCCAGCTTGATTCTCCACTGCTCCCATCAATGTTGTCCTCTCTCTCCGCACCCTTCCTAACTGTACAGGCTGAACACGCAGACAGCAGGTGGTCTGTGGGCCTGGTACAATGATTTCTGGTTTATTCTGAGTTGATCCTGATAATTCCTGATACTCGCTT
The DNA here is from genome assembly GCA_013400415.1 of Scytalopus superciliaris. Taxonomy (NCBI): domain Eukaryota; kingdom Metazoa; phylum Chordata; class Aves; order Passeriformes; family Rhinocryptidae; genus Scytalopus; species Scytalopus superciliaris. The sequence continues at coordinate 21,388 of VXBX01001172.1, forward strand.
TACCTTTCATGGTCACCAGTGAGCACTGACTTGACATTCTGAGACAACTTCACTATTCCGGTAGCTTTCCTATCTCCTAATCTTGGTCCTCCTTTCAGAGGCTATGGACAGAGAAGTTGAAGTTATGTTTCATCTGCTAAAAGGGATTTTCTCACTGGTGATTATACAGTCTGCCTCACAAGGACAATGTCTTTTTCAGTGGCTTTCACCAAAATGACAGTGAGTGAGACTCCAGAGTGTCACAGCCTAACTAACAGAGCAGTGGAGAGAGGGAAAGCAGCAAACTTTTATTTGGAGTGAGAGCTCATCAGTGAGTATCAGAGTTGTGCTGTTACTCAGACTCCTCGTGTTCCCAGTAAACATCAGCGGAAGAGCTGGCCAAGGAGATGACATTCAGGATGCCCTTTTTCACCCACCAAAGCAGCTGAGGAGCTCCTGTTACAGAGCAGGGGAGTGGGGTGGGCAGGCTAAGACGCCTCCGGGTAAGACAAAGAAAAAAGAGAGCAAGTGGCAAAAGGGGGAGGGAAGGAAAATCGGGATTAGGTGTATAATATTAGCACTAGCAGCAACTGTATCCTAAAAAAGATAGCAATGAGGTGATACCTTCCTCAGCTGGCACTCATTTGTGACAGATGCACAAATGCCACTTCTGGGCAGATTTCAGTGCTGTAAATGGAAATATACTGGTATGGAATCTCTATAAATCTGCTCACTGTAAAAATTAGATTTTTCAAGGTTAAAACAGCCCAGTGGATTACCAGATAATTTGCTGAGTGACAGAGTCACTGCAATGAAATTGCCAACAGGATACATAGCAGAGTCTTCTAGTGACCTTTCCTGAACTAACTTTTTATGTTGCAAAGAAGTTCCTTTTGAATCCTTAGGAAATGTATCAACAGCCTCATTATTTTGTATTGGCAAACAGATTCCCTCGGGGGTCAGGCTAAACATTTCCTTAATCACTGTCTGCAGCCATCAGAAGTGCCAAGGGAAGGATACAAGTCTCCACTGCGCCTGAAGGTCAAGTCCGTTGTGTGAAGCAGAACAGCTCCGGCAGAAGACAATGATGACAATGTGACAGCAGACAGCCCACGGCAGGGGTGTTTGACATCTCAATCAGGACTGTGGCCTGAAAAAATACATATTAAATCTTCTACAGCTCAAAATGCCATGCTGACTTCAGCACTGCTTTGCTGATAAACACAGGTATGTATTGTCTTGCAAATCAGTCCATCAGGTCCTCCAAGTGTCTGCTGCTCCCTGACAAGCATCTTCAGGTGAATAGTACCTGGCATGGTGCCTCAAAGGGTCTCATTGTGAACTCATGACATGACCCCATGCTGCTGTTTGCCTCTCACATTGGCTAAGTTTGGGCATTCCCTCTCTGGGCTCTGATCCCAGAGTTCTTGTATGTGCTGAACTCTGCTTCCCCAGCAGTCCTGTGTTGGCATCAGGGTTGTGCTGCTGGCACTGAGGTGGGGGTGATGGGGTTGCAGGGCCTGTAAGACCACAGCTGTGAGACCCTAACAGTAAAGTTTGCATGATCATAGGACCAGGGGGAATGGCTTCAAACTGGAAGAGGGTAGATTTAAATTAGATCTTGCAAAGAAACTCTTCCCTATGAGGCCCTGGCACAGGGTGCCCAGAGAAGCTGTGGCTGCCCCATCCCTGGGAGTGTCCAAGGCCAGGTTGGATGGGGCTTGGAGCAACCTGGGCTGGTGGAAGATGTCCCTGCCCATGGCAGGACATGGGACTGAATGACCTTTAAGGTCCCTTCCAATCCAAACCAAACCAAACCAAACCAAACCAAACCAAACCAAACCAAACCAAACCAATCTGTGATTCTATGATTACTCCTCTCCTGGGGCTCCTGACAGGAGCTTACAGTCTGAGGGAATTCTCCTTTACCAATGAAAAGTTTCTGAAAGGGAATATTTTCAACCATTATTCTCTACTATTACTGGAATGCTGTGTTTAACCTCAGGGGGTCTCTGGCCATCCACATGGAACAGCAGCTCATCTATTTAATGCAGCTGCATCTATTTAAAATGTTTTTTTCAGATATGTTCATTCATAGCCACTCTGGACTGATGTTTTTATCAAGACCTTTGCACAAGCCTTTATTAGGTGACAAGCAGCCTTGCCCTACAGAGTGTCAATGCCAAATGACCCTCACTCCCCAATAAAGCAGTGAGAAATTTATCTTCCTTAAGTTGGTGTTCCTCTTTCATCCTGATAATCCAGCAGACTTCATAGCAGTTGCTGTCAAAGGTTATTTTTTTCCCAGCCTCTGCTCCTTCTGCGTGCATCCTCCCCCAGCTCAGTACAGTTAATTCGTTCCTTTTCCCATTACGTATCTACCCCATCCTCCCACGAGGGGCTGAAGCAGCTCTCACCACTCAGAGACACTTGGCTGCCAGCTCCTCCTCCACTTCCAGGTTGTTTGGGTTTTTTTCTTGGATGATTCTTCATAAAACATATGCCCAGGTGGTGACCACAAGCAGGGCTCACACAGAGTGACAAGCCAGGTCCTTGTGAGCTGGGCCAAGCAGCAGCTCAAAACTTGGACCACTTTGCACACTCCTCATCCACTTACCCTCTGTCAGAGGGAACAGCAGCTCCTGGGGCCACCAGACCCCAACCTGGGCTGCCTGGGCAGCAGGCAGGGCAGCTGAGGGCTGGCCATGTTTGGGGGCTTCCAGGCTCCAGCCAGGGATTCTTAGTAGTCCCTGAATTTTTCAGCCCACTGGGAAACTCTGAATTTTCATTCCCTCCTCCCAGTACAGCTTGTGTTCCCAGGTTTGGGAAATGCTGTCTGAGGATAAGCTCTGCTCTGCAGAGCAGCCGGCTCTGCTCAGCACCATAGGCATGAGAGATGAGCCTTGTGCCCCTCAGCAGTAAGGAAATAACAGACTGCTTCCTTTTAGAGAACAAATACAGTAAATCATTTCTGCAAAACTAAAACTAAGCTTTATAAAGCATTTTAGATGTGGGATACAATTTGCTCATTTGTAGATAATCATTGTAATGTTTCCCAGCAGTTTTCCCTCAGATTTCTCCTGAACTTTCTTCCCCAATCCTGATGCTGTTGTCATTTCCTCCACTCTCTCAACCTCTACCATCTTACCACTTATTTCTTTTCCTCAAACACATCTGTCTTGTTTTCCTCCTCCCAGACACTCCCTGCACCCCCCAGCATAGTTTCAACCCCACCTCAGCACTGTGGTTACTCTTTCAGACTATCTCCCTTACCAACTCACCATTTTTTCTGCAACAAGAGTCAGAAAACATCAAGTTCAGTTGCCCACACATAATACATTGGAGCCCAGCTCTACCTGACGTGTTCAACAGGATGCTCTGGCTGCCCTTGGATGAGAAGGGGGATGAAGCTTTCTGCAGTGCTATGTTCCTGAAGCAAGCTTGGAGCGAGCCCTGATTGTGCCTTCCTGCCCAGGGGAAGGACTCATGGACGGAGGCCTCTTGCTGACCAGCAAAGGAAAAGATGGGCTTCAAGGGGCTTTTGTGTTAATTTTTTTTTTTACAAGAGAGGGGATGCTCCCACCCAACTGGCCACTGGAAGTACCTGAGCCTGTCCCGGGAGGGTTCTGTGCCTGCCCAGCAGCCACCCTGCCCGGGCACAGCCCCGCCTGGCTCTGTCACCACTGCGGTAAGAATAAATAGCAGTCCATAAATGCTGTCTTGGGACACGGCACAGTTGTGCAGCCCCTCCACGGCAGCAGCACGTTGCCCTGAAACAGGGAAGGCAGCCCACCCTCCCAGGAATGTCTTCAGGCACTATTAGTGGAAGTGAATCATCCCCACCGAAAGGCATGACCCCGAGCAGAGTCTTGTGAGAGCAGGGCTATTTTGGGCTTTTGACATTGAGGAGGAAAGGAGACACATGATGGGTTGATCCTCCTGGCATGGGCAACCTTCAAAGCTCTCTGCAGCCTTGTCTCCTCCTCTAGGAATGGCTCTTGTGAAGGCTGAGGGGTGATTTGGTGGGACCTGGGAGTCCAGGAGATGGGGGCAGAGAGAGCTGTGAGTTTGAAGGGGCTGCAGGGCCAGCCTGCAGTGCCACCATCAGTGCTTAAGGCAGGTCCTGCCTGAGGGTGTGCACCTGTCCCTGTGCTTAGGGCCTTATTTTCATCGACATCCACGAGATTTAGAGATACCAGAGGGGATGTAACTGCATGTGTTGAAACACAAATCCTTTGCAGCCAGGAGGGTATTCACCTCTTTCCACCTGAGACTCTCCATCTCTGAGTGGTTCTTCAGCATCTGGAATGTTTGAGGCCCCTTTTCCTCTTCCCAGCCATCACAAATCTCCTCCCTAACTTATTCCCATGCTTTTAACATCTTCTTTTTTTTTTTTTTTTTTCTGGTATGAATTTCTTTCATTCCACTTTATCATTAATTTATTTCTGTTTCATTTTCATTGCTTTGTGAAAAATTGCATATTAAGCTGGAAAAATCCACACTCTACCAGAAGTGTTTTCCGGATGGATCAACCAGCCAAGCTGGTCTCCCTTGTGCCTCCACATACAGCTGGAGTCACAGCAGCAGTGTTAGCAGGCAGGAACAAGTGGTCAGGGGATTGAGTGTGTATTGGGTAGCTTATAAAGTGCTGCCAATAAGTGCAATCCCAGCCCCCTAGGGGATCAGTCTCATGGTAGCTCCTGAAAGAAGGCCACTTGGCACCATCCAAGCCTTCTAAGCCATTCCCAGGCATATCCAGCACTCCTGCAGACAAAGACTCCATTAGTTCAGTTGGCAAACAAGAGGCACAACTCCTCGTTCATGGGCAAGTTATTTTTTTCAGTAGTCTAAAAAATCAAACTCTCTCCTGCTACAGTGCCCCCAGTCTGGCTTTGCTCAGTGGGCACACCCCAGTCTCTCAGAACACAGTACAAGGTGTGTGGGCACTGTGCACAGGCCCCCCTTGGCTGCTCATTGGAAGGTCAGGCTGGTGATAAAGGCTTCCCCCGCACCCTCTGGCGTCTTTTGATGTGGTTCAGGTTCCTGCAGAGCACCTTGTCAGGCGGAGACTCAACAAAGGCCTTAGCACCTGGTCCCTGGCATGGCAGGCTCTGGGATAGGTTGTGTGCTTTTCTGAGCGTTTCCAGCAGTGGAATGTTCACAGTCATGCTGCCCTGATGGGCTAAACTTCTTTGCAGTAACTGAAGCTGTGAAGGTCTGTGCCTATGGGCATGCACTTCTTTCAATTTGCTTTTTTCTTCTTGCATGCAATTGGCAGTGTTCAAAGTGCACCACGGGCTTCCCACAGAGCTGCACTGCTGCCAACAGGCCCTGAGCCCAAATCTGCAGTCCTGCTTTCAGGATCCTCAACTCCAAACCAGTGAAACCTGCACAGGGCATGTGATGCCAACACAGGCACTGTGGTCTCTGAACAGAGTCAGCCTGGGTGCTGAAGGTGCAGGTGGGAGAGACAGTCTCTGGCACTGCCATCCAGCCAACCCACTGTGAGTCAGAGCCCACACATTAAACCAAGAGTGAATTCCCCTTTATGAAATGGGAGAGAGCTCCACTGCCAGCAGAAAGCCGCTGGTGCAGTGAGGGTAGGGATTGTCCTGCTAAAGCCACACCCCTGCAGAGCCTTGCAGGGATTGCTGGGGCTACTGTGCTCTGCCCACTGCGGGGTCTTAGAGGACCAGGAGCTGTGTAGCTGGGGCAAGAGCAAACAACAAACTTAGTACCCAAAGCAGGAAGGGGGCTGGGATTACATAGTAATGCCATGCTGATGCCTGGACACTGAAATGAGTAACGCCAGTCTGATCAGGGCTGCTAGACTTGCCTAGCACTGGTTTTACATTGCTGTGCTTAAGCAAATTACAACTGTTTTTCTACAGGTCTATGAAGTAGATTATTGCATTGGGTAATCAGACATTTGACATGGTGCTGTAGGGTCAGTGATATGGCCTGAGAGCAAAGCAGGGTTTCAGCTTGCATCCTGAAGCCCAACACTGTGCCATGAGCTGCTGAGAACAAGGTGCAGGCATTTCCCTGGAAAAGTGCTGCTTCCAGGCAACAGGAACTGAAACGGTAGTCACTCCTTGGGAAAGCAAAAGAGCAACACATCCAGATATGTCCCAATGGGTGTGAAAACTAACATTCAATTCTGATTCCCCAAAATCACAGGTCCATAGCAGTGGAAGGAGATCTGTCTTGAAATGATCATGGTGTGGGGACGGTTTTGGGGGAAACTAATGGCTAGACTGACTGATAAGATTTATTAAAGTTCCAGATTTCTCAGACTGAAGATCGCACATCTCATCAATTCAGTATTTTCAGGTATTTTCTGGGCAGCAAGAGGAAAAGTTGGGCCATTGCATAATAATCATTATCAAACACTCTTCAGAAAATGTAAAAAATCAATTGTAACTGGGGCAGTGGTTCACAGATGTCTGGAGAACAAGGTAAGAGGGGAAATCAGTGACCCCAAACCCTGCTCAACCTGGCAATAGGGCCATCCTGGCTCTTTGCCAGTGAGCATGAGTGCACTGGGTGAGGAGGAGTGAAAAAAAATGTGTGTCTGACAAGGAACCACAGTGAAACCTTCAAAGGTGTCATAGGAGGGACAGGTGTCTGCTGGTTTTATTAACCTCTTTGTAGTTGAAAACTGAGAAAGAGGTGACACCCATCACTCTCAGGAGTGAAAGAACATCTTGGGTTTCTCCTCTCCCATCCTTGTTACTGACAGCAGAAGGAGGTCAGACTCCTTCCTGAGCACTGCCTGGCTGTGTCCTGGAGACAGATATTTTGATATATCTTTCCTAGGCACACAGGTATGAAGCACTGACCTAGAACTTCCCAACAGTGTGAGCATCTTATTTGACCCAGTGCCTCGTGCTGTGCACAAATTAATTTAACTTCTCAGAGCACTGGGATGTCTGCCCAAATGTACCCCATTCCCTCTCTAGTCCTTCCTGCACTGCCAGGAGTGTCTCCTCAGCAATCTTCTGGGTTTTCTCCCTGCAATGTCAACCATACAGCTATACAAAGCAGCTGAACACATGTTTCTTCTTGGAAAACATCAAGCAGAATTGTGATGACCAATGCCACTGGGGAAATGAACTTCAGGCAGCTACTCAGACTTTGCTGCTAATATTGCAGAGTCTTTGATAAGTATTTCCATGGGAACAAGCACATAAGACATACGGTTATGTCCTGCTCTGCTCAGAGCTGCAATACTGGGTGGGTTAGAATTCGACCAACTTTCTGACAAGTGGTTTGACTACAAGGAGATTTTAAACACTCAGTTTGCAATGCACACAGATGGCTGTGGGCTCACAGGCTGCACCAGTCTCGTTCTCCCATGCAGAGATACAACATTGTAACTACACATAAGCACTGTAGTTTTGTTCACATTGCATGTTTCACATACCACATCTGTTTGTACAGTACTTTGTTCTCACCTTCATTTAACAAGGTCAGGATAGCTGTTTCCACCCAGAAGGTGAGGAGGAAACCTGTCAAACATCTAGGTTTTAAATTCAGGGTAAAATCGATCAAACTGATCAGAGCAGCAGTAAGACTTGAACCCACAGTTTTGACTATGCTTAACTTAGCAACAGAATGACTCTCATTTGAACATCCACATTTGGAGCATCTGAAGTTGCAGATATCTATTTTATTGACACTGGTACAGCAGCAGTGACATAAAATGTTTGTGTTCACAAAAAAATGGAAGATTACTTCCTACCAGTGTAGCTCTAGCTACTGCAAATTCACAGGTGGAAGTCGTGGACATTCTGGTTATCCCGGAGGGTGCTTATTTTTCAGTTCCTAGCACCACCTGAAAAGGAGAGACATTGTTTAGTCTACATGTGTCCAGATGAGTCTTTTGATCTCTGAAATCATCCATCCCAATGCACCATCCAAGTAGGACATGCAAGTGGAGCCCAGGCCAATGCAGTGGTGTCTGTAACCCTTAACACCATGTCATGCTGTTGGACTGATGAGTTCAAATACAGAAACACATCTGTTGGCTTTCCTGAAGTGCTATTTTAAAGTTGCAGTGCTTAAATTACCCACACCCCCACACCCTCTGGGACAAGGAGTACCCCAGCATTTTCAAAAGTGAATGTAAAGCACGGAAGGGCTTAAAAGATTCAGGCACTACAATGATTAATTTTCAGGCCTCCCAGAGCAGAATCCAAAACTTGTGCCCGGTACCTGGGCTCAGTATATACTGCACAGTATCAGTCACCTCAAAGCAGGATCTAAACCTACAGCATATCGAGAGAGTGGGCCATAGTGAGTCTGTTCAAGCTGCCTTTACCTGGACATACCCAATAGGAGATACCTGAAAGCCTTCCTCTGTCTGGGCTTCCAATTCTTTTAGAGTTTTAGCATTCCCTCTACAAAGTAATCTCATATCCAAACACACCTGGACTCAGCCTTCCTAGTGTGTCTCCTGTGGTCCCAGCAAGCACTGGTGCAGGGCATTAGGTGGCTCTCTGAAAGCTACAGAACAGCCTTTGGCAGAAGCACATGTCTGTGAGTCTCAGGCCAGGAGAAAGCAGGTTCTCCACAGCATCTCTTCCAGAGTGGAAATGCTGTATGAGTAAGAGGATGCTGCAGAAGGCAGCCTGGAGCCAAGCTTCTCCATTTCCTGGATGTGTGCTCCAGGCACTAGTAATTTTTCCAAAACAAGCACTGAAGGTTTTTTAGCTCCAGCCACAAAGCTAGACTAGTGCAGTCAAAAGATCGCACTAGGAAAGTTAGCTCCCGACCTTGTGCCAGTCTTGGGCTGGAGACAGAAAGCTGCCTGGGAAGTTAAGCTGAAGACACAGAGCTACTGCTCTTTTCTCAACCAGAAAGCTGATTCTGCCTAGGGCTCACAGAAGAGGTGTTCAGATTTAGGCTGACTCTCATTACCTTCACTTTATGAGGCAGCTCCTTAAATCTGAAACTAATGTGATAAAACCAGCTGTAAAACTCATGCTCAGCACAGGGGCCTGAAAAGCCAGTCACAGAATCATAGTTCACAGAATGTTGTGAGCTGGAAGGAACCTTTAAAGATCATGTGTTCCAAAAGTCCTGACATGGACAGGGACATCTTTCACTAGACCAGGTTGCTCAGAGCCCCATCCAACCTGAGCCTGAATATTTTCAGTGATGGAGATCCACAACTTCTCTGGGCAGCCTGTGCCAGAGTCTCACCACTCTTACCGTGAAATATTTCTTCCTTATGTTCAACATAAACATACCTTGTGTCAGTTTAAAACCATCACCCCTTGCCCTGTCACTGAAGGGCTTTGTAAGAAGTCTTTCACTGTCTTTCTTATAAGCCCCCTTTATATACTGAAAGGCCAGAATAAGGTCTCCTCGGAACATTCTCTTCTCCAGACTGAACAACCTCTCAGCTTTTCTTCAAAGGCCCCAGAGCTGTCCTTTTGACTGGTGGCTATACCCACTGGCAAGGCACAAATGTGCCGCTTGACTTGCTTGAGCAAAGAGCACAACTCCACACCTGCCTGCTGCAGTGAAGCCTTACCTTTGTAGCAGGGTCTTCTTGGGCTTTAGCTCTTAGCTTGTTTATTTGGCTCTCAGCAATACGTGCCCTTTCCTCAGCCTCATCTATCTTATGCTGTGCTTTTCTCAGCTTGGAAAGATTAATATTGGCTTGTTCATCCTGAAATTGCAAAACATGAAGAAATTAAAAACCATTTGACAATGTGCTGGGGCACAGAGCCAACTTTTATACTAACAGTCCTATGAACTAGTAAATAAGTATTTGCTTCAGTTTAGTGACTCACAGCTTCCTCAGCTTGTTTTTTGTAGGATTTGATTTTCATCTGCAGTTTATCTACCAGATCTTGCAACCTCATCATGTTCTTCCTGTGTTCTTCATTCTGTGGAAGGAGGATGTGCAATTATATGTCTTTGGAAGGTGAAACATCAGAAGAACTGCTTTCTATTTTTACCCACCTGGAGAGTGAGCTCTTTGACACGCCGCTCATATTTGCGGATGTTTTTCATAGTTTCTGCAGATTGTTTATGTTCTTCTTCCAGTTCAGTTTCTAATTTTTGGATCTGGTGAATTAATCAACAATTGCCTTTAGCAGGACTCACACAGGACTTGGAGAAGAAAGGTGTCTCTGATTCCCATGTCCAGTGCTGGTACCCACCCTGGCCTCCAGCTTCTGGATTTGCTTCTTGCCTCCCTTCAGGGCCAACTGCTCAGCCTCCTCCAGACAGTCCTGCAGATTCTTCATTGTCTGGTCCAGGTTCCTCCTTGTCCTCTCCAGGTGGGCACTGGTGTCCTGCTCCTTCTTCAGCTCTTCTGCCATCATGGCCACCTTGGAAGGGAGATGACACCAGAAACTGGAACAATGTGCGGGAACAGGGCATGTTGTGCACAACATTTACTCCTGTTTCCTGCTGACCATTTCTGCCACCCCATTTCCTGCTTCTTTTTTTTTTTTTTTTCCTGTGGCATGATAGTGGCAGAAACCTGACAGGAAATAGTAGGGAAAAGGATGGGACAAGACTGTCTTGCTGCACACATGGAGCTGGAATGACAGAAAGGGTAAATGGCCTGTCCCACTGTGTGGTCACACTGTGACTTCCACTGACACCTGGGAGTCACAGAATCACAGAATATGCCAGATCAGAAGGGACCCCCAAGGATCATCCAGTCCAACCCTCAGCCCTGCACAGGCCCATCCCCAAGAGTCACCCCCTGTGCCCCAGAGCATCATCCAAACCCTCCTGGAGCTCTGGCAGCCTTGGGGCTGTGCCCACTGCCCTGGGGAGCCTGGGCAGTGCCCACCACCCTCTGGGAAAAGAAGAGCCTTTCCCTGAGATCCAACCTGAGCCTGCCCTGACACAGCTGCATGGATTGGGAAGTACAGAAATCAGAGGACCTGGAGAGGGGCTTTTTCTGTTTTGAGGCAAAATTATTTTGGAGACAACAACCAGTTCTCTCCACCTCAGCAGTTGTGTATCAGGCTCCTTAATTCTGAAGACAAAAGAGGCTACAAGTGAATTCTGCTGAAAGTAAGACACAGCACTGGGAGTTAAGAATTGCTGTCCACATGTCCACATGGAAGGATGAGGAAAGTCCTTGGCCACCAATCCAGGAGGTGTCTCCTGACACAGCAGTTTGGGATTTCCTAAGTGCAGTTGCTGAGAACTAATGGAAAAGAGATCCACAAGGCAGGGACTCACGGATGCCTCAGGTGGGATTAGCAGAGCAAACCTGGACTCAATTAAGCAAAATGTCAAGAGAAATAAGGGAAGTGTCTGGCCTCTCCTACCGCACACAGGGTGCACCCGGAGTCACAGCTGAATGTGGGAACAGGGCACAGCACAGCTGAAAGGCTCCTGTGCTCAACAACTGGAGTGTGGTGGGTTCTGCACTGTACTGAGCACCCTGTACTGCCACAACAGCCTGGAGGACTACTGCCACAAGGAACAAAGTAGTTTAAAAGAATCTATGCTATTAAAGACAAACTAGGATTTATTTTGCTCTCAGACTTTGGATTTCTATACAATAGAATTAAGCTTTTTGGTGAAATACTGAGTGACATCACTTATAAATAATACAAAATTTAACAAGTTGCTTTGGCAGCAATATATCTGAATAAGTGTAAATTGAAAAATGTGAGAATAATATCACTAGAAGTATTATGTGTGTGTGTATAAGTCATTGTAATGTTCTATTTCTCTTTTATCCAAACAGATAAGAAATTATAATAGCATAAGAAGTTCCACCTGAACATGATGAAGAACTTCATTCCATGGAGGATGGCAGAGCATTGGAACATCTGCCCAGGAAGGGTGTGGAGCCTCCCTCTCTGGAGACACTCAAAAGCCACTTGGATGCATTCCTGTGTCACCTGCTCCAGGTGACCCTGCCTTGGCAGGAGGGATGGACTGGATGCTCTCCAAAGGTCCCTTCCAATTCTAATGATCTAAAGGTTCTGTGATTCTATTTAATTTATTTTTTTCATTTTCATGAGCAAGTGGAAAAGTTTTCTTTCTAACTCCAAAAATTACATTTAAGTGCTAAGATTTTAGCTTGTTCCTGTGCATCAAAAATCATTAGCAGGCTGAGTCCCATGACATACTAGCCCTATGGCCTGGCTGAGCTTCACAGGCCTTGCATGGGAGGGTTTAGCATCAATTTTGAATGGAAATTTACAATTCTCATTTAAAAAGTTGTTAAATAGGATATCACAAAGACAACTATTCAAATACATTGACCACTGGAGTAGTTTCAACACTGTAGGATTTCTTTGTGAATTACATTTTCACACAGCACTAAATAAAGTTGTTTTCAACTGACTAAATGTGGGTTTAGTTCTTTATGAAGCCAACATCCCAAATAACTCATCTGTCAGCAGGACACAGTCCCTGTTGCTCTGATCCTCCTCTGACTTTTCAACCAGGCCCACAGACTACTTCTTGTCCAACATGTGACAATAATATTTGCATTGACTCGCAGCAGCAATGCCTCTGGAAACCCTGAAAATTCAAAGGGAAAACAGTAACATCCTCACATCTGTCATTGCCTTCTTTGCTCTTTCTTCACCACTTTTTGCTTCATTAGTAACATCCTCTATCTCTCTCTGGATTTGTGCCATATCAGTTTCAAGCTTCTTCTTTGTATTAAAAAGGCTGGTGTTCTATGAAGGAGAAAGAAAGAGACTTTGAGTGTTTGTCTTTGGTCTCGTACACAAAGAGACCATGAATTACTATTCAGTCTTACTCCATGAATCTCTGGACCCCAAAATATCTCAGTCTTAGCAAAGCAAACTACCTGGGTGTGGAGGAGCTGCACACGTTCTGTGGCATCCAGAAGCTCCTGCTCAGCCACTTTTCTCGACCTCTCTGTCTGCTCCAGGGCTGCCCGTAGCTCCTCAATTTCAGCCTGCAACAGGTTTGCTCTGCGCTCCACCATGGCCACCTGCTCCTTCAGGTCATCCTGTGTTCTGAGAGCATCATCCAAATGGATCTGGGTGTCCTAAATTTGAAAAGCCAGTTTTGTCCTAACGTATTTCTTGAATACTGTGCTTAAAAATACATCAAACAGAAGCTAAACCAAGACCTTGAGAGCTCCCTGGATGCTGTGCAGGTGTTTCTGTGCCTCGGCAGCCACACGGTTGGCATGGCTGAGCTGGATCTCCATTTCATTCAGGTCTTCCTCCATCTTCTTCTTCAGCCTTAAAGATTCGCTTCTGCTCCTGATCTCGGCATCCAAAACACCCTGCATGGTCTCCACAGTCTTTTCATGGCTCTTTTTTAACTGGTTGATCTCCTCATCCTTATCAGCAATCTTTCTGCTGATTTCTGACTTAATCTGATTCAGTTCTTGCTTGACACCAATGATTTTGACCTCTTCATGCTCAAGAGCTGCCTTTAAAAGAAAAAGGGGAAAACAAAGATGAAGGTAACATTTCAGAGAACTTGATCACTGTGATGTAACTCAGTGACTTCATAGAAACTCCAAAAGTTTGTGGCAATCCACCTCGCACACAGGCATTGCTAGGAAAGAGAACAAAAAGCTGTTCAGCATGCCCGCCACTTCTTCCAATAATATTGAAACTAACTCACCTCTGCCTCCTCCAGAGCTAATCGCAGCCCATGTTTTTCTGCTTCAGCTTGCTTTTTGACTTTCTCAAGATCTCTGATCATTTTGCCATTTGCAGTAATTTGTTCTGTCAGATCAGCTACTTCCTCTGTGAGAGAAGAATGACATCAACCAAGGGAGCTGCTTTGTGGCAGCATCCATCAATTCTTTTGAATATTTAAATATGTATACACATAAGTACATGTGTACACAGTGGTTTATTTGTCTGTAAATATGTACAACAGATAAAAACAGACATAGCCAACTCATGCAGGACAAGTGGTTTCACTGCCCCCCTTAAGGAGAGCCTGGAAGGGCCCTGTATGTCTCTGCACAGACCATCAGGGTCTAACAGTACAAATCCTGCCATTGTGTTCAGCGCATCTGTAAAACTCACTTTCACAAGCTGTTACAGCTTCCTGAGCTCACCACCTTTACCTGGTAATGGTACCTTGATGTCTCTCCAGCAGACAGTGGAGAGCCAGGATATTTTGCTGTATTAGCTTTGTCACTTTACAAACCTGCTTGACAACTTTTACGGAGACACTGATATTCTCCATCAAGATGGAGAGTACAGTCATGACAGAATCCTGTCCCTTAGTACACCTCCTGCAGACACAAGCGTGCTTGTAGAGTGCCTTGTTGTGATAGGTCTGTGAACAGCTAATCACAGAGTCACAGAATGTGCTGAGCTGGAAGGGACCCACAAGGATCATCCAGTCCAACCCTCAGCCCTGCACAGGCCCAGCCCCAGGAGTCACCCCCTGTGCCCCAGAGCATCATCCAAACCCTCCTGGAGCTCTGGCAGCCTTGGGGCTGTGCCCACTGCCCTGGGGAGCCTGTTCCAGCACCCAGTGGAAACCAGAACCAAACATACGCTTGAGAGTGTTGTTCTCCCGTTTGATTGTTTCAAGCTGATCTAAGGTTTCCTCATAGGCATTTTTCACTTTGAAAAGCTCTGTGTTCAGTGAGCATGATTCTTTAGAGAGAGCTTCCCGCTCCAGCTGGCTCTCCTCATACTTCCCCTTCCATTCTGCCATGACCTGAAAGACATCATAGAATGGCTTGGGTTGGAAGAGACCGCAAAGATCATATAGTTCCAACTTCCTTGCCATGGGCAGGGACACCTTCCACTAGCCCAGGTTGCTCAGAGCTTCATCCAACCTGGCCTTGAACACTTTCAGGGATGGAGCAGCCACAGCTTCTCTGGGCCATCTGTGTCAGTGCCCTTATAGGAAGAATTCATCCCAGGTATCCTAACTAACCCTGCTCTTGGTCAGTTTGAAACCATTGCCCCTTGTCCTTTTCACTTCAGGCCTTTGTAAATAGTCTTCCTGCATTTTTCTTGTCAGCTCCTTTCAGGTACTGGAAGGCCACAATTAGGTCACCTCAAAGCCTTCGCTTCTCCAGGCTGAACGATCTCAGTACTCTCAGCCTTTCCCAATAGGGAGAGGCTATTACATTTAGTTTCCTGCTAGTACTGACAATGTTATTTGATCTGTGACTATATTTTGTACTAAATAAATACTGCAGTCTCTGGAAACAGGACAAATTCCTATGTCCTGCTTTAGAGGCACTTACAGCGCTCAGATTCACTTTGACTTCAGCATTGACTTATATAGGGAGTGTTAGTTCTGCCTTCTAGGAAGGCTACACTTGAAAGATACTGTGTTCACTTATCACCTTATCAAAGTTCTGCTGTTTTCTGTCCAGGGCTGCTGCTGATGTGTTTGCTCTCTCTACATCCAACATCAGATCCTCCACCTCGCCCTGCAACTTCAGCTTCATCTTCTCCAAGGAGGAACACTTAGAATTCACAGTCCCTGCCTGCTGTCCTGCTTCCTGGAGACGCTGAGAGAGTTTTTTCCTTAAGGAACATAAATAAAACAAGCGCACGATTAAAAAAAAAAATATTGCACTATGTATGTTATTTTAATTAAGAATATTGCAAACCTCAATAAAATAATTCAGGTCAGGCTACTAAAAGTAGGTCTATGTCCTGCACAATGTAGGTAACATCTGGACAGCTCATCTTATCTGTTGCGTACTTGGCCTCCTCGAGCTCCTCCGTGCGCTGAATCGCGTCCGTCTCATATTTGGTTCTCCACTGGGCCACTTCGCTGTTGGCCTTGGACAGGGCGCGCTGCAGCTCCCCCTTGGCTTCCTGCTCCTCCTCATATTGTTCCCGGAGCAAGTCACAGTCGTGGCGAGCGGACTGCAGGGCGTGGGCCAGGGCATTCTTGGCCTAAGCATTACCCACAACATCATTTATTTGTGTTAGCTGTGACCAGCAGGGCACCCCATGACCTTGCACACCTCACATGTGGTCACTGCAGCTTAGACAGGAGAAAAAGGGCCAGGACTTCACAAGTGTTCAGGCAGCAGCCACCAGCTGCCATCCACTTTTCTCAGCTCTATCACTTAGAAAAGACCAAGAGTGATGCTTTCACCTTGGCATATGCTGTAACTTTTCTTCCCTGTGACTACACAAGCAAAAGAAATCACATGAACCATGGCTTTAAAATTTAAAAATAGACCCAAAAAATCATCCAAAGTAAATCACTTCTAGCAAGGCAGAGTCACTCTTAGCAAAGAATCAAAACACAATGTTCATTATACACGTCCAGCCCAGGGGTAATTTTACAGTGTTACACTGAGGGCTATACTTAAAAACCTCCAAAAGTGTTTTTTAAGTGAGCTGAGACCCTGATATGTTTTGAAGCCTTAGCATATGCTCGGTAGCTCACACTACCTGAATCTCTTCCTCTAACTGCCTCTTGAGCTCCTCTATTTGCTGTGTAAGTGCCTGCTTGCTTCTTGACAGCTGCAACGTGACAATTTCCTTCTCTTTGAGTCGACGGCTAAGATCACCTGTGACAAGAGAGGACAAGTTCTCAGTTCTGTCCAGATTAAGCATTCTACAATTTTTTTTTCCTACAGACAATTTGCTTTAGAAAATTTGCTTCATTGTTTGTTTTAAAGCCCAGTTTTCTTGTTGAAGCAGTAGGACTTTATGCTGTCACACTGGCTGAACTGACAAAAAGTGCTTTTAGCAGCTTCCCATAATTGGCGATACAAACACTGTGATACAAGAGGTAAACCCTGAAGTTTCACTTCATGAGATTTACAATAACTGGAAAGCATTTATTCCATATCACCCTCTGTCCTGTGGGCTGAAGTAGACTTCTCTCATTTCTTGGAGAGGTGCCTATAGTTCATGTCATCATCTCTAGAATTTTTGGGTCCTCCAATATTTTCTATTTCAGATTTCTCCTCAGACACTTTACATTTTTGCTCAAGTTTTCAGTTTCGTTCTAAAATTCCCCTTGAGCACTGTGCTCAATGGCCTTACAACAAACTGGTCATAGAATCACAGAATCATCTTGCAAGCACAATCACTTCCAAAAGATCACTCAGAAGAAAATAAGAAACACTTTGGTTATGGGCTGCGTGTTCCCACATGACATCTAGAAGTGTTGTAAATTCCCTTTTCCCTGAGAAGGGAAGGAGATGGGGGAGACACAGATCACATCTGGTGTTTATTGAAACACCTTTTCTTAATTAAGTTTCTACAGTTTTTAGTCTTGAGCTGTTATTATTAGTGCCAGGCAACTCTGAGAACAGAACATCCATGTGTTTCTCCATGGATCACTCACACACACACGCACCCATCTCTTCTTGGTAGGGGCAGCACCTGAAGGCCAACCCCAGTTCTTTGCTCAGCAGCAGAGGATCTTACTGGGGGGACAGTCAGGAAGACTCTTGGGTTCCTGTTTTCATCAGATGGGGTTTTAAATGCCTGACCCTGCAGACAATCAGACCAAGGAGTGTTCACACTCGTCACTCCAAGGAGCCTGTTTGGGAGCAGCAACAAGCTGCATAAGGGGAGCACACACACACAGATGCTGCACACACCATGAACATGTGCACTGTGGGCAGTTCTAACAGGTTGCTCAAATAATTTTGGACTGTCCCAAATTCACAGTTCTCCTGTATGGAATCAGTGTACCATCATTCTGGGAAATATTTACCTAAACAAATAATGCTTGCAACTGGCACACGAACTCTAAAGTGAACTCATTTCTTTTGATTTATTTCTCATGTTACCCGGGCCTGTACCAATGAACAATTAGGTTTCACTCATGGCACATATTAAGGAATCTCTTTGGTACTGAAGAGAAAAAATATCCTCTCAGCACATTTTTGTGCCTTCCTTACCAGACTCTGTCTGGAGCTGGGCTTTTTGTATCACCATCTCATTCAAATTTTTCTGGTTCTCCTCAAATTTGGCTTTCATCTCACTCATCTGGTCTTCCAGGGTGTGGTACCTTTTTTCCAGATTAGTCTGAAAGAGAATAAGTATCATATCTGTGTAGGTGTGTTTGTATAGCATTAAATTCCCAGCAGACAGAAATATTGGCAATTCAAGTATTTAACTTATAAAGAAACACCTTGGACTTAGCAATGATCTCTGTGCTCCTGGCCAAGTCATCAATCTCCATCTTGAGCTCGCTCTTCTCCTTCTCCAGCTTCTGCTTCACGCGCTGCAGGTTGTCGATCTGCTCCCCGAGCTCGGCCGTGCTGTCCGCGTGCTTCTTGCGCAGGGCGGCAGCCGTGGCTTCGTGCTGCAGCGTGGCCTCTTCGAGGTCACGGCGCATCTTCTGGAACTCTGCCTCCCGCTTCTTGTTAAGTTCTGTTTGAGCCATGGTGGCTCCTCCAGCCTCTTCAAGACTTCCACTGACTTGCTCAAGTTCCTGAGCCAGCTCACCATGATGCTTCTCCGCTTTTACCCGCATCGCTCTCTCACTCATAGTCTCCTCTTCCAGCTCTGCAACGTGGGCCTGGATAATGGGGGAATAGCACATAAGAACTAAATAGGGAACAGGTAATTCAGTGCTCAGGTTATTGCATATTTGTCACAGGAGAACACTAAGCCCCTTGTTTTGGAGACTATAAGCAAAACTAACTCACTTCAAATTTCACTGTTTTGGCAATGCAGTCAAAGAGTTACTGACAGCAAGGACCTATAGATTCACTCATGGTAACTTTAGATCACAGCTCCCTGTTGTTGTATGGGGCTTGTGTGGCCAGGTTTTGGTAGTGGGGGGACACAGGGGCAGATTCTGTGAGAAGCTACTTCCTCAATGGAGCCAATGACGAAGTGTGGACAAGCACTGTTCATGGTACAGCAGTTTAAACAAGCAAACAGTAATGATGAAATAGTTACATAAAGTCTCTTGCCTGCAATTCTCTGATCTTCTTCTGCAACTGAGTACCTGCATTTTTCTGTTCTGCAATTTTCTTTTGCTTCTGGTTAAAGTCAAAGTCTTTTCTGTGAAGGAAATGTTCTTTTAATAAAAAGAAAATATGTCCAGTTAAAAACAAATAGTAAATTTGTCACTATTTTTTTTTCCTCATACTTCCTTAATTTTTCATCTAAATGTTGTTTATCATTCTGCAGATCCACTATGGTTTCCTGTGCAAGTTTCAAGTCTCCCTCAAGCTTTCTCTTTGCTCTTTCAAGATCCACACACACTTTTCTTTCCAATTCTAAAGATCCTTCAACCTGTAACACAAACATATATAAACATGATACAATAAAACACCTGAAGAATATGCCCCTTCTCCTCATGTTGAACATGCTCACATTGTTCACTTGCTGCTCCAGCTTGATCCTGGCTTTAGTGAGGGTATTAACTTTGTCCTCCTCAATTTGCAGGTCATCCAGTGCCTGTTGCTGGGCTTCTTGCAGGGTCTTCTTCTCCTTCACTAACTTTGCAACAGTCTCATCCAAACCTGTCATTACTTCAGTTAGATTTTTCACCTGTTTTAAGGCAAAACACTTGAAGGTCACTAAAAATTTTGGCCTTTACATAATCAATGAACACTGGGCAATGAACTTGTTGCAAGACTGCCAAAGAGACTTAATTACTTGCATCATATTGTAAAACTGTGCAATCTCTCTACTTATATATGAACTCTTCAGAAATTACAAATCAATGCTGAGCTTTCATTTTAATGCATTTTTGTATGCTTATGGGCTGGTTTAGTGACCAAATTCAACACCAGGCCCATAGATCTCCTTATGAAACACCATGTTAGTGTTCAAGCTGACTGAATCTTTACAGCCTACACACAGACAGAGCAACTGTAATTAAGCATACAAATAGCATAAATAAAAAGCACCTTGTTTTCTGTGATATGCTTTTCCTTTTCAGCCTTGACCAATGTTAACTCAAGGTCATCAATATCTTTCTTCAGCTCAGAGCATTCATCCTCGAGTTTCCTTTTTCTGGCTGCCAAATCAGCATTTATCTCTTCTTCGTCCTCCAGCTTTTCCATTACCTCCTTTATTCTTGTTTCCAGCTGGAATTTTACTTTGATCAGCTGGTCACATCTTTCTTCAGCATCAGCCAAATTTTCATTTTCCTTTTCACAGAAAACAGAAATGTGTTTCATTGTCACACATTGGCACTGACACTTGCAGAAATCACCTGCTCATTTAGCAGCTAGAACATGAAATAACAGAATTTCCTTTCAGCCCTTTCCTGAACACTCAGACAAACTGATGTAATCTAAAGAGCCAAAAATCATTTAAATTACATACAGTCTGTACTTCCAGCTGCAAGTCCTTTTTCTCTTGCACCAGAGTCACCATTTTCTCTTCCAGTTCTTTCCTCCTGCTTTCTGATTTAGCCAGCTCTAGCTTTGTTCTCTCAAACTCTTCCTTCAGCATGGCCATTTCTTTCTCAGTTTCCACACTTTTTAAGAGGGGTTTTAACTTGAAGTACAGCTTCATCCAGGGCCACTGCTTGACTTTCATGAATGCACGGATGTTGTACTGGATGCAGAAGATGGACTCTCTGAAACCAAAGTGCTCCATCAGTACGATGAATAAAGCCCATCTTTGAGCAATCAGATCTTGCAGAGGACACACACCTTCTGTCAAACATAGTTTTCAGCTCAAGCCTCTTGAGGTATCCCCTGCACAAAGCCTGGGTCCGTCTGATCAGCTGTCCTAAGCAATCATCTCGCATTTCTTCCAGAACACCCAGCAAACCTGCCTTGAAGAACACCTGCAGCCAAGGAACAGAGATCACTCATTGCTGGCCTTGCATTTTAATGCAATGAATAATTTCTTATTGCGTGGAAGAATTAAGCATTTACCTTCGTGTGTCCAAATTTGTACTGAGTGTGATCTATCTCAATGGAAGACAGCAACTTTTCACATGCCTTCTTGCTGTCAATAAACTTTCCCTCTGGAATGACACTGGCATTCAGAAGGCGGTATCTGACAAAATAAAAGAAAAAGGCTTACCCATCACTGTCATTTTAGTGCACAGGATGCCACAAGAACAGCTGTCTGTCTGAAGATACAGAGGAAGGCTGAGTCTGACTCACACCTCCAGCCTCAAATAGCAAAGCAGGAAGAAAAGCAGGAAACAGGAGCAGGTCAATTCAATAGAACCCAAAGATGTGTTACAGCCCTCACTGAGACTGAGGGCATGGAGGGTCTGTCCTCTGGACCTGAGAGACTGCTTCTGTGTCCCAGTCATTATCACTATCTATGGGGCCAGCTCACTGGGTTAGCTGTAAATTCAAAAAATAAATGGATTTTAGGAATAGGGGAACTGCTGCAGTTAATCTGACTCCCTGTATAACCCACACAGAGGGTCCTCCAAGAGTCTTGCTCAGCCAGCCCTCTTGTGATTAAGCTAGTATGTGTTTAAAAAAAAGAAAGAAAAAAAGACATTTAAATCTTATCTGAAGCCTTTGAAGACTTCAAAGCTCAGGAGTGTCTCAGGTAAATTATTCACCCTCACTGTGGGAAAAGTGTACTTCACTTCTACCTTGACAACATCTTTTTGCAGGTCCCACCCTTGGACTTTTTCTTTAAGTCAGTCTTTTAGCAGACAGCTTCCTGTACATTTGGAAATCTTTACATCTGCAGGTTCTCTACACCACAAACAAATCACCTGACCTGTTAATATTCAATTTCATGACTTAAATAGAATCACAGAATGGTTTGGGCTGGAAGGTACCTTAAAAATCACCCAATTCCACCTCCTGCCATGGGCAGGAACACCTCCCACCAGCCCAGGTTGCTCCAAGCCCCATCCAGCCTGGCCTTGGCCACTTCCAGGGATGGGGCAGCCACAGCTTCTCTGCCCAACCTGTGCCAGGGCCTTACCAGCACAGTTTGATTTAAATCTCTCCCTGCACTTGAGTTCACATTTTCCCTGTAGCTCTTTTCTGAATTCTATCCATCTTCTCACATTCCCCTGAAGCATGGAACCCAGAATTAGGCATAATATCCAGCAATGGATTTCCTAATCCTACACTGAGAGATTATTGCACCGCTATTGTTTTCACAAATCTGCCCACCCACATCATCCCCCCTGGCCATTGTCCTCAGTAGTGCCCAAAATACCACATCAGCCTTTCTCAGTGTCCTGCTCTCCAGCACAGCCTGCCCACAGCTGTGAGGGGGGGGTGACTTCTTTGTTCTTAGAGACCTGACCCTACATTCGCCTTTGTTCAAACACAACGAGCATACGACCCCAGTTGGGTTGCCCTTAACTGAGCAACCCTTTATAAATGTTTTATTTGCTCAACAGTTCCCAAGTTAAGATTGTTTTGTCGTGGAGGTTTTTATTTATAAATTAATGTACTAATGCCGTAGAAATGTCAGCATGTAGAAATGTTAGCCCAGTACAAAACAAGAGGGCCATGTAGAACTTAAGATGCCCTGCTCAAGTCCCTTTTGTTACTGCAGCTCTATTTGCCAAACTTGGCATTTCATCAAAAAGTGGTATTGGGTTTAAAACAATTTCCTCTCAGTGAAACCGTTCTAGTTAGAATTATTTAAACTAATTCTTCAAACTTCTACTAGATAGTGCATAGACCACATCCCATATTTTTTCTGAAACAGGTTTGTGTCAAATTGGAGAATTAAAGCAAAGAATATCCAAACATTCAGATGAAAATGAATGAACTGAAAATAGGTTTTGGTGTACAATGTTCACGATGGCATTTGGGTGGGCATTGCCCATATGGAACATGCTATTAGATGTGTCTTCATGCATTCCATCGTTGTTAAATATTAAAATAGTCTTTTCCTAACAACTATATCATGGACTGGTTTAGCAAGACCCTTCTCTCAAATTAATTGGGCTCAATGTAAGCACAAGAATATGATTACAGACCTTTGTTTAAAATCTCCATATGGAATCCTGTTAGGAAACCCTTTCCTGCAGATCCGAATGCCTTCCAGGACACCATTACACCGCAGCTGGTGCAGAACGAGCTTGTGATCCATCAGGCCTGTGACAGAGCAACATGGGGCTGTATTAATGAGTCCAGTGCTGTTTGGTTGCTCTCTCTGGTCCTTTCCAGTCTGTGTTTATGCAATACCTGGGGTCTTTGTCTCGTTGGGGATGATGCAACGCACAAAGTGAGGATGAGTTGTCCGCAAGTTGGACATCAGTTTATTTAGATTTTCCTGCAAAACAGAGATCATTTGCAATCTCTGTATTACTTCAGTTCTCAATGTGATTTGACTCTGATGAAAATAAAAATTGAGAAGTTTTTCTTTACTCCTCTAGTGAATATTCTACAATCCTGTGTAGGCATCAGCAAAGCAAATGGCTACTAACACCTTATACAATAGAAGAATTTTCCTCTTATCTTAAAATGAAAATTTGTCCTTCAGTCATTCAAGGCTGATCGTAAGAGCTCTTAAAAAGGACTAGGATGGGAAAAAATTAACTATATTCTGGGATACCATATATATATATTTATACACATATATACATATATGGTCTTTCTTGATCAAAAGAAGTTTTGATCAAATGAATAAATGGATTAACTTCTTGCTTTTATTACTTAGATATATTAGTTACACATATTTAAAAGATAATTGAGCTACAAAATCAATGTTTGTCTATGACATAATAAGTCACCTGTTCTGTAGGGTACTGCAATTCTTTAATCATCTCATGCAATGATGACATACTCTGAGTGTGGCCCACATCCCAGCCAGGGGATGCTGCACTCCTCATCCTGCCAGGGAGGGACCAGCCTGTTCCTGGCCCCAGGTATAGATGCATCACAGCACCATCAGGGCTGAAACATGTAATCTGTGTTGCTCACAGCCTCTGCAAGGCACTGGCTGCCACACAATGTTCTCAGAGGGAGACGTGCTGGAAGAAGCCAGTGCCAGCCAAAGAAGGGAAGGATGCTGGTAGCACCAAAGGGCAAAGTCAAGACAGCTCCCTGTGCAACCCGGCAAAGCACATGACCTCCCTCCTCTGCCACCATCCCACTCGACCTCAGCAGCAAAGCAGAATTCAGGCTGTACCAGATCCCAAAGGTAACTTGCCACAGAGTGGCCACAGATAAAGAGGGGCTGGTGAGCTCATGCAGCCAGGGGTGACTGCACTGCCCTCCCAGCAGAGGACACACCTACCCGAAAGAGTACAGAGACAGTCTGAAAGGAAGAGCCCTTCTTCTTGGTTCCTTTCTTCTTTCCACCACCTTCAGCTGGAAATAAGATGACAGTCCAACTGAGGAGCTGCTACAGATCCCTTTGACAGTGTTACAATTGTGCATCTAATACACAGCACACGAGCACTGGCTCAGCACTGATTCACGTCAGATGAGAGATGCAGTTGGAAACCAACATAATCCTCTGATCTTACCTTCATCTATGCAAGCAAAAGTGGCATAAAGATGGCATAAAACTTTCATAGATGATTTCTGGTACAGGCCCACAACAGTTTCATTCAGGGGGTCCTTGTTCTTCTCCAGCCACCCAGTGATGTTGTAGTCCACTGTGCCAGCGTAGTGCACCAGGGAGAAGTGGGCCTCAACCTTGCTTTTTCCAGGTTTGGGCTTCTGGAAGTTGTTGGACTTGCCCAGGTGCTGGTCATAGAGCTTGTTCTTGAAAGAGGTGTCAGTTGCCTTGGGGAACATGCACTCCTCTTCCAGGATGGAGAAGATGCCCATGGGCTGAATAGAAAAAGGGTGTTTTCAAATAAGATGAATCCAACTCATAATAATGCAGAGTGAAAGAAATGCTAAAATTAAAGTACTGAAGGTATTTTATAGAGAATTAGCTTGGGAAGACAGGCAAGCAAGATTTTTGTGAACAGCTGGCAAGTATTCAAACGATTTTCATAAATAGTTTTGAACTGCAAAGACAGTGTCTGGAAAACAAAAGAAGCCAAGCAAAAACTGTGCAGTAACTTCTTAGACTACAGTAGTGACTTCTCCTGTCCCAGAAGGAACAAAAATTAAGCAGACATGAGGCTTTGAATTTAACTGAGAAGGAAACCTGAGGAGGAACAAATACACAGAGGACAACTGAATGAAAAATGACAATTTATAACAGGAAGGAGGGAAGGGAGAAAGAAGAGAGAGAGAAGAGAAAGAGAAGATGAAAAGAAGCAGTCTCTTTTTAGAAGACAGAATACATTCCCAGTCAGTAGATAATTAATCACAAAGGTGATGTTTAAAGGAACAGAGGCAAGGAGACCTGAAAGCTTCACAGGGAGACTGTACTGAAGGCTCTCCTTGCAAACACTCTCAGGAACCCCTTCCATATCAAATTTGTGTGATTGCCCAAGATGTTTAAGAAACTCACCTTTTCTATAATCTCAATGCAGGCAGCCAGGTCCATCCCAAAGTCAATGAACTCCCACTCAATTCCCTCCTTCTTGTACTCCTCCTGCTCCAGCACGAACATGTGGTGGTTGAAGAACTGTTGCAATTTCTCATTGGTGAAGTTGATGCACAGCTGCTCAAAGCTGTTGAACTAATATTTGAGTGTGTTAGTAATGCTCAGCTGCCTCCTATCAACGTATCTCACAGAGATGTCATGGCAAGGTCAGCCAGACTGGCCCTGAAGGGTTTTCATAACATCATAAAGAATATACCAGAATTTACAGAAAACCTGTGCTGTGGCAGCACACGGTTGCTGCAGCCTGCACTGGCCTTGTTTTTGTGGGTCCCTAATGTCACTACATGCAGATTCTGTGGGGAGGGGGACAGCAGCTTCATGGCTATGCTTCTGTCATGTCTCTTCTCTTACAAAGTGGGTGATGGACCTACAAAGGCAGAAGCAGCTTCAGGGAGATTTGCCCTGATTTCTTGAGGGCTGTACTGGGGTGAGGAGGAGGAAAGGACAGAGGAGTCAAACAAAATGAGAAAGCAATTTAAAGACAGACAGAAGTCTGAGATTGTTGTGTAAAATCAAACCTCAAAGATCTCAAAGCCAGCAATGTCTAAGACTCCAATAAAGTGCTGCCTTGGCAGCTTTGTATCCAGTTGTTGATTGATGCGCATCACCATCCACAGGAAAAGTTTCTCATAGACTGACTTGGCAATGGCATTCACTGCCTGGTGCACCTGCAGGGAGATGGTTCACACACCTGTGTCAGGGCACTGCCAGTGCATCACCAGAATAAACCACCCCTCAGCATGCCCAGGTACACAGCCCACACAGCACACTAACAGCCCTCAATAGTCCTGACTGTTCTCAGCTGTGACCTGCCCCTTGCCATTCCTGTCCCTTAGGGAGACAACAGTCCCTGCTGCTCCTTGACACTCACCTGATCCACTGTTTGGCCCTTGAAGACATATTCGTTTCCTACTTTCACCCGGGGAAAGCACAAAGCTTTTAGCAAGTCTGCTGAGTTCAGGCCCATCAGATATGCTGCTTTGTCAGCCTCTGAAAAACAAAATGATAACTTAAAATACTTTCTTCTTAGCTTGGACCCATGCTGGACCCAGCCAGAGCTCACTCTGAAACGTGCAACATGTTTGGCTTTACCCCACCCACAAAGCTTGACTAACATTCTTGTTTATTCTTCTGAACAGCCTTGTATAGGGCTGCTCCTTATGATGGAGTGGCTGGGACAGCCCCAGCAGATGTGGCGAAACCTGTGAGTGCACTGGTAATGGAACAACAGAGTGGTCTTCCCTTCCAGCCACTTCTTCACAATGTCACCCCAAGCAGAACAAGTCTGGATGTGTAACCAGAAATTGGTGAACACTACAGTAATAACATGTCCCAGGCACAAGGTCCTTCAGCAGAGTCATCAGGAATAAAGTGGATGCAGAAAGTGACTCTAGTAGAGTTGGTAAGCTGAAAGTCAAACCTTCTTTTTGTGTTCATCAAGGAACAACTGAATTTCTCCTGGAAGACTCCTGCCATTTCTAATGAAAAATAGTATGGAAACGTTTGGAAATAGTTCTCTCTCAGCCGTGAAGATATTACCTTCTGTGCCGTCTGGCTCTGCCTGCTCCTCACGTGGTTTCTGCTTGAACTTCATGTTCCCATAGTGCAGAATCGCCCCTGTCAGCTTATAAATCCCCATTCTCTCATCAGGGCTGAAGCCCAGAACATCAATCGCTGCCTGCACATCAGATGGATCAGCTGGTTATAACAGTGGTGAGAGTAAGAGTGAAACTCTCTCATCACTAACTCTACTCACATCTGTGGCAACAAGCTCCTCCTGGTCATCAATGCTGGGCACAGAGATTTGCCCTTGGCTGATGAAGGGGTAGTCATGTGGGTTGGCTGTGATGAGGAGCATCTCTGAAAGGCAAACAAAGGAGTGAGAGCCAGAGCCTAGCAGGGAAGATGGAACATTGGCTCAGCAAGTTTTACTGACTCCCCTTCCTTTTGCATCTCAGACTCTTAGTTTTCTATTAAGAGACAAGAAAGCCAAAGGAAAGCCATTCATCTGCCTTTCACTGGATAAGCAGTCCTTCCAATTTAATATGTTGTGAAATGGGAGTTGAGCACTCAGCACTGGCAGACACGGAACAGGAGCCATCCACACAAACAGCTTTTTGGAAATATGCTTTTAGGTAAGACTTATATGTGCTTATCCTCATACATGACACATCCTAATCCATCTTGAATGCCCTTGCACACCCTGGGCCTGTGTATTGATGCACAGAAGTAACACGCATGTTCCTCTCCATCTAACAAAGGCCAAAGTTCCCAACTCATTTTCTGTCTTGAATCCTATGGCAGAGAGGAAGGGGGA
>VXBX01001172.1:49386-77400 GCA_013400415.1 Scytalopus superciliaris
GGGAGGGGAGGGGAGGGGAGCAGGGCTGTGTGCAGGAGAGGAAGCCTCAATACACTGAGGGTAAATCTGTGTCCTTGCATGGACCTGAAGTCCCTGGCAAACCACAGTCTCCCTGGGAAACCACAGTCTCCCTGGGAAGGGAAGAGCAAGGTGATAAATGGCAGGAGGGCACAGAATGGGAGGATGGGAGCAGGAGCTCCACCTTGGAAAATGTCCTTTGGACAGTTGGGATGGATTGATGGAATGCACTGAGGGTGAACGCAGTAGCAAAAAGGTTTGGGACAGATGTGGGGCTTGGGTAGGGAATGCCATGGCAGTGGAAAGAGGGAAAAGGCCAGAGGAACTATACTGGAAACTTTTGCCCATACGATGAAGAGCTCAGATAAGTGGTTTGTAGATCAGGATATCTGACCATCCTGCACCCAGAATTTCTTACCTTTCTGTTGAAGATTATTCACAGGTTCTGGCCCATTTAAGTCAGAATTTTCACACCAACAAGAACAGCAAGGTGCAAGGCAGAGTGAACTGGCCAGCCCTGTACCTCACCTGCACACAGTTTGTATTAGAACTTACCCATGGAGAATTAATGGGAGTTGAAGTAACCCCTGTCACACAGAAACAGAAGCGCATGCCAAGGATGTAAATAAGCACATGACCAAGGTGTTCCATGCCCTGCACAGCCTGAGGCACCACCAAGGGTGACCTGGGGATGTGTGACACATGGCACCAGGCCAGCAGGTGCTACTGGACCCTTTGTCGCTGAGCTGCCATGTAGAGGGAAATGTTTCCCGAAGTGACTTTACTCAATGTCACCAGGTGGTGGCTGTCCTTACCAAGCAGTTCTGGCTTCTTATTGGAGAGGATCTGGTAGAAGATATGGTAGCTTCTCTCAGCTTTCAGCTGGAAAGTGACTCTTGACTTTTCCAGCAAGTCTGTAACATGTATGCACATAGAAATTTTTCAGGCTCTTTACCTCCCAGCAGAGCAGTCAGCCCCCCTGAGTCACTCACAGGTCTCAATGTCACCAGAGGCCAGTTTTCCAGAGGTTCCAAAATGGATACGAATGAATTTACCCTGGCAAGCAGACAAAAGGTAGTGGTCAGTGCAGCAATCTCAGTGTTTTTCTCTCTTGAGTCTCAGCAACAGCATCTCCAAATCAGTCTGAAGTAGCTCAAAGCTAGATAAAGTTTGTTGCAGCCCAGGCAGCTGTGAGCATGAAACAGCTGCAAACACATCAGCATCTCACAAACAACCAAGAAATTGCTCATCAAGAGCATTTTTCCCAATCCAGGGGCTCCCAGTTGCAACTAGCAAGCAGGTAAAGAGCATTAGAAATGCAGGAGGGCAGAGACAGACATAGGATGACTCACAAAGCGCGAGGAGTTGTCATTTCTCACAGTCTTGGCATTCCCAAAGGCCTCCAGCAGTGGGTTGGCACTGAGGATTTGATCCTTGAGCGTACCCTGCAGGCATAATTGAGTCATTATTGAAAACCACCATGAGCTACACGGTAGGAAGAAGTGACTCTATGGCATGATTACATATGGAGCCACGTGCCCTTCAGCTGTGCAGTGCTACCGTAGCACCTTCTCCACTCCAGTGCCAAGAACCAGCACTGGGGGCAAATGGTGAATAACTCATTTTTCTCTTATTCAGAATTTCTCCTACGGTCAGATCCCACAGATCTGGTTTCAGTCCAGTTAAAGCTATAGGTGTGCAGTGGCAGTGGCAGCTCTGGTGGCTTGTATTTGTTGTGGCTCTGCCTGCACATCAGCCCCTGGTCCTGCTGCCTTTTGAGAAAGTGAGTGAAGCTAATAAAAGATATCTTGGGAGAAACGTTTGTCACCAGTGCTGTCCACAGCCACAAGGGGACATCCTGAACTGCCCCTTGCCAACCCTTCCTGCTCACACCTTCATCCCAGACTCCTTTGTCGTGGCTGGGTCCCCACTGGCTGCAATGGTTGCATAGTATTGGATGACACGTTTTGTGTTCACTGTCTTCCCAGCACCAGATTCTCCACTGTTGAAAGAAAGCACAGAGTAAAGACAAATCTGCCCCCTTTTTGGTGGAGACAAAGCTCAAAGCAACAGATGCACTTACGTGATCAGGATAGACTGGTTTTCACGATCTGTAAAGGGGAGAAATATTTGCAATCAGAAAAGATGCAGGGAAAAATGCTGATTCTCAGGTGACTGTGACCTGGTGTCCGTCAAAGGGAATGAAACAAAATCTCTTCAGGCAAAACTGAAAGTGTACATGGTCTTCTCCTCTCTTCCCCTCTCTATACTCCCCTTTTTGTCTTCTCTGCTGCACCTTTGCTCCATCCTGCACTCTTTCTTGCTTCTGTCTTTACCATTCTTTAACTTTACTGCTATTTAATATGGGACAGGACTTTATTCAAACCAAACCCACATATTTTGGTGAAAATATTTCTACTAGCTCTGTTCTGGATCTACCTGCTGTTGCTTGAAGCCACGTTCAGATGTGCTGACCAGGGACTTCCCAGGTAGTGTGTCCTATCCAATTGCAACTGGCCTTTGCAGAGGTCCTTGTTATGGTGTTTAGCTCAGTACTTAGACCCAGAATGCAGATAAATGTGCAGAAAAATAGCAGAGTGCTTCAAAAATAAAATTAAAAAAGTATTTCAGGAGACAGGGAAATCTGTCTGGAGCTGGTTTTGCATCACCTAGAGATAAAAAATTCCACAGTAGCTGGGAGACCAAGCAGATAATCTACACCACAACAGAGACCAAGGAGCTGGGGTAGCACACTGCAAAGGTGATGGAGCCCATGGCAGGCATGGAATGGCACTGGGCAGGAGCAGTGCTTCTGGCACAGTTTTACTATGAGTCTGGTCAAAATAGAAAAACTCACCAGTCAGCATGAACTGATAGGCATTGTCAGAGATGGAGAAGATGTGTGGAGGGGCCTCGTGGCGCTTCTTGCCTCGGTAGGCCAACACCACCTCGGGGTTGTACACGGGCAGCCACTTGTAGGGGTTGACAGTGACACAGAAGAGACCCGAGTAGGTCTGCAGGGGAAAAAATGCAGCAGAAGAGTCACTGAAGCCCAGCTCTTGCAGCTGTCTTTTCTCCTTTGCCCGAAGGGAGAACTTACGTAGATCATCCAGGAGCTGTAGCGGTCCTTGAGGTTGTAGAGGACGGCAGGTTCGTGCAGGTGGGTCAGGCTGGCCACATCCTCAACTCTGTCAAACTTTGGTGGGTTCATGGCATACACGTCATCAGGTTTAACAGCAACCATCTATAATCCAGAAAGAGTGAACCTTGATTCAGCAGCTCTCGACAGTCCTTTTATAAGTGCTCACTTGAGACACAAACACAGAGAAGTAATAACATCTGTAAGGCTGCCCTGATTCGTATTTTTCTTTCTGTTTAACAAGCTATTTCAGACAAAACACTGCTGCCAGCCAGGAGCTCTACAACACTGGTAAATTGACAAATTGTACATTTACTATCCTGAAATTGCTACAACCAGAAAGACAGGATTTTTGCTGGACCAGACCTTTCTACAAGTTATTGCTCCTTATGAACTTCAGGTCTTCAGCACAAGATTCAGCAACAGCAAATCCTTCTTTGGAACAGATTTGTTCCACTCCTGCCTGTGGCCATTCCTAATTAAAGAAAGGTTCTATCTCTAACAAACAGCACCGTCTGCTGGGCTCACACTGGGGGTGACCATTCTCTCACACAGCCAGACTGTGGGAATGCTGGGGGGGCAGCAGGTGCACAGGAAAGCAGATGTTCACAGCTGGCAGCAGCTTATCTCAGCCACTCTGAACTATGAAAGAGCTTGAAAATCCTGTTGTAATTTATTCAGCTTACTTTTCCTGCTGCTTTTATGCATTGCTGAAATTGCTGCTCCCATGGACTGGTCCAAGCTGACTAGTCCAAGGCAAGGAGGAAATAGTGTGGAATCATATTTGATTCAGAAAGACTGAACACCATTTCCTACCTCAAGTCCTGACTTGTGGAATGCTCTTGGACTCCTTTGAGAAAGCAAGAATTACAGGCACCATACAGAACAAGAGACTGTGGATTAACTGCTCCTCACAGCACTTATCTGGGAGTCACTACTAACACAATGTCAGCTCAATGCTCAGGAGAGGTCAGGAAGATCTAAAATATTAGGAAATTTTAGAAAAGAAAGGGAGAAGAGTATGTTATGTAGGATGTGTCCATCAGTTCATACACACCTTCATTACTGATCACACCTCTTAGAAAGGATAGAATTGTACTAGAAATGCTCCAGAGAAGAGAAACAAAGATGGGTATAGATATGAAACAGATTTTCTATGAGGAGAGTACACCTTGATAGGGTTTAGGCATGAAAAGGAGACACTTTTGAAGTTTGCAAAGTCAGGAATAGCAGAGAAAACCATGGCCATAGCAAGGAAGAATTGTTCCCTTTTACTACTTGTGAAAAAAAAATAAGGCTGCATATAGAAGAGAAAAAGAAGGACTGTACACTTATTCCAATTGTAAACTGGAAATCTTTCCTGCAGGCCACTACAGGGGCAAAAAGCTCAAATGGACATAAAATAGTCAGGCCCTAGGAAAGCAGCACCTTGTGCACAGCAGCCTGGTGCAGCCTCAGTCACTTCCCTGGGACTGCTGAGGATCACTGGTTATCATTTACTTGCTTTCTAAAAGTCTTGTAGCACCTCTTGCCAAAATGTTGGTCGAGGTGGTTCTTTGAGCCTCTGCAGTTACTCTCACAGAAGTTGTCAGGACATAAGCTGCTAAGACATTCCAGCATTTTTGGAAGATTAACACCTTGGAGGCTCCTCTGGGAAACTGCAGCCAGTGACACTGACAAGTTCACATGCAAAGAGGGCTTTCAAAGTATCTACCTGCTCTGCTGGCAGCAAAGGAAAGAATTTATCAGCGGATACAACAGCATTAGCTGAGAAAGTGTTAAAAGCAGTGGTTGAGTAAAGCCAAGACTGGCAAGGCTATGACCCAGCCTGGTTTAGAGTACTGCCTGCTCTTTAAAGCCCAAACCAAGAATAATTATCCAATGAATACCTTTACCCTGGCACCCAGAGCTACACTTTCCTCTGGAGGCTGTGCTGGTCCCAGTTGGAGAGCAGGGCAGGGCAGATTTCTTGCCTGAGCTAGTCTCATGCTTCCCATGTTCCTTGCCCTCCCCTTCAGTCACCCTGGGCCCTGCTGAGGAGAAATGCACTTACTCTGCCATCCTCTGTCTCAACAGTTATCTTCCCATCCTGTGCAGCCTTGATCTTCCCTTTGGTGTACTCCACCTCGGGGTCAGCGACAAAGCAGTAGGTCCTGGCATCAAATGGTTGGTTTTGGGCTTCTATTCTCTCCTTCTCTGACTTGCGCAGGTACGGTGCGGCCTCACCAAACACCTCCATGCCAGCGCCTCTGCTCGTGGCTGGAGCTGAAAGACAGACCCTGTGCAGGTCCCCTGTGTGGTCCTTAGAACACCCACCAGCCCTCCCCAGCCGGCTGCTCTGAGCTCACCCTCCCCGCTCTCACCTGTGCGAGGTCCTGAGGGAGATGTTTGCCTTTCAGAGCTGGAAACATAAAGAAGAGGAGCTGCCACCCTTCTCATGGCCCCAGGGAAAGGAGAGCCATGCCCAAAGGAGCTGGGTGGCTCCTCGGGGAAGTGCAGCAAAGGGGAGGGATGTCTGAAGGATTAACAGTCTTTAGAACATGTGAAGGCCTGAACACTGTTTTTCTCCTGGTTTTTCACTTATGACTTCCGCCACTCCCTATTAACACAGAGCCTGTCCTAGTCCTCTGGTGGGTAGCCACAAAGGGCAGAAATAGACACAAGAAGCTCATGGGGAGGAAAGAACAGGGACCTGTCCATGGTGAGTGCCAGGGAAAAGCCAGCTCATGCCAGCCTGGGGAAGATATTAGTTTTCATGTCTTAAATTCTCACCTTAACAGTCAACAGAAAGCAGGAAGGAATGGGCTGACATCTCAGATCCTCTGCAAGAGAAAGAGTGGAAGGTCAGACTTCATCTAAGAGACAGCCTCCCCAAAGGCCCAACACCCCTCACTTACTGTGAGCAACCACACTGCAGAGACCAGACCTTCCCTGCCCAAGGAGTGGCACAGACAGGAATCCACAGCAGAATTCCCACTGCAATGCTACAGTCTTGGGACG
The DNA here is from genome assembly GCA_013400415.1 of Scytalopus superciliaris. Classification (NCBI taxonomy): domain Eukaryota; kingdom Metazoa; phylum Chordata; class Aves; order Passeriformes; family Rhinocryptidae; genus Scytalopus; species Scytalopus superciliaris. Next base: position 55,544 of record VXBX01001172.1, read on the forward strand.
CTCCAAGCATAGGAAACAGGATCTGTGGCAGGAGCCCTCTGCCCCTCTGCAGGTCAGTCACAGCATGGCCAGGACATCAGGAGCCACAACAAGGGCTTTCTCCCTGTCTGCTTTTATAAGCTCATCTTAGTCCCCTTGGTTCAGCCTCTTTCCTATATTTGGAAGGAAGGGATAGACACTCCTGCCTGCTCACAATTTGTGCTCATTTTCTGCCATATACAGTGTGTAAAGAAAGGAGCTGCTCTTTTCCCCAATTTTAGTAACTCCAGGACCTGTTGGTGTTTGCAGATCTTCTGTTGTGAGATTTCCTCTGCTGGGCACACTCTCTCCTGCCAGCTGTGACCACAGCCGGCATGTCCCTCTGCTCTCACCTACATGTCAAAGAAATAATAGTGCAGAACGGTCCTGCCTCCTTGCTCCTGCTCATGGGATGACTGGGCAGAGCAGCACAGTGGTGAGGGAACCCAAAGTACCTCTGTATGGGCTGGAGAGCAAGGCCATGGGAAAGAAAATAGGAGATAAGGATTCATGTAGGATCAGTTATGGCAATGCTTGTGGCTTTCCATCACTGCATGGGTCAGAGAGGATGAGAAGAGAGACCATGACTGAAGTATGATGTGACAAACCATGGCAAAATAGAAACTGATCAGAAAGAACAACATCCAAATCTAGCCAGAGATGGATAGTTCATGAATGCCAAACCATTAATATGCTACAGAAATTTATCTCCAAATACAACTTTGGCTGCCCACGGCGTTCATTGTCCTTGCTGCCAAAACAAGCTGCAGAAGCCTTGTCACTTCATGCTAAGAAGGTTCTTAGACATGGATGATTGCAATTCCCATATGAGAAGGGTATTGGTAAGGGGACATAGTAGCCACAAAACCACTGGGCACCAGTCCCCTTTGCAAGCCTGCTAGGACAGCACAGCTCTGCTCAATCCTGAGCACTCATGGCTCAGAGCAGCACTTTACCTGAATCCCTGGGGCTGCAGGCTTGGCCAAGCCTGGGGAAGGCAGAGCCGAGTCTAGGAGAAGCAGGCTATGAAAAGATACATTGAATCTACACAACTCTGGCTTGGGCAGCACAGAATTAGGACTGGCAGCAAGGCCTGGCCACAGGTACCCTTCCTTGGAGCAAGGCTGTGCCAGAGGCTTCTCGGACCACACTGCCAAAACACCCTTGAATCCACTTTAGCCCACATGTGTGCACTGAAACTATAGGAAAGCAGTGGGAATTAGCATGGAGAAAAGCAAAACTGCAGCAAGATTCCCCTGCTCTGCAGGAGAGGCTGGGGAACAGGCAGCGCTTGGAACTGGGCTCTCCCATCCCAGGGCAGTACTGGCTGCTGTGGGGGTACTGCCTTCCTGGCCCAAAAACCTGCATGCACATCTCCACTGAGATCAAATCTTCACTGACGCTTGCAAAACCAGCAAAGTTGACTCATAAACTCTTGAAAAGGGGGTATGAGTCCCCTGGGGCCAGGGTGGGCTTTGAAGGGAGGTCTCCCAGTCCCAGAAGCACTGTTTGGTTGGCACAGAGCAGCCAGGCAATGGCTGGCAGGGAGCAGCTGGGAGCCTTCATGCATGGATACAGTGAGGTCCTGGTGCAGGAGAGGAAGGATCTCTTCTGATCATCTTCTGTCACTGTTCAGTAACCCCCATTTTCTCTCTCTTCTGCACAGATGTTTATCCAAAGCTGCAGCACCAGCCTCCCCTCAGCGAAATGAAGCCTCCAGGACTTGTGTGAAGCCAGAAACCCACTGTAAATAGCTCCTGCCACCTCCCAAAGCACCACTCTGGAGTACCCTGGGACACCTGCAGCTGCATCACAGGGGGTATCACCTTGTCTTTAGGACACAGTGGCTGACTCTGCTTCTGTTTGCCCAACGAGAGCTGACCCTGTGCGAGTCAGTCACCAATGTTTTAACAAACATGTTCCATGTTGACCTTCATTTCATTTAAGGTCACTAAAAATGGCCACAGCCACATATCTCATGAACCATGAATTCCTAGAATCCCCCTAAGCCCAGAGGATGAGGGAAAAGCTTTTTTTAGCAGTCATCCCTTGTGATTGTCCCTTTGAACTCAGCACAGTGGATGCACTGAGAGCAAAAAGCTGAGACACACCAGATCAACGACCAGTTTGGGATTTTGTCCTGATACGAAATTGCCAGTGTTATTCAGACAGGGCATTTCCTGGTCCCAGGCATGTCCAGAGCAAGGGAGATGGACCCCACCCCCAGAATCATTAAGGTTGGAAAAGCCCTCCAAGATCACCAAGTCCACCCTGTGCCCAACACTCACCTTGTCCCCCAGCCCAGAGCACTGACTGCCATGTCCAGTCATTCCTTGGACACCCCCCCAGGGATGGGGACTCCAAACCTCCCAGGGCAGCCCCTTCCAAAGCCTGACCACCCTTCCCATGAAGAAATTCTTCCTGATGTTCAACCTGACCCTCTCCTGGGGCAACTTGATGCCATTTGCCCTTGTCCTGTCACTTGTTATCTGGGAGCAGAGCCCGACCCCCACCTGGCTCCACCTCCTGTCCCCCTTTTCCCCAGGCTGAGCCCCCCCAGCTCCCTCAGCTGCTCCTGCTGCTCCAGCCCCTTCCCCAGCTCCATTCCCTTCCCCGGACATGCTCCAGCCCCTCAATGTCTTTCTTGTTGTGAGAGACCCAAAACTGGACACAAGATTCGAGGTGCCTCAGTGGTGCCCAGCACAGGGGACAGGCACTGCCATGGTCTTACTGCCATAGTGTGGCTGGTACAAGCCAGGATGTCACTGGCCTTCTTGGCCACCCGGGGACATGCTGACAAACTCCCCACACCCAGCTGTGGAAGCAAAGAGCACCTACAGGCAGAAAGAGCCACTCTCCTGGTTTTCTCTGGCTGGTCCAGGTGCCCAGATGGGAGCAGAGTTCAGGAAAACAGCTGGCACTGAGCAATTTCCCATGGGAAGCCACTGCTGCCAGCTCATCACAGGTGTGTGCTGAGCCCTGCCCCGAGAACATCCTGGTCTGTTTCAAATCTCTAACTCAGGGCCATTTTGTACAGCCATAAGCTGAGACATCATTTCATGTTCTCCTGGCCCAGCAAGGATTAGTAGGTTAAAATAAAAAAACCACATTAATTACTTTCAGATTTAATTCTGATCGATAAACTACACAACCAGCTACCACAGCATTGCTGTTCCATGCCTGCTATTGGAAAGGCCTCACTTTGCATTACAACAGTCATACTCTGATTTCACATGGTTCCCCATCATCATATGACATCATCTGTCAAGATTATAGTTGCTATAAAATCTAAACAGAAGGTAGCCTGGAGCAAGGGCTGAGATACAAAACCATGCCTCTCACACTGTCAGGAGACTGGGGGAGTGCAGGTGAATCTGCATATCAAGATTTTTGGTTTCTTTTTTTCTTTGGTGTTAAAGACATGCATTAGATTTTCATGTCTCAAGAAGTAAGTGTACAAACCTTTCTATGTCTGGGCTTGCCTGTGCTTCAGAGCCCTGAATGATTTACAAGCCATATGATTTGGGATGACAGCTTCATGCAATTGAAAATCAGAGAGTCCCACAATAGATATAAAACTTACATCTCCCTTATAAATGACAACAGGAGTTGAATGAGTGGGACAGTGCAGGTCTTTCAAGCCAATCAGAAAGTTCCAAAATTTCAGAAAGCTGAAGAAAGATTACTGTTGCTATTCTGTGTATCTGGAGTTTTCCAGAGAGAAACTGCTTCAGAAACACTCTGTATTTCCCTCTGGCAAAGTAGCTGGTCTTTGCACTGTGCAGGGGAAATCAAACAGGAATGATTTGTTTCTTCTACAGGGAAGAGGCTGGGCTAGACTCAAAGCAGGCTGTGGACACCTGGGTTCCAGCTTCTGGATACGGGATTTCAGGGGGACATCCAGTTCCCAAGGGCTTGACATGAAGCTCCTTGTGCTATGAAGGGGATTGTTAAGCACCCCAGAGGGACAAATCACAAGCTCTGCTATAAAAGGGGAGATGTGCTTAGCCTGAGCTAAGTGACTTTGCTAAGCCCCCAAGTGGGGATGGGCCCCACTGTCACACTTTGAAGTGACCAGGCTGGCTCCTGTGACTCCCAGCAGGACCAGCAGCCAGGAAACAGGAGACCCAAAATCTTAGCCTTGGGATTTTCAGCTTGAGCCCAGGCCACAGTGGTCACCACAGCACTATTAAGTTGCTTGTGGCCCAGAGTAAGGGCTCAGCTGCACACTCGTGTTGAGAGCAAAGGCCCCCCTTAAGAGATGCTTTCAAATGGGAACAAAACACACTAAAAATACAAACTAAGGCAAGAAATGCTGGTGCAAAGGGAGAGATCAGTGGGTGAGGTGGGATGTTGCATCTTCTCATGAGGTTGTATCTAGCACAGGGAGGTTCTGCTGCTGCTGGGAGCTGGACTGGCACAGAGGTGATGGCTGTGGTGGGACCAGCTCTGTGCTGGCACTGTCCCTACACCTCTGCAGGCACAGCCCAGCATGGGCAAGTCACTGTACACAGCACAGCAGGGATTTCTAAAAATCCGTCTGGTCTTCCTTGTCACTGGAAATTACTCCAGTGAAGGCAAAGGTCTAGTTAAAGAGCTAATAACTGAATCTACTGGGATTTTCTCAGAAACAGAAATTATCTAGAAATAAGCACTCCAAGAAAGCCCGAGATGAGTGTTACAGCCCTTCTGCATTACAGCTGCTATTTCAAAAGTCTGGGGCACTAAAACCAACAGCAGTAAAGCAAACAGACAATGTGGATCAAGTCACAACTAAAGCTAAATTCTCACTGCAGCTAAGTGTCTTCTGGCACAAGGAATGGTGATCCTTGATGCATTTTACCTAATGTTCACCAGCTTGCGGTTTCAATTCCTTTCAGATTTCTGAGATATCGGATGCCTGGGTTGTCCTTGTTCCTGCCAGATGTCTCCAGTAAAAGATTTCATGAAAAGTTCAGCAAAATACATCCATGATTTCTGAGCCTTGGGGTTTGGAGCACACGTACCACGGGGAGCTGCAGTGGGCACATACACTGCGAGAGCAGGCTTCAATCTTTTCAACATGGACCCAAAACCAGAAAGTGTCGGTGCCAGACTGGGCCACACTGATCACCCTGCAAACCCCTTCTCTCTGATTTGGTCCCTAAGATCATCCAACCCAGAGCACTAACCTGGAGAATAAATGGTGAACAAATCCCCTGCTGATCACTCAGTCCTTCCCTACAGAACCCCCCATGCCCTGGGCTTACCCCCCTTTTCCAGAGACACCTCCCAGGCTGATAGGTGGCTCTGTGTCTAACTTCACAGACCTGGATTTGAGGGCAGGGGGTAGGGATCTCACACCCCTGAGTCGAGGGGACACCCCAAAACAGCTCCCCATACATGGAGTGGGAGAGGTGCCAGGTCCCCTCTGCCCTGCAGTCGGCAGCATCTGGCTGGACAAGAGGCTCATCTGCTGGCCAAGCCTGAACCAAAGAGTCACGGCTGGCAGTGAGGCATCTGTTGCCCATGTCCCAGCAACTGGTGGGAAGCCCCAGAAAGGGCTGCAGACACTACAGCTTGCTGGAGGACCTACACCAGAGCCTACCCAGGGTGCTGGTTACTGCAACGTGCCCCCACTTGTTACAGAAAATGAAAAGAACAAATGCCACCAAATTACCCCCTCAAGCTCCACAGAACACAACCCACGTAATCCTGACCATGACAAAGTGGCTAAGCATATATAGGCCATTTCAGAGGACATGGGAGCCATGGAATTACACAGACTGGGCAAAATCCATTCCCAATATTTTCTTTTAAAAGCAAAAGATACTTATTTCTTTGGCTCACAAGAGCTCAATAGGGAAAAGCAGCCTTTCTGTTTTATTTGCTGAGTGCCTGGATCTCCTTCCTTAGCTCAGAGCTCTGCAGTCCTGCTCCTCTGGACTCAGTGCTACTCGTGCCGATGGCCACCATGCCTCCCTCCCCACCCACACAGCCAGAGGCAGTGCCAGCAGATTGCTCCCATGGACAGGCCAGCTGCATTTGGGGTCGGGACAAGGGGCTGCTGGTCACAAGGTGCAAGATCTACCCTTAGCACCATCCCACACCAGCCAGGACTGCCACAAGCTCTGCTGCTTGGGGTTTGGGTGGACATGAAATTATGTCCTTGGAGAAGAGTTAGGGTGAGTCCCAGGCCAACGACACCCTGCTTCAGCTTCTCACAGGCAGAGGACAGTGAACCACCTTCCTTTGCCACCAAAACCTTCCTAGGGTAGTGCAGAAAGGCCCAGGGCACTGATGCAGATGCACATCAACTCACAACCAGCCCAGGGAACAGCAGCTGCAGGTACATCTGTTGCTCTGTGTTGCCAACATCATTGCAGACACAGAGCTGTCCTGAGGTGAAGGTCACAAGGGTGCTGTCTCCATGAGCCACATTGCCTTTCAAGGCTCGACCTGGTGCTGCCAGGGAGCTTTTAGTGCTGCCCTGCATTCAGAAGAGAGCACTCATGGCTCAATATACCCCCACAAATTAAAGGTGGATTTACTGGTTGGTGTCTATCTATTTTTGCACAAAGAACTTCGGGAGAACGAGGAGGTTTTGTAAGCTGCAGCTGAGTAAGTTCCCTGGCACGCTGAAGGAACCTGCTTTATTAAACTAGTAATACACAGCTTAAAACATGGAATGAGCTGGCTCTTGCACAGGGGAATGACTTGCAATCATTCCTGCCCAGGTCTCCCCAGAACAGATCTGCATACTCCCAGCAACATGTACAACTGATGTAGAGCTACTAGAAGTCAGGGGCTAGGCACTCTCCTACCAGCTTCCTTCAAAAAAATCAGTTTCCATTTGAATCAAGTCAGATCCTATAGTTCTCTTCCAGGAGGGAAATAGTTAGCTTTTTGCCCTCGCTTTTAGACTACCAAACCTAAGGGCAATCCAGTAAAACTGACCTCCTTGTCAGTTCACATCTAACAGCAAGGACTGTGGCAGTTCCCCCTGTGGCACAGACCAGAGTATCTGCTTCGCTCAGTATAGACTCACTGCCCCAAGGTTGGGAGTTCCTGAGCAGTCCCAGCACACACTGTCCTGGAGCCACAGCTACTCCACCAACAGGGACTGGAAGCATTGGCTGCAACCAGCAACCTCATTGCATCGGGACAGGCTGTTCCCAGCTTTGTTTGACTCCTCAGAAATCTGTACATGGCTTCTTTTACCTGACTGAAACACAGCGATATGGTGGAGTGCTCAGCCTCCATCTCCATCCTGTAGTTCACCACAGAGCATGTGAAACCGCTCACTCATCCCAGATCATGGCTAGGGGCCAATGGGAGCACATCTTCAGAATGCAGGGTCAGTGCTGGGACCATGAAAGTCTGATCAAGTGAGAAAAGATTCATAAAATGTGGGTATCTGCAAAGACAGTCAGAAAGAAAGAAAGAGCAACAGGATTTCCAACCACACATAGCCTTGACCTAAGCTGGATACGATAAAGACTTGGTTTCCTCCTCAACCTGTGAACAAGCAGCAAGGATGAAGTGGCTCTGGGTGGCTGCAGGAGGACACTGAGTTTCAGCTTCCATCACTGGCCAGGCAACTTTGTCACTGAAGCTCAGTGCCACTGAAGAACTCTCACAACAACAGCTCCACTGTCCCACACCTGCAGTGCTCTGTAGGCCAATAATGCTACTCAGCCAAAATGTCACCAAGCAGGGCTGGCTGTGGCATTTGCATCAGCACTAGGAGCCTGAACCCTGAGTCTGTACCAGCTGAACCCCTGTCTGGTCAGCACAGCACTGCTTAGCCCTGGGGAGTGGGTCAGGGAAAAACAACTGGGCTGGGAAGAGCCTGGAGGGATGCAGGGCCTGTGGCAGCCACAGCAGAGCAGAACGATGGCCACATGACCAGGTGCCAGCTCAGCTACACACCTCAGTCTTCCATGATTGCCACCAAGTCTGTCCCATCCCTTGGCCTCATGCTAGGTGTTTTAGTGCTCTCTGCACAATCTGCTCTGGCCTGTATTTAAACCAGCTGTGCTGCAGAAAACTCCTCTGTTGCCTCTCTGTACTCCCAATACCCAGGAACCCCCAGGGAGCTGAGACACAAAGTCAGCCTACAGCCCGGGAGTCCCTGCAACAGGAACAGCAGAGCTGTCCTGGGCACTGCAGCCCTCTTCCCTGCCCTCTCACTGGCACTGCTGCAGCTTGCCCCTGAGTCAAGCTGGCTGGTTTGTGCTTTGGAGTGGCTTGGAACTGCTCCTGAGGTTAGGTGTGTCTCAAAGAAGGTGCTGGTACAAATCCGTGCTAAGCAGAGCGTGGCTGGTGACAGCTGGGCCAGCAATCCACAAGCACCCATGAGCCCAGGAGGGTCCCAGCAAGACCCTCTGGTGACCCACCAAGTCCTGGAAGCACGGGGGCCCAGCTGGCACTGTCAGGGATGTGAGCTTGTTTGGAGGCAGCAGGCAAATCCAGCGCTGTGGGAAATACCTGCCCTGAAATGGTCGACAGTCCCTGCAGGGCACAGCAGGGTGTGCTTTGGCTGGGCACAGACCAGGGACTGCAGCAAAGCCCTGTGTGAACACCTACAGGCAGGACAGCCCTCACTGTCCCAGCGCAAGGCAGGGGCTAGAGCAGCCCTCCTCCCAGAGTCCCACGCTGGGCACAGCTCCAGCTCTAGCTCCGTACAGAGAGCAGGACACTCCACAGCTCCTTTGGCTCAGACTGGATGAGGCCAGGGAGCCACAGCCTCTGCTGCACTTGCCTGCTCTGGGCACACAGGAGCTGGGCAGCTGCACATGGAGCAGATACATTCCTGTGGCACAGGCCTTTTGATCCACATCAATATCCTTAAGATCAAAAGTGGATTTGGGCTGAGCCCTTTTGGCTATCCCTGCAGGCACAGAGAGTATTTTCACACTGGGAACACACATGTGACAGAGTATGGAAAAATAAAACCTGATTTGGATTTTGCCCAGATGACAGTGGACCAAGGCCCAGACTGGCCCCCACACTCTCAAGGGACACCAGCTTGCCCTCCTGACAGGTTTCTTCTTTAGACAAAAAATAATGAAGAGGGGGAAAAAACACCCATACAAATGTGTTTGGAACACATCTCTGGGACATAAAAAGAGAAGGTGACTGGGAAGAGTCAGTGTGCATTTATCATGAAGTAAATCACATCTGCCCACCCCGACTGCCTTTTGTGATGGAATGACCAGATCTGTGAGAGAACAGCGGGCACTCACCAACATCAGCTCCTCAAGCCACTCGCCACAACACTTGTGTCCAAGAGAGGAGTTCACAGCCTGGATATGTGGGCATCTAGATGGGCAAAGAATCTGGCTGGGCAGTAGGAGAGGACAGCTGTTGATGGGTCACATGCCTGGGGCAGCCCCTTTGTCAATCACCTGGAAGAGGAAACACCACACTGGCTTATCCTGCTTTGCAGAGAACAACATGGGGAGGGACAGCTAATACCTCTGGGTCCTGGCTGCCATCCAGAGGGATCCAGGCAGGTCAGAGGGATGTGCTGGCAAGAACTTTATGAAGTTCAACATGGACTGATGCAAAGTCCTGCACCCAGTAAGGAAAACATCCTTACAAAAACACATGCTGGGACAGGGCAGGGAACAGTTTGAGGAGAATCTGAGGTGAAGATGGTCAGGGGCCTTGAGCTGGCTGTCACATAAAACATAAAGACAGATGAGGCAACAGGGCTTGCCCAGACTGGGAAGGAGAAGGCTTCAGGAGGACCTAACAGCAGCCTTCCAATACCTATTAGAAGGTTGTCAAGCAATTGGAATCAGGCTCTTCAGCCTGGTGAAGTCAAAACGCTGGTTGAAATGAGAGGTTCAAAACTGGATATAAATAAAAATATTTGCTTTAGCAGGAAACATTATTTTACCCATATAGAGGTTGTGCAGCCTCCATCCTTGGAGGTTTTTGTGCTCTAGCTGTGTAAAACCTTGAGCAACCTGGTCTGACCCAGTAGCTGCCCCTGCCTTGAGCAGATTGGACTACAAATCTCCCAAGGGTCCTTCCTATCTGAGTTATTCTATGATCTGGACAGAGCACAAGGATCTGCAGATGTTTAAAGTCACAGTCTCTGTACCTCTTCAGTCCCTGACCCTGCCCATACTGGTGCTGAGAACATTCCTAAAACAGCCAGCTGCACTCATGTAGCTTAAGTATCACTCATTAGTTGAGCTCCTCCACGGCATGAGGAATGTGTTGCCTTCCTTGGGTAGACAAATGGAGCCATTTCTCATTCCTCACACATTTTGTAACTAGTCTCCAGCCTGGGATGGCACCAGTGCTATGGATGTCAGCCACTGAGAGGAGCTGCTGTTTTCCACTGGTATTTTCCAGGACAGGCAGCCTGGGGTGGGGTGTGCCTTGGGCACACACAGCAGAGCTCTGAGGACAGGCCCTAGCTGGACTGTGCTCTGTCCTCCCTCTGTCTGTGGGGCACCCAGGGGTCCCTGTTTGCCCAAGGTAACACAGGTTCACCTTGCAGAGCACCAGGCTCCAACAAATTTGGTTCCCAAGTGAAACTTTTCTGGTATTCCCGGGGGAGAGACCCACTTAGGGAGATGTCCCAGGCCAGAGCCCAGCACAGCCCTGTCACAAACCTGACCCTGTCACAAACCTGCCCCTGACACAAACCTGGCCCTGACACAAACCTGGCCCTGCCAGAGCTGAGCTCCTGCCCCACGGACCAGCCACTGCAGTCACAGCGACAGGGAATTTGGGTACAACGAGTACAGAGGGAGTCTGCTCTATTTCTAATACTGGACTGGAGAAATACTGAACATCCACTGGCAAGGCATCTCCAAGCACCCACGGCACATTCCCTGTCCCTCCTTGCCCAGCCCTGCCTCCTCCCACTGAGCACCCAGCACAGCTCTTGGGCCTCCGAAATATGCAAGGAACAGAGCTGTGCTCCTGCTGTCACCGAGGCAGGGCAGTGAAACCCTAACACTTGCCTAAGGAATATTTTTGTTGTTTCTAATAAACAAACAAAACTCCAAACAAACAAATACCAAACAACACCAACAAAACCCCACAAACAAACACAATAAAAAAATTGCCTCACTTCCAAAGAAAGCTTCCCTCCTGGGAAAGGCCAAGGGAAAAGTGATGGTCATGGTCAACATAAGACACAGAAAAAAGCAGGACATCAGTTGCTCCCACTACCAGGAGGCAAGGGACACGTCCCTCCATCCTACACCTCTCTGGGCTTCTCTCACACAACTCCAGTCTGCCATAAGCTTCCTGGGTCAGGTGGCCCTGCCTTTCAGGGTGCAGAAAAACAAGGTAAAGGACACAACACTGCCAAAACATTTGGGAGAAGACAGGAACCCTGCATTTGTCTCTGTAGCAGGAGTCAGCTGTAAATGATCTTTAAGGAAATCAATGTAGATGGAGTGGCCCTTCCCAGGTTGCAACCTATGAGCTGAGTTTGCAAAGCCTCAGGGCAAAGGCTCCCCTTGTCCAAATCCTGCTTTAACTTGGTTCAGCTGTAACACCTATTCTTCTGAGGGTGTGCTTCTGGCTAATTTATTTCTACTTACCATTGCTTCATACAATTCTGGTTTTACACACACCATAGGTTGCTGAATAAAGCATTTGGCACTAACACACTACTCCAATATATAAAATACAAGCCTGATGTGACAGCAGAGACCTTGAGAAGGGCAGAAAAAGGTTACTGTGCAGAGCACAGCCACAAGATGGTACGAGGTAGGGCAGAGACTTGACCCTGAAGACTCCACAAACACAAACGACTCACAAGGGGTCAAATAAATACAGACCCAAAGGTGTCACCTATTAAAGAGACCAAGTACCCAATGTATGTGAAAATGCATGAGTTGTCACATGGGAGTCACACAAGAGAAAAAGGAGCATCTTGTGGTAGGACTGACTTCATTATAGAGCCAGTTCTTGTTGCAGATATGAGAGGCGCAGTGGCTGTTTAACAGCAATTTACCATTATCCAGCAATCCTTCAGGAACTACAGTCAGTTTTCACTATTTCTTTCCTGTTGCCAGTAACAACTGACCAGAACCTACAGCACATCACTGTGCTGAGCAGCCCATCTGCTGACATTTTTGCATGTGTCTCCATGAGCTAAACCCACTCCCTTTAAACCCCTCCTGCTGCAGAGCCTGCCCAGGCCGCTTTGTGCTTCCATTATGTGCAAACCACCAGCAGCACAGTGATTTTGGGGAAGGCTCAAAGAAACTGCCATGCTTTTCACACCAGTGAAGCAGAGGGGCAGTCAAGAGTCCCCAGGCACCAAGGGAGGGTTCAGTGTGGAGGCTGCACATTGGCATGACAGGGAGAAACTCCCACACGGCACAAAGGCAATGCTGGCATGTTGGTACCAGCTGCTGAGGGAGATCCCCACCCTGCCACAAGAGACAGGACCCCAGGCCATGCCCTGTGCCTGGAACTGGCTACCTTACATTAAACTCAAACCACTCCTCTACTCAGTGATCTGTTCCCCTCCCTCTCTCTTAGCCTCACCATCAACCCTCTGAACTTTGAAATAGTCTCTTTCCCATTCCTTTTGGAAGACAGATATGACTGAAAAACAAGTACTTTGAGTCCTTCCAGTCCCTAAAGAGTCAAATTACAGTATTGAAATTCATATTTTATCCACAGGCCATCTTAAATGCTTGGGACTAATCAGCAGAAGCACAGATTTTAAAGAGGCAAACCCATGACAAAGTGTCAGATCAGCTGCTTCATTCATCTCCTGCATCAGTAGTTGATGCACGTTGGTTGACAGGAAGCTCAACATTCAAAGCAATGTGCACTGGCAGACAGAAAGCCAACCACATTCTAGGCTGCAACAAGGGAAGCCTGGTCAGGAGCTCGAGGGAGGGGATTCTGCCCCTCTACTCTACTCTGGTGGAGCTCCAGAGGTCTCCAGCCCAGCTTGCCAAGGACTACCAGCAGCAGGTCAAACCATGGCTCATATTGTTTCAAAACACACTGGTGTACAGGCGCTTGCACAAGGAAATGCAGAGGTGCCAAAAGTCAGCTCTGTAAGGAAAGTTTTGAAAATTACTTACCTCCAGGATTGTGGGGAAAAACAAATGCTGAGGAAAGGCTCTTCTGAAACAATGCAACTGTTCCATAAAAATAAAATCATTATTGCTAGGGTACCACTTCTCAAAGACACTAATACCATTGATAACAGATTGGATTTCACTTAGCCTCTAATTGATAGAATTTTCTTTGGAACCACTCCTATTGCCTACTGCAGTCAACTGAGCCAGCACAAAGAGGGAAAAAAACTAATTTCCTTTTCAGCTATTGAGGTTAATTCTACTAGGACACTTTTTAAAACTCCCACTGTAAACTGATACATCACACTTTAAAAGAGAAAAAACCACCTTGTTTAAACTATTTGAGTGGCAAAGAAAAAAACCTGTGTCTTGGAACTTTGGGAACCTTCCTTCCTTGAAAGAGCAGTTCCAGAAGAATTCCGTGTGAGACATACTCTGTCACAGTAACCTTCCCATCACCTCAGGAGGCACCACAGTACAGGGCAGTTGATGTGGATCTGCACTCCCCATTTGGGGTCTAGAACTGCTCTGGAACAGGTGAAGTTTACTGTTTTTCACAATTTTTTGACGAAAGTTTTCCATAGACTTTGCACCTTCCCTTAGACAGGAACATCCTCTTCCAACTCCCACACTCAGGAGACCAGTGCTACCTGCAGGAATACTTGTGTTCAGTCTAGGACATTTATGGACTCACATCAAGAACTCTTCTGGTTTGTCTCCTGTGGGCCATTCTCTGTGGTTCAACTGTCTTAAAAAAGCATATTCAGCTTCCGGTGTACATGACTAGAAATAAATACTGTTTTCTAAAAAGAGGGAAAGCAGAGCAAGAATATGAAGCTTGACCAGGATACAAAGTTCTGATGATATTCTAGTCAAACCTAACTAAGGAAAGGAAAATATATCTTGCTTATACAAAGCAATCTTTATTTTCAAATGCTGCATTGCATAAAATGCATCTGATTATCAGCCCTGTGCATGGACACACAGCTCCCCCTCCACCCTTCCTGCTCAGCACAATCAGAGCAACTACATACACAATCATTTACACCAGAAGAAAAACCTATTTGCAATCCATTTCTCTTTTCCTTATAAGTGAACAGTGTTCACCTGGAAAAATCATCCAAAAAACGCATTTCATTTCTGCATTCAGATGAAGAGATCAGGCACACTACAGGGCTGGTCCCACATGTGGAAGCTGCTGGTGCTTTCTGGGCTCTTCACCTTCTTAACCTGGGTAAGGGAGCACTCCTCAGGCTCTCCTGCTTGTCCTAGTGCGACTTCCTCTCCAGAAGGCAAAACAGTGCAGAAAAATCAGAGGGCAGAGCTCCTCTGAGAATGCCATGGCCCCATGGCTCTTCATCAAGCAATCCTCCTGCAGTGACTGTCCTTTGCTGATGTCTTGCCAAGACATACCAGTGATACACATTTTTCCCAAATGAAAAGTGTTTTCTATTTTTTGCTGCCAGCAATGTTTCAGAGAAGTCCCAAATTTCATTCAGCAGCCTGGATCTTGCTGCAAATATCCATGGGGAAGGCTCTGTAGAGATCTTTGATACTGGTAATTTGCAGAAACATGACTGCCTTTCTTGTTTGACGGAAAGGAGTTGTGTGCTTCTGCTTTAACTCCAGGGTCCAATCCCAGCCAAACCTACAGGTGATGTTCACAGTGATCTTTGAAGACTTTGTTTTAGGATCTGTATTTTCTCATGTGTGCAGCAATAGAAGCTGAAATCTCAGTGCTTCTCTTATTCTGGCCATAATAGTCCACAAAGTCACCATCTGGCCCGAGGAGGTACATTATTATTGTGTGATCCACCTGCAAGAGAGCACAACACAGCTTGGTAAAAGAGATCACAGAATCACACACCACCAGGTCAGAAGGGTCCTCATGGATCAACTGGTCCAACCTCCCTTGAAAAATACATGGCCTGGACAAAATGGCCCAGGACCTTGTTCACGTTGAGAAAACCACCACTTCCCTGGAAAGATTATTCGTAATGGTTGATTTTTCTCATTGTGAAAATTTTTCCTCTTCTGTTCAATTGGAATCTCCCCAGGAGTAACTTGTACCCATTATGCCTTGCTTTATCCATGTGACTCCCTGAGAAAGGGGAGCTTCCATCTTCTTTGTAGCCACCCTTTAAATACTGGTACATCCTGCACATCTGTCAGCATAAACACTGTTTAGTTCAGCGTTTGGCAGCCACAAACTTCTCCCCAGGAAGCTAAAGCAAGACAAGGAAAACCTCAGCATCACTGCTTCTCTCCTTTCAGGCCAATGGTGGGATTGTTGGGGTGCCCTGTACAGGGCCAGGAGTGGGACTCACTGATCCTTCTGAGTCACTTCCAGCTCAGTACATTCCACGATTCTATGACCAGCTCAGTGATCTCTGCTAGTTTTACCCAAGAAAATAAACAGTGAAAAGTTATTGCACACTCAGAATGTGTGAAGAAATACTTCCAGCAGACAAGTCTTGTCTAAACTGGGGGCCCCATCCTGCAGACCTGAGGGATGACAGTTTTCCCCCTCATTTTTCCCCATTTTGCTCTACTTCTCATGATGCTCCATGGCACCCACAAAGTATTCAAGCTCCTGCTGCTAACAGAATGTAAATGTAATATAAACAGGGTTATTTTATTAGACCAAGCTCCCTGTCAGGGCAAACAGTGGGATCCAGCACCTTCCTGGGATGCGGGAGTGGAGCCAGGAGTGTCTGCAGGATACAGGGAAAAGTGGGGCGGGGGCCCCCCCTGGCGGCCCCTGCAACAAACTCACAAATGGGTATCTGGATTATTCCCACTGGATTTATATCAAAATCACAGAATATGCCAGATCAGAAGGGACCCCCAAGGACCATCCAGTCCAACCCTCAGCCCTGCACAGGCCCATCCCCAAGCCCCAGAGCATCATCCAAACCCTCCTGGAGCTCTGGCAGCCTTGGGGCTGTGCCCACTGCCCTGGGGAGCCTGGGCAGTGCCCACCACCCTCTGGGGAAAGAAGAGCCTTTCCCTGAGATCCAACCTGAGCCTGCCCTGACACAACTCCAGCCATTCCCTGGGTCTGTCCCTGGTCCCCACAAAGCAGAGATCAGTGCCTCCCCCTCCTCTGCCCCTCCTGAGCAAGTTGCCCCTGCAATGAGGTCTCCCCTCAGTCTCCTCTTCTCCAGCTGAACACACTAAGTGCCCTCATTAACTGCACTGCACATTTAAATTCCACTGCAAGGACTGTCTGCACCCAACTGTGACAACACCTTTATCAGCAAAGACACAAAGTATTGGTGATGGAGGCCATGAATCTGATGGGGACTGAACACACCTGTGCACAGAGTTCAGTTGTGTTTGAAATGAGAAATCACAGGAGCATTTCCAGGACCACAAGCTAAAAGGATGCATTAAACTTAATGGCATTTCTGCCACTGAAATAATGTTTCTCATAATTTTACTAAAGTGGGTTCAATTCAGATATTTTACTCCAGTTTCAAATTTTCAAGATAAGATCACAAAATCAAGTTGTAGCAGACAATTTTTCTTAAGCAAGCTGAATGACAGTTTAGATCCTTCAATTGGAAACTATTAAAGAAAAAATTTAAAAATCAGGTTGCCTGCTCAGAACATCCTGGGCTGTGGAAATCAAATGGTCATAATGGAGTGCACTTTGGGTGCAAAAGACAGTTTTTCAAGCTGTGCCTGCCTGAAGCCTGCACTGCTCCCACTGCATGCCCTAAAGATCATGATTTGAGTTTCAGTGCAATCTTGTAAATCACAGAATAAAACAAGTAAATCGGATATTCTGGTACTAAGAACTAATGAATTGAGATTACTAAATAGGAACTCATAATATTCAAGTAATACTTGAAAAAATTCAAATAGATATTTAGAAATTATAATGTTGTAGGGATATGAAACTGCAAAACACCAGAACCCAGGGAATTCCCAGGGATGATAAGACTTAATCCTGTCACAAGAAGCTGATCCTGTCTACGGACATGCCTAAAAGATTCAATTAACATTTGACAAGGTTGTAGCTTCTCTGTCTCCACTGTCGAGATAAGAAGTATCCCCTGGCCCGAATCCAAACTGGTGTGGCAACATTCTATTGTTTCCTCTGCCCTTGTGTTCATGAATAATCTTAATTACCATGTGCCATTCCACGTTTAACATAACTCAGCCTCCTTATTGTAATAACTCTATATACATTGAAACATGTATCTAATAAACAGATTTTGTTCATGCCCCTGAGAATTGAGTCTGTGTTACTGTTACATAATTTGAGCATAGATAAATGCTCATCTCAATCTTCTTTCCAGGTCAACACAAGCAAAGGCTGTAGTGGACCTTTTCCTCTTCCCCACTCCACAGCAGAGGAAACAGATCCCACTACTGCGCAGACACCAGACCCATCTCCAACTGGGAACACAGGTCCAGGCACGACATAATGGGGAAAAAACCTCACTGGAAGAACTGACAGAGTAGAAATTACCTGGATCTGCCACAGGTAGACACGTGACCAGTCTCCAGCTCTCCCTCCCAGGCTTGCTGTTGCTGCTGTCCTGTTTCCACTCTGAGTCCTGTGTCCCCTGCCCTCCCTCGTCTAGCATGCAGAGCTGCCTCCCAAACCCAAGAGCCTGTGATGGATCCTGAGGGGATGCAGGTATATTCTTCCTCTTTGGCACCACACCTGGGGCTCCCAGGCTGTTCTCCCAATTCACTGGCCTTTCTTCCTTGCTGTCCTTTTTTGCCCACTCAGACTCACAACGCCAACACAGAGCAGTAGTCCCTGCCTGGCTCCTGAATCTCTTCTCCCATGGCCAGTGTCACCCTCCAGCCTCCCTCCAAGCTGCTGTCATCCAGGGAGTTATTTTCCTTGGCTAAACCCCTGTACTGTCCCTTCATGGCCATGTCAGGATCCAGGTATCCTTCACTAGAATCCACATTCCTCCCTAAACTCCAGCACTCCTTCAACTTTTCCAGCCTCTTTCCATCAGCACTCCTCAACTTCAGTTCACTCAGTTCAAGTTCTGTGGAGTTCTTTCCCTCTCCTGAGCAGGCATCCTTTGCCAATCCTGTTCCTATGACCTACTCTCGCATTTCCACCAGCTCCCTTCTAAAAATCTGATATTAGGCGTGTCTTTTGATGGGTTTTAGAATTATTTAAATTGGTGTTCAGTTTCTCCATTCAAATACAGTATTTTAGTGATAGGCTTCTGTATCTTTCCAGTTGCCACTTCAAGTGAAAATAAGTTCCTGATCTCCCATCTCACAGCCTTTTTAATGATGCAAAGCAGGGCAAATCACCAGTGAGTCCATCTTCTCTTCACTGAGATCATGTGCTGCTCTTGCTGCTTCTTATTATGCACCACTGGTTTTGTTCCCCTAATGTTTTTGGATAATTTATTTGCAGAAGTCAGGTGGTTTTAAACTAGATTTTTTAAAACAGATTAAGAATCAACAATACTGGATTAGACCCAGCCCAACCTGCCTCAGCATCCCACCTCAAACAGTGGTCAACAACAGTCATTTGAAGTAACAGTATAAAACCAGCAGCAAAAATACGTTACCTGCTTCTATTACCCTCACAATCTCCAAACACTTCCAGCTCCGAGACTTCCTGAACTAGGCAAGATTTCTGTGCATGTCATAACCCTCAACAGATTGTTTTTTCCAAAGACTAAAAGCAAGTGCCCCTGTGGACTCCCATAAAATTCCACCATTTGCACCTGTAGCAAGGAATTCCACTCCCACTGCAACAAGAATCATTACCTTTCTTCATGAACCTGATTTTAGTTTCTTCTGATGTCCTTAGTTCTTCTAGCAAAGAAAAAACCTGAAGATCATATAATGTGTATCCTCACTCATCCTATCACCTGTACTGCTTCACTCTTCCAGCCTGCTCAGAACATGGCAAGGAAGGAAAGCCTTGGCAGCAGTTCAGAGCCCTGTAATGAATCCTGTCACTTCCAGGGAGTAAAACTTTGACTACCCAGTTAAGCCTCACTTAAACCTCATTTTCCTCATTCCCACTATTACTTTACATATTTTATTCCCACTTAAATTAGCATTAATTAACATGCTCTCTCTTGCAGGTCATTTGTCACAGGAAGAGGATCCCAACAGTATCTGTAGACAGATATCCAAGTCTCTTGCCAGGAAGACCCCACTCCTTGGTGCCATTTTGGCAGAGAATGAGTTGTTACTCACTTTTAATTCTCATTTCTCCCTCTTCTTATTGCCTCAATTTCCGAGTTCCATTTTCACTTTGGTGCACACAGGAAAGCAGCCAGTCAAATACATTACATGTCAGAGAGAATTTGACTTACTGCCACGCTTGCTAGTTCCTGTGCTACTGTCTGCAGGCCTGGGACATGTTTAGAACACACTTCAGGAAGGTTCTGAGCTTGTAAGAGGGCACGTTGGTTCTGACTGAGACCTCTCAGCCAGCTTAACAGAGCAGTGCAACAAGGGCTTTGTCACATGGGACTTCAGCACAGATCCAACAGCTGGTTTTAAAAGCTATATGCTGCTCTTTTCCACAGCCTTTCAGCAGGCAAAGGCCCTGCTTTGACTTACTATGTAGTCGTTGTCCTCATCCTTGGGGCCTTCGCTGTAGTACACACGGTAAGCTTTAGCCACTTGGTCAATCTGTGCCCTCGTACCAGTCAACCCGATCAGCTTTGGAGAAAATTCTAGACAGAAACAAGATATTCTAGTGAAATGAATCCCTTCAAGAGGCTCCTTTTCAGTGCTCTGTATTGTATGCTATGAGACATGGGGGATCAAAGTGGTAATACCTTTAACGTATCTCGCAATGGCTTCTTGGTTGTCCCTCTCAGGATCGATGGTGATGAAAAGTGGGGTCAGATTAGGCAAAGATGGAATTCGATCTGTGACATAGACAATTATTATTTACTTTACAAAATCAGAAATAATTTCTCATCTCCCTTCAAACAGCCAAGTAACATCAATCAAGGCCACACTACGTGGCCACTGCTAAAAAAGGCCATTTTGTGCAGCTCAATCTATGTAATTTGTGAATGAAGTAAATGCCACGAGAAGCAACAGTCTGCGTCTATGCTGGGAGCTTCCAGACCCCCAGCCCAAGCCCTGCCCTGCTCAGGAGGCATGAGAGACTGGCTGTGCTGCGGAGGATACCATGGTGTGATACATGTGTGGGAGCACAGTGGCTCACACAAGGAAAGCACACCAGGATGTTGGAGCAGGAGGAAACTTGAAGACACAATTCAGGTTCTACCTTCATGTTCCAGCTAAAGCCTTCACTGTATTTCCTTCACTTTGGTCCCCTTTCCCCCTTGCTTGGTTACTATTATCCCTGCTCCATAATTCTTCAGGGCATGCAGACTGAGGAAACACCCCTAACACACAGCCCTTCCCCTCCCTCCATTTCACAGCACAGCCACTCTACTTCAGGAAAGACCCTCACAGACATCTGTTCTCAGGATTAAGAAAACAGAGGGGAAAAAGTCCTAACATACCTCACAGTCACTTCTTGGCAAAAATACAATGCGATGCAATCCCTGTAAGATGCCATACTCATGTTTTACTCCCCAGCCCCCTCTTTTGGAAGGATCAGTGTTGGCATGTCAGACCCTAGTGACAAGCAGATTGATCTATGGATCGCTCTGCAACTAATTCAACTACTGAAAGCAGCTGACAGCATTTTTTAAAAAAGATCATCAGTCACCACCATTTGTGACAATTTAACAGAATAAACATGACCCTCCCAGTAACAGGACTGCTACACCAAATTCCCCCGATTCCCATACCAATTTCATCTACCACTGCAATCATTTTCTCCAGTTCATCAGGGCAGACGTCGGGGCAGTGTGTGAAGCCGAAGTAGATCAGCACCCACTGGCCGATGTAGTCCTTGCTGCTCCGGGGCTGTCCCTCGTGGCTGACGAGCGAGAAGGGCCCTCCCAGCAGCGGCTTCCCAATGCCTCGATTTCGTTCCCTCTCCAGCTCTACAAAACACAGGAGGGGATCAAACACACCCCTGCTGCTTCCCCGGAGTCAGGCACTGTGCAGGGGCACAGGCAGGGCATTGCCAGGGCAGGATCCACCAACGCCTGTGTGTGGAAACCCAACGTGCACACAGCTTCCAAAGAGTGTTCCTTTTGGACAAAATCAAGCACATCACACATTTCATTTGAAACATGGCATCTTCCATTTGTTATCCAACTGCGTTTTTGTTTGAAACAAAAGAGAAAAAAGAGGAGACAAAAAGCGATAGTTGGCCTGGAGAGAAACAGAAAAGTGAGCACCCTTTGCAATCCGAAGGTGCCGTAAGGGCTGTACCATCCCCGCTTTGCACAGCGCACCCCGGCGGGTCGGGGCTGGGCAGGACGGGGCAGAGCCGGGGGGGCCGCGGGGCCAAACACAGCCAGCCCGGCCCAGGAGCTTTGAAAAGACTGAGAATTCAACTGTGTGTAACCTGTGACACGGTTCGGCGGCAGTTCCGCGCACACAGGCACGGAGCAACGCCGCGATGCCGGATAAAATACACGCGGGTACAAAAAAATACACCACCCGACCACGAAAAACACTTCGCCTGAATACACGAAACGCGCGGGCCGGGCAGGGGCCGCACTCACCCTGCTCCTTGTGCCGCTTCACCGCCTTCATGCCGCCCAGCAGCGCCCCGCCCAGCGCCGCCGTGGCCGCCAGGGCCCGCCAGGACACCAGCTGTGGGGACAGGGGAGCGTGTGTGTGGGGCAGGGCCGGTCCCACCGGACCCTCGCCCCGCCCGCCCTCAGTCACTCACCC
>VXBX01001172.1:93671-204705 GCA_013400415.1 Scytalopus superciliaris
CCGGCTCGGCCCGGCTCGGCACAGCCGTAGGGAAAACCTGATCCACGCGGACTTGCGGTTCGGTTTCGTTCCGTTCCGGTGGGAATTGACGGCGCTGCAGCAGGGTCGGGTTGGTTCCCCCCGGCACTTGTTGATGGTTGAGCAGCCTTGCAAAAACGTGGGTATTTATTTTCCAGCAAGGCCTCAGCAAACACCCTGTGAGTTTCTCCTTTAAAGTCAGACCATTGGAGAATACTCTCTGCTTGAGCAGCCTCTTAGGCCTTGTTAGGCTGAGGTGGCACAGTGCTGGTTTGTTTTTCTTCAAATTAAATAAATACAAGGATCGTAATACTAAAGAAGCTGTTCACCCTGTTTTGGGAACAGGAAGAAGGAAAGACCTTTCTGTCTGTGACAGAGGTGCAGGTACTGTCAGCAAATAATGTTTGTCACAGTTATTTGTTATAGTCACTGTTCCATCCTCCTCGGACAGACTGTACTGAAACTGATGGGGATTTGTTTGGGCAGAGAACTGATGGTTAAACTGAAGAGTTTGGTATATGTGGAATAAAAAGGTGAATTTTGACTGTTTGTAGCTTACGCTTTGCACAGGATTGGGTACCCCTTGGGCCTTGTCAAGGTATTATCTGCCTTTCAAGAACCAGAATCCCAGACCTTGTGAATTAAATGCACACGTTAAAAACTTGACCGAAGCTGTTGCGATTGAACAAGAACTGGCCTTGTTGCAGCACAGTTACAACCCTCCATGTAATTCCATATACCCCCCTTGTATTTCCACCTGACCCATTTTTCATATTTGAGTTGTTCTCTGAATCCCCTGTGTCTCTAGGGCTGACGGTTGGATTTGTACCCTGATTCCAGAACCTGTGATGCCCTGTGAGCTTGTGGTGATGTAGCATCTGCATCCTCTCTCCCGGTGGAGGAAGGGCAGTTGGTTCTGTTGTAGCTGGTTTGAGTGGCTGTTTCAGTATTGACTCTGGACAACAGGCCAGTGTGATGATACTCAAGTGCTGGTGGTGAAAGTCAGTGTTGGGGTGGCAACAGATGAGTGTTAGGTGCCCTGGGAGGAGCTGAGCGTGGGATCCTGGTGGGCTCTGGAGCAGCAGGTCACTGTGGTGGTGCTGGTTCCTGGAACCTGCAAGAAACTCTGTTCCAGGAGGACAGAGAGCCCTCTGCTGCCATGCCACCTGCGTGGGCTGTGGGTAGGATGGGAAGGTGCTGGATGTGGCTGCAGATGGTCTGCAGGCTGCTGGCGCAGGTCTGGCTGCCCTGTGAGGTGCTCTGTGGCCTTGCACAACACACTGTCCCTGCTGATGCCAAGGCAAGCTGAGCTGAACAAAGCAAACCCCCCAAGGGTGTTGAGTGTTCTGCAGTTGGGGTGCTCAGTATGTGCTTGTGGTGGGGCTGGGCAGGCACGGGAGCAAGGGAGGTGCAGGAATGCATTGCTGGGTGGGGAGAAGGGTAGGTAGGACTGCGTCAGTGTTGATTTAATTGGCTTAAACAGCATGGTGAGGTGGAGCAGGGAAGTCATTAAGCTGGAAACAAGTAATTATACATATAAAAAAAGTTTTACTCAGTTAATTTTCAGCCAGAAACACTCCAACCTGGCTTGTGCAACTGCTGTTGCGAGGGAGGTTGGGAGCAGGAGAAGGTGGGACACCTCCCACGCTGAGGGGCTGTGGCAGTGCTCCTCTGAACAGCAGTCTGTTGCTTTTGGAGAGCCTGTCCACAGGACATGTGCTTGGGCAAGCTGGCCTGAGGTAAGAGGCCCTCACAGGGAGTTTATGTTTTGGTGTGAGGGCTGGCAGTTTCATACAGGGATCTGCTGTGGGGGCGTTTGGCGGAGGCTGCAGGTGGGGAAGAGTTGGAAGAAGGTGACACAGGGGAGAAGTCTTTGTGGAAATTGAGACCCATGACATGGATGTCTGGAGCTAGGGCAGTGGATTCAGAAGGTCTCTACAGGCCACCTTGTTTTGTTTTTAATTTGATATCCTGCAGCATTTTTGATGTACACAGACTAAAGTCCTCCAGGAGATGAAGGGACACTGTTCTGTCATCACGCTGGGCTTACTGTGCAGCTGTGGCACTCTGGCCTCACAATCCAGCAAGGGCTTGCTTCAGGTTTTGTGAACCTTGGTGTGCTGTGTGCCCCAGCTTCATGCTCCTGTTTTCTCTTGCCTACCTGGATTAACTGCCCATGGCAAAGGAACTGCAGCTTCATTTCTTCCCAAATGGTCTCTTGGCCAGTGCTGTTCATGATGCTGTGTTCAAGGCACAGCTCTGAGGCAAAGGAGAGCTGGAATTCTAAGTATTAAAATAGATTCTAATCGATAATTTTTTAAATGTTTGTTATGTGCACATTGAGGTCTGTCTGGATGCTGCTGACTGCTGGTGCAGAGTTGTCCTTCTTACTTATGTGTAATGTTAAGTTCAGGAACTGTCCCAAATATTTACTGTCCTGTATGTTTTGTGGAGAAAACAGATTCCGTGGGAAGTAGGATACCATGCTTTGACAGTGATTTAAGAAAAAAACAACACTCAAACTGTAATTGGAACAATTTTGTGTTTCCCTCCTTGCCAAAATTAGTAATAGTCTTTACTGCTGACATTATGAAGAAAATGATCATTTGAAGAAATGATGGCATGAAATCTAGAAATGTAATTAATTCCAAGGCATAGGGAGAATTTTGATTCTAATTACAACCTGTGGAGTCACTTGTCCTACCTCCAGTGCCAAACAGGAGCTGGAACCACTTACAACTAGGTACTATGGATTTGGCTCCTGCATTGGGCATTCGGGAAGACTGAAGGCAACAGGGACTTCTCCAAATTCTGGCTGAGTGGTATGCTCTGGTGTCTTTCAAAAGCCAAGCAGAACTACTGTATATGTCTTCTCAGAATGTGCATGATGGTTCAGTTGTGTTGGGTGGGAATTCCTGGCCCATTCAGTAGGAATTCAGGATTCTCAGTTCCCTTTATATGTGACTGTGGTCCTGTCTGCTCCGTCATTGATGTCTTTTCCTTCTTCACCTAACTCCAGCCATAACTTTTCTGTTTTTAGCAAAAATCAGAGGAGATCTGTCTCTAGTGAGAGAGCCCTCTATGAATGTGAGGCAAGGAGCCTGGACAGGGAGGTTGCCAAGGGGTCTCTGAGTGCATCAGAAGATGAACTAGAGCCCCTGTGTCACCTTTGGGTGCCATTCAGGACATCAATGACTTACTGGAGTTGGGCAATCAGTTTGTGCCTATTTATGTGGAAGTTCTGCTCTGTACCTTTCTCTTCCTGGTAGAAAAGAGCTGCTGTGAGGCTTTTTAAGGCTCAGGAGTTGTTCATGTTTGGCAGGTGATGAAACTGGTGAGCGCTGTGGTGGACTGGCAGTCCCCCTTGTCAGGTGGGTTTGGTGTGGGTGTGTAACTGTGCCGTGTCACGGGGTGGTCATGGCTCCTGCAGGCAGCACTGGCAAAGGCAGAATAGTGCTTGAAACCATTTGTGACTGGTGTGATCCTCAGTACAGGAGTTCAGAAAGAGGTGCTATGATTCCTGTGTCCTCTGCTGTGTTGCTGCCTTGGTGAGTGCATGGAGTGAGTGCAGCAGCTCCCCTCCCCACCACGGAAGGTCCTCCTGGACCCAGGTCTGGCAGGAGGAGAGGAGTGAGGTGTTGAGATGTAGGATCTGTTGGGCTACAGAGTGGGCACTGTCAAAAGGTCGGCAGGGGGACTTGCCTGTCTGAGCCAAGGGGCATGGTGGGTGGAAAAAGTGAGAGGAGTTAGCAGTGTGAACATGGCAGTTTGCTTAGGGAACCTCAGAGGGGAATTTGGGGAGCCAGAAGTCTGTGGGGAGATGCAGTTTTGAAGGAGCAGCAAGTGAGCATCAGGTTAGGTATGTAGCAGTGTATGAATGGCCAGGTAAAATGAAATGTATGATGTAGATATGAAAGCAAGGAAGATAGAAAAGAACAAGATAAGAAAAAAGGGATTGGAGGGGAGAATTAACCCCTGTCCTCAGTAGGCAGTAAAATAAATGTTATCTGTCCCTGTGTATTAATTACCTGTACTTATGCTAATATAGGCTAAGTGAGTTGTGTCTTTGAGAGATAGGAACTGATTGAATACAGTCAGGAGGCACCTGCACTCCTCTTACCTTCAGTGGAATTATCAAGCCAGTGTGTGTTAGCAGAAAGCACTGGTGCAGCCTGACACTGGCAGACTGATGGCTGTATGTCTATCTGGACACATTTGCATTTGTTGTGGAAGGTAAAGATAGTTGTATGATGGGCAAACCAATGTATTTCAGTTCATTTGTGACCCCAGTTTATTCCTGGTTGGATCCTGTGGCCATGTCTGCATTGTGTTTGAGTCTTGGCATACACCTGCACATGCAGGACTGTACTGGCATGTGTGCATATGGTTTGGCATTTTGGCTTTCTGTTTTAGTTTAACTGTAATCAATTCTTGAGCTGTCTGTTTTACTGGTAAAGGGGCAGCCCAAATGTAGTAGTTAATCTCTTCAGACCCTTGGAGGCCTTTTCAATTATTTTATGCTGATTTGAGGAAGCGAAGAGGCATGGAAGTTGTACTGTTGTCAATGAAAATGAGCATCGTCCTGTAAGAGAAAGATGAGTTTTTTGAGAAAGCAAAAAAAGGCCAAAATGTGTACTTTCCAAACTTGATGTTACTGAAGAGTCCCCCAAATTAAATTTGTGTGTATGCAGTGAAGTGTTGCTTACAGGAATCTTGTGTAACAAAGTCAAGTTCTGCATGTAATTAAAGACACATAAACACCCTGTTTGTGTCATACATCAGCTGGGACCTGACAACTGTTTTGAAGTCAGGTGTCTTCTGTTGGATTTAAGTTTGATAAGATTTTATGTGAAACTAAAAATGAAGGTCTGCTTCGCAATGGAGGAATAGCTGCTGTAGCCTGTGGAGACTGCAAAGAATAACTGCATGAGGGAAAGAGGCTACATAGGGTGGTTGTGTAGTGCTCTGCCCCATTAGGCAGAAAACTGGAGGAAATGTCCATCCAGGCTTCATTGAAGTGATGTTTATAAAAAAGTAAAAATCTCTGAATGGATATGATGCTTCTGGCATCCTCTCAAAGGCTGGAGTGCACTGATCTGGACCAGCTTTGGAAAGGTGTTGGTGATGTTCCCAGCTTTCATGTACCTTATTTAAAATGGGGTGCTTTGTACTGAAATATCTCCTTAGATGTGGATGTGAGTGTTGCCCTTCTGCCACATGCTGACACAGCAGCATCCGCCCAGGGAGGTGGGGATTGCTGTGCTGCAGCAGCAGACTGAGGAGAACCTGCCTGATTTTGGGGTTGACACTTTTTCTTCTGGTTCAGGGGGTGTCACCTTGAAGTATGGGCTTTTTCATGGATATTCTGGTCAGGATGGGTTATTGTTGTGCAGTCGGCTGGCTTTGGAGAGATGAAAAAATGTTTTGGCGATTCCTGTGTTGATCCTCGTCACTTACAGCTGTTGGAAGTCAGTTGGTCCAGTAGTTATTGCGTTTTAAAGCTGGTTTTATATAGGTTTGGTTGGCTTCTGTTTTTTGGTTCTCCCTGTTCACTTCTGCTGCTGCTCCCTTGGTCAATGCCCTCAGTAATGTGATTCTTGCAGTGTGTTATTCCAGGCTGCTGGCATTCCCTGCAAAGGCCTTTTGTCTGTCTTCTGGGTACTCACGTTTCTTTTCATGTTGTGGACTTGTTTGATTGCAGGAGGGTTGTGTGAGCAGTGGTTAAATGATAGTGCAGTGCCTGTTGAGCAAGCAAAAATGTCTTCCTTTGAAAAGGTGTCTTCCTATAGCTGGGTTAGTTAACATGTGGCAGTTTCTCATGGTAAATCCTTGGTGAGAGAGACTTCACCGGTGTTTCTTCAGCTCGTAGATAACTGGGATACTGTGCCTGTGCTGGGCTGAGAGTGGAACAGCTATTGCATGTTCATTATCCTTTCATCTGCACATGCCCTCCGGTGATGCCAGTGCTTGTGTTTGGAGGGTGTCTGGAACACAAGTGTGAGACTGACCCCTTGCAGTCAGCACTCACTTGGGGTCTTTAGAGGGCTGTTAAAATATTGAAATATTTGATTATCAAAATCAGTGAGAAGGAAAGTGCTCTGAGTTATCCTGAAAGTGCCAAAGGGTTAAGCATGAAATTGCAGGGGAAGTGGATTGCATCTCCTCCTGGAATGGGGTTGCAGGAAGGATTTGTGTAGCCTTGGAGCCCTCTTTGGTTTTCACTTGCGGTTCTTCTGGTTGTCTGAACAAGACAAAGTAATTTTTACTGTGACTCTGCACCCTGTTTTCTACCCCCATCCCACCTCCTTGTACTGCTGCTGAGTTGTTGGACAGGTTATCTCTGTTACAGGTCTCTTGCTGAGGTTTGCTAGGTGGACTTATATAAACTGTGTACAAGATGCTTTGAAAACTGCCACTGCAGGTGACACCTCTTGTGGTGTGATCCTGTGCTACCAGCTTTTAACTGAGTGCAAGTGCTGGTACAGGTGTACCTTTTATATACTTACACCTTTAGCATATGCAGCCTTTCTGTTCACCCAGAAGGCATCTCCCTTGCTGGGGCTGTGTTTGTCCCCTGGCTCAGGACCTGCCTTACCCTTGATGGGGCAGAGCTCCCCGAGCTGCAGAGCAGGGAGGGGGTAGGATGCTGCTGCTGTGGGTGGCAGGAGGGAGGAAACCCACCTTTCCAGAGGTGGGCAGAGAATATGGTGGCTTGGCTCCATCACTTGTCAAACCATGCTGGTATAGCACAGGGGTGTACGCTTATCCTAAATCCTGTGCCCGCTGAGCTAAGCCTGAGTCAGTTGGTTCCCCTTGCAGGCTCCCTCCTCCCTGGGATGCTGACACTGTGTCAGCCAGCCCTCATAGCTGGCATTGCTGGCAGGGCAGAGGTGTGTGTGCTGCCTGGGACAGACAGCCTGATGCTTCTGACTCACCAAAGAGCTGCTCTGCTGCTGCCAAGATAATTTTGTGGCCTTCCCAGGTGCTGGTTTTCAATCTTTTGTATGTCGGCTTGAGTAGTTCATCTGGCTTCTGTTTTTCTGTTTGATTTTGGGGGGGTTTTGTGTGTGTGTTTTTGCCTGTCAGGGATCAAACAGATTTCCCCAGTAGCATTGGGCTGGGAAGCTGCAAGTGTAAGAAGCAGTGCTCTGGTGTACAGTGACCTTTAGATGTAGAAGAGCACCATATTGGGGCTCATTAGCTTCCTTCTTGTCTTTAGCCTCAGTGTTTTTACCTCTTGGGAACTGTGCCTTAGTGAATTGGGCTTTTTCTCAAGACCCTTCCTGAAGCTGAAGGGAAGGATAGACTGCAGGGATTTTTGCAGTGGGAGACTTGAACTGATTCCTGTGATTTAATATGGTAAACCCAGAGGACAGCAGGGATGTGTTTTAAGCCAAAGGATGTGAAAGAAGACTGATAAACTTTGGCAGCCAAATACATTTGGAAATAATGATAAGGGGGAAGAGAGAATTGAAAACTTGCTCTACCTCAGCCACAGCAGTAAAACTTTATGTCAGCCTGAGCATTCAGGAGCCGCTGTTCTGAATAGGTTGTGGCACTGACTTCAGTTCTAAACTTTTCATTCCACTTTATTTTAGGTTAGGTTAATCTGGTTCTTATGGGCATCTGCAATCTTACTGGGTTTTCTTTTGTTTGAGGGGAAGCTTTAGATCCCAAAGATCCCTGTGATGTGTGTTTTTTGGTCTGCTTAGGTGGCCATTTCTTCAAGATTAGTCCTGCAGGTGCAACATGTTTGTGGCTCCTCATGGTTAGGTGGAAAGCTGGAAGTGTGATTTTTGTCAGATGTCATAGGTATGTTTAAGTCCCTGTGCATGTTTTCACATGTATTCCTCACTGGAGCTCTCTGCAGCCCTGCTGGGTGCCTGCTCCATGCTTGCACACACCCTGTGCGGGGCCTGTGAGATATTGTTGGCCTGGATTTGCGTCAGGAGCATCATGTGATGCTGCAGAGCATCTTCCAAAATGTGTGACCTTGACTCCTTGGGCTGTAGCCCTCCGTGGCTGCATTTCTGCTATTGCTGTTAGTGAGGAAATGCAACATGGTGTTGTGGAGCATCCACTGCCCGACGCCCTCCAGGTCCTCCTCCCAGGTGAGCTGAACTGCGTGCAGGTGACTGGGGCGGTGACTGTGCTTAGCAGGGTAAGGCCATTAACTTCTGCACGAGCATCAAGGGAGCCTGAGTATGTATATTGCACAAACGGTGTATTTATTAGCTGCTAAATTGATTTCATTTTGTGCAAATCAAAGCCTCCGTGTTTGCCCTTTACTGGAGGCAGGGCCAGCCCTCCAGGAAGCAGACAGCTCTGCTGGTCCTGGAGCAAACAAAGAGTCCAAGCAGGAATTAGTCTGTGTTTTGAATAATTTATCTGATCTTTCTGAGGTGCTTCAGGAGATGCCCTGTGGCGTAAGGAGGACAGCTGGTGGGAGCAGACAGCTGAGCTGAATGGGAGTTTATCCTTTATCTGTTTTTGTCTAGGCTTGTTTTTTTTTTTTTTTTCTGTGGACCAAAAGGGTTGTGTGGTTTGCTTTGGACCTAATTCTCTGAACTGAATTAGCCATCACTTTGCTTTTGGACCAAAGAGCAAAGTGTTTGTACTTTGAAGAGGTTTGTGGACAGAGATAAAACAGTTTCCTTTAAAAACATATGGCTGTGTTGTTTGACCTGGGAGTGGCTGTGGACTAAGATAAAAGCAATGCATTTGGAAACCCCTTCTGGGCAGCAATGGAACCATGTCTGTAAGGACCAGTTCCCCTCCTGAACAGTGTCAGTTCACAGTCTGTGTGCCAAATGCTGGAAACCTTGTCCTGTTTTGATGTCCTCTTCTTTCCTCTTGTCCCACTCAGAAACCTGGATAGGCAGAGGGTAAGAAGGGGGAGGATGGTCAGAATGTCTCTCTGTAATGCTGGCCAGGACAGAGTCACGGAGATTTGGTCCATTCCCCAAGGTCCTTTTTGCTTTGGGTAGCGCGAATAGTCAGCATGTAGAAAATGGATTGTTTCGATGTCAGCTTTTAAAGGTTTCCTTTGTGATTTGGGGAAAAGTAGAGGTCAGCTCTCTGCTTTCAGATCTGATATAGCCCAACTGTTGTCACTAGACAGCGTGACATTGTGGTATATGTTTACATGCAAGTTTACACAAAAGAATTGTCAATGAGCTTGGACCTCTGTTGGAAGCAGAAAGGGTTGGATGCAAGGGTTTGGAGATGTGCTGCTTTAGGCAGCAGCTTGGCAATTGAGCTCTTTCTGCACTGGGGCTACATGTTGGGGAATATCTGAACAAGCCTGCCAGTGTTCTTCTGGAAATCCAAAATCTATTTAAAAATATATTTCTAGTTAATTTATTTCTTTTTGAGAAGAATTGGATTATTATCCTGGAGCTGATCCACCCAGCCGGTTATGCCAGAATGGTGGCCAGATACATTTCCTAGGGGTTAAGCTTTGCTACTGTGTATCAGGGCTAGATATTCTTGGGGCTGGGAACAAAAACTCTGGCCTGTTCCCCTGGGTTTAACCACTGCTGATGAGGATTGCAGCTGAGCAAGTGGGAGAAGGATCTCAGCAGGTGTGCAGGTGGCGAAGGTTGAGACAGGAGTGGTGTCTGTGGCCTACCTGTGTGTATGTGTGGCTGCATGGGAGGGCTTGCTTGGCTTCTCCCTCAGTGACATGATTTGGGATCTTCTGTGGCTTGAAGAAATTCCAAATCTGATTTGTCAGGACAGCTGCTTTTTTCCTGCCCTACAAAAATATGGTAGATGAAGAATGTGTGAATGCGGGGTTTATTTCACCGAAGCCCTGGAATGTTTCTGGGCTGGTTGTTTGCTTTAATATAGACAGGCCTTAGTCAGGGCTGACTCGAACAGAAGCCTGGAACTGAACTGACAGCAGGGAACATGCTTCGTTGCTGAGCTGCCAAAGCCTGAGCTGCACCCTGCCCTGTGCCAGGGCACTGTGCTGCTCTCACAGCACCTGGGACACAGTCCAGGACCGGCTTGTC
This sequence comes from Scytalopus superciliaris, assembly GCA_013400415.1. NCBI lineage: Eukaryota > Metazoa > Chordata > Aves > Passeriformes > Rhinocryptidae > Scytalopus > Scytalopus superciliaris. Next base: position 103,706 of record VXBX01001172.1, read on the forward strand.
CAAAGTGTGATTTCCATTTAGTAAATAGAAGCTTTCTGGGAAGGTTTGTGTTGGGTTTCCCTCTCAAATATGAGTGATAATTCTGGCAGCAGAGCTCTGACTGCCCACTGTTCATGTTCTCAGAATAATCCTGTGCTGCCATATCCTGAGTCTTTGAGACCCAAACCAAACACAGATAATGCTCTGTGACGATGTTCTCTACTGGGTTGATGTCCACATTGTGGAGCAATGCACAAAATGAGGGTGTAATAATACATCTTGCTATCTCTTCAGGTGTTGTGTTCAAGAGTTTTGGGTTCAGCAGACAATACTGATTGCTCCATGGCAGCTGAGCTGGTAAAGAAGACTGGATCATCTTCATCCAAGTTGGCAGGAGTTGCTGCTCCTTTACTGCCCAGCAGGAACACTGACTCATGTGCCAGGAAAACAAGTGACTGCTCAGTCAGGGTTACACCAGGGTGGCTAACCCAAGTGTACCTATTCTCCCTGGGTTCCAACAGTCTCTGCATTTGCAGCAGGCTCAGAGCAATATTTTTTTTCTTCAAAGTTTCTACCCATAGCTGAAGTATAAAATGCCAGCTTGTGATACAGGTGCTATTCCCAGTACTTTGGTTGTTGCTGAAATGGTAATTGTGAACAGAACTTCAGAGTGATCCTGTGAAGTACTTTTGCCCAGTGCTTCAGACGAACAAGGTCCCTCACTTTAAAATGGACATGGAGATACTGGAACATTCCAGTGAAAGGCAACATGGCTCGTGAAAGGTCTAGAAATCATGTCTTAAGAGGAACAGCTGAGGGAGCTGGATTTGTTTAGTCTTGAGAAGAGGAGACTAAGGGGGGACCTCATCACTCTCCACAACTCCCTGAAAGGAGGTAGTAGTGAGGTGGGGGCCTGTCTCTCCTGCCGTGCCCTCAGTGAGAGGACCAGAGAAAATGGCCTCAGGCTGAGTGGAGATTCAGTTTAGATATTAGAATAAATGTTTTCACTGTTTGGGTGGCCAGGCATTGGAACAGTTGCCCAGGGAGGTGGTGGAGTCAGGATCTCTGGAGGTATTTAAGAGGTGTCTGGATCTGGCATGGGATGATGTGGTGTAGTGGCAGTGCTGGCTTGATGGTTGGACTTGATGATCTTGAAGACCTCTTCTCGCCTTGATGATTCTATGATTTGATGGCAACCAGGATATGGTAAAACATGAGTTTCATCGGTCCCAAGTGTGGCAGATGTTTTAGATGACTATGGCTTTGATATGTTCTGGTCCATGTTATGACTCAAAGGAATACAAAGACTCTTGGAAATGTCTTTGAAAATAAAAGAAAAATAATCACAGATAGAAACGCAATGAAAGAATTGTGTCTGCACTACACATGCACACACACACACTCTGGTGGGACCAGCCAGAGCCCAGCCAATGCTCTTACTCCCCACCAAAGGGGGAACTGGCAAGCTGGGTGCTTCTGCCATAATTTTCATGTTTTATCTCCACTAGTTACCCCTTTCTACCTAATGCATAAGCGTATCAAGCTCCTCTTTAAAAATAGTTTTGACTCTTGGCTTTCAGGAGACAATTTCATTAGCTGTGGATGTTCTTTGTGTTGCCAGATTGTGGTGATTTCATGACACTTGTGTGGCTGTTAGTGTGGCATCTTTAATAGACACATGCTGCTCCCTCTGTGATGCCTGTTTCTCGGAGGTGTTTCAGGGGTGTGATGGCATTCCTGCCATGGAGTGCCTTGGGCTGGGCAAAGAAGCACCCTCTGCTTTTCTTTCCAGCATATGGATGCTCTGTTCCTGCTGATGGGAAGTTATTTGCAGTAACTTTGGAGTTCGCATTGTCTCTGGAGTTTGCTGACAGCCTTGCATGGAGCAGAAAACATGGGCAGCATGGGGCCAGGCTGATACCTCAGCTTCCCCCTTCCCCAGATGCCTCCAAGGGCAGTAGCACCAGGAGCAGACCCAAACTGTGCTGGTGCCACGAGCAGAAATGAGCTTTGCATTGCTGATACAATGTCATGCACCTCTCACCTTCTCAGCAAAAAATTGCTAGCCCTGGTGTTGTGGAGAAATTGCTGCATTGTAAACCAAGGTGTTGCAGGTCAGTTTGCTCTGGGTTGAGGTGTGGGGCAGACGAGCAGCAGTGCTGGCCCTGCCCAGCTTTGCACAGGTGGCTGCAAAGGTGGAAAACTCTTTGTGGTGCTCTGAGAGCTTGCAGGAGCCAGGAGGACTGTTTGTGCTTTTGTGTGGGACAGTAGGTTTGTGTGCAGGACTGGTGCATTCTCTTTAATGGGAGCTCCAAGGGAGAAGGGGTTAATGGGGACAAGGGCAAGGGAAGAAGATAGCTGGATCTGAGTTGGGGATACTGGCTGATATTTTTGCAACAGTCTTCTGTTACCCAGTGTGAGACTGTGGGGATTAGCCGGGCAGACTCTCAGGCTCCTTCCTTATTGAGGGCCCGCCTGCCCTCTGCAACAGCAGTAAAGCTTTTTTTCCAAGGGCTTTCAAAATCCAGTGCACTTGGGGATTTCTTGTTGAGAGACTCTATGGTGCTTGTTTCTTTAGCAGAAAAATTTTGTGTTTGCCTCTAGTTATTTACCCTAGTAAAAGGGTCAGAAACAGCAGGCTTGCTGCTTCCTGAGAGTGTGGCAGTGCCAAATTCCCCATGCACGTGGCTTTAGTGCCTGCACCACCAGAGCCTGCTAGATCACACCTGCGTCTTCTGAGTGCTGGCGGGTTGGTGTCACTGCTCAAGGAGCTGGAGCTTTGCCATGGCCTGTCCCTTATGTCAAGAAATGGATCTGTACCCAGGTCTGCAGTGTGGTTATCTGGTATGATCCCTGTGTGATTAGGAAGAAATTCTTTACTTTTGGAAGAAATTTTTTCCTGGGCGAGTGGGCAGGCCCTGGCACAGGTTGGGCAGAGAAGCTGTGGCTGCCCTATCCCAGGAAGTGTCCAAGGCCATGTTGGACAGGTCTTGGAGCAACCTGGGCTAGTGGGAGGTGTCCCTGCCCTTGGCCCAGGGAGTTGAGCTTTAAGGTCCCTTCCCATCCCAACTGTTCTGGGATTCTGCGATCCTGGGTTTGCTGCTGGCAGGGGCAAGGAGGGGGTGGTAGCTCTGCGCAGGGGGCACTGGGCAGTGCTGCTTGCCAAGGCTGCTGCTGCACAGGGGAACTGCCATTAGCAGCACCGTGGTGGGATATTGCAAACAGCCACTGCACATGTCCTCCCCTGCTCTGGGCAGGTGTCTTTGGAGGTGTGGAATGCTACGCTGTGGTCTTTTGCTGCAGTGGTAGTGCTAGAGACACAGGATTTCATGGGAAACAGCTGAACTGTCTGTTTTAAAATACTGCCTAATATGAGCAGATTTACTGCAAAACTTCAGCTTTCTGTGGGCAAAACGGTCTCTTCAGTCTCAAAGTTTGTTGCCTGTTACTCCATATGGTACCCTGGTCTACTCCTGTCCTGCAAGGTGCCAGTCCCCATGATGGTCTGTGCCACCTCTAAAGGTTGGTTTATAAAATGATGAATCCTGACACGATGGGATTGCTCTCTGCCCACAGCAGCACAGTCTAAAGTCTAGAAGATCTGGATTGTAGAAATCTTGTGACTCTGCATTTCTTTCAATTTACATGAAGATTTTTTTTTGTTTGTACTCAGTATTTGTTACAGCAATTCTAATATCTGGGGAGATAATAGTTTATATTTTTTAAACATTTGGTGTCTTTGGGTTTTATTTCAGTATATTTTGTGACTGCTGTTCAGAGACGTTTCTTCTGAGATATTTTATATAGAAGATCGTTTCTTGGCCATAACTTTTCACAGACTGATGCTTTTGTGTCTTGGAACAGGTGAGAAGGATGTATACTTGAGTGTTCCAGCACAGAGCAAGCCTGCCTGTCAGAGTTACTCCCCTAGGATGGGGTTGGAAAGCACCTATTTATTCTGAGCTAAGAGAAAGCTATTAAAGGATTTAGGCATTTATTAAAGGCATTTAGGAAACTTGATGTTTGAAGCAGGAATTTCAAACCTCTTTTGCAAGGTAGAGCTGTGTGGCAGGATTTGATTTGGATTTATAGACCTTTCTGGGGAATATCTGAGAAGACAGTGACTGAGATGTGAAAAGAGGTGGAAGGGAAGTGTCTGCCCCTGGGAGCTGTGGCCTGGAGGCATCAGGATGGGGGAGCTGTTGTTAATGGCTCTGCAGGTGAGATTGAATTTGAGATGGGACTTGCTGGGAACAGCTGGCATCCAATGGTTCATATGAACTATGGCAGCCTAAGAAGATTAATTAATATTTATTAAGGACAGTGGCTTGCTTTTGTGTCAGTCTTTTTGCCAATTCCCTGTTGTCTGACATGTTAAGAAGACTGTAGATGGTTCTGCAAGGGTTGAGTTACTTCCCCAGCAGTGCTTTCAGCTGAAGGTGGGATCTTCTGTCAGGCACAGACAGTCTGTGTGTGTTGGAGGGTTTGAAGTCTGCTACAAAACAAAAAATCCTGAATAAATGGTATTTTGGGGGAAAAAATGGGATATAAAAGGGCTTTGTCATCAGAGGGTTTTTCAAAATAATGAGGTTTTCCAGAGCTTGACAGCTGGGTCTAATGGTAGATAGCCCCTGAAGCAAATGGGTAATGAATGAGATCTTAGGGAAGGGAATTTGTTATTTTCTCACTGCAGGAATGAAGGGGCTCCGAGGCTGCTGTGAGCTGAACACCAGTAACCAGTGAATCCTTTCTGACCAGCTCATCTCACTGTGCTGGCCCTCTGGAAATGCAGGAAAACACAGGAATTACTTTGCTGGTGGCAGGAGACTGCACAGCACGACTGCTGCCAGCACAGGGCCAGGCTGCTGCTGAACAGCTTCCAGAAAGCAGGGGACAAAAAACCCTCCAGCATCACATTGACAGTTTTGTAGTGAAAATCTGTGTTTCCAGCTGCAGAACCCTTAGTGCAGTTTGTCCTACAAGCAGTGGTGTGCTGGTGGTTTGTCACCTGCCGTGCTGCGAGCTCCCCACATAGAGTGGGCAGACATGGACCCTGCCCAGAGGTTTGTGGCTGGTAAGGCTGTAAAATGCTTCCATTAAAATAATTTTGATTCCTGTGCCTGGAGGCAGGAATGCAGATAGGTCAGACCCAGGAGGCTGAAAGGCATTAAGCCCCCCCACCCCCAAACCAGTACTTGAGCACCTCTGCCATAGAGGAGCTGCCACCAGGGCATCACCGTTTGCCTTAAAAATGCAGAAGATACACAAGAACAGCTGAAAACACAGGGTTGTGCCTGCAATGCTTTTGCTGCTGGGGAGCTCCTAAAGTGTTGCTTAGTGGAGATCTTCATCCCCAGGAGCTGTGATGGAAATGACATGTGTTTCTGTAGGAGCAGCTGCTGTTGTGCATCTGAGGCTAGGTCATCTTGGTTTGAACACCCAAAGGTGTTCATCGCCTGAATTTTATTCCAGGGAAAGTTTCATGTCTTGCTGAGGGAGAAGAGCAAGTGCCTGCTCACATACTGTGGGATTGTTGGCCTGGTGCCCTTGGTGCTTTGGAAATCTGTGCAAAATGTGGTCTGTCGGCTGTTCCCCATAGTTAGTATTGAATCATAGAAGAGTATAGGTTGGAAGGGACCTCAAAGCTCATCTCATCCCACCTCCTGCCGTGAGCAGTGACACTTCCACTAGCCCAGGTTGCTCCAAGCCCTGTCCAACGTGGCCTTGGACATTTTCAGGGCTGGGGCAGCCACAGCTTCTCTGGGCAACCTGTGCCAGGGCCTGCCCACCCTCATTGTTAAACATTTCTTCCTCATGTCCGCGCCAATCCTGCCCTCTGACAGTTGAAAACCCTTGAAGGTAAAGATAAAATTTCCTTGGCAGGACGTTGAAGCTCACAGATGAGGTGCTGGGAGAGCAAGCAGCTGGGAGGGGGCCTTGTTCAGCCTGTCTAGTGGGACTGGCGGGAGCTTGTGATGAGCTGCAGGGATTGAATCTGGGGTCTTTCTGCTAACAGAGCTGGGCTGGAGAGCTGCTGAGAGTGGCCAGGGACTCTTCTCCTCTGTAGACTTTAACCAGGTGAATTAAGAAGTGAGCTATCAGGAAAGCACTCAAGAAAATTGTTTTGACACAACAAACCCCATTTATTCCTGGCAGAAGTGATTTCCAGCAAAGACAGATTTTGATGTTGAGTATTTTCCATTAAAAATACTGTTGACTGATACATAGTGACAGTGTGTTTGCTTCAATTACCCCAGAGTGTATTTTAATTGTGGTTCTCTCTTTAAACCTCTTTTTAAACTCCTGGGAGTGTATTTGCTGACTTTGTGCACGTTCCATGCAAATGTCACATGTATTTTGAAGGAAAGGATGACAGGAACATGAATGCCTTTAACAGCCTTCTGTTTCATAGGCAATTTCTGTAGGTCATTTTACTAGCTATTAACGAGAATGACAGGAATTATTGGGTTTTAATTAATTCATTTTTTCAAGTCCTCAGTCAGTGCTCAGTAACTTGATGGGGAAACTGGTGGAACTTGCAGTGGGCAGGAAGGCTCTGGCTGGAGCTGGCATGGAACTGTTGTCCTCCTCCATTAAGTAATGGTTTCTGCTGTGCATCCACTTCTTTTTGTTATGGAACATGTTTAATCTGTAGGTGGGTTTGGTTTTTTTTGTTCTGAAAAGGAAAAGGCATTTGCTGTTCTCCGTACTGGAAGATCAAAGGTGCTGAGTGCAGAGAGATGCTTTGCAGATTCTCTGCTTGTTGTAAATGAAAGGAATGTAACACAGGTGTCTGAATTTCTCTTGTAAGCCATTGAGAAGTGGCAGGATGCCTCTTTCAGGGGAAAACAGCAGCAAGTGTCTCAGTTCAGGATGGCAGCTTTGCCTTAGTGAGTAATTGGGCAAAACTGCTGTCAACTGAGACACAAGATGTTTTCATGTTCTGTAAGCCTGGATTTGGGAGACCCTGGCACAAAGTGGTCAGTGTATTAAAAAACTGTGAAATGAGGGGGAAAATTTGCAGTATGACTGGCTCCCCACTGTCCTAAAGAGAGCAGCTTTGTGCTTGCAGCTTCTGCAGATGCAGGTCTGCAGGCTGTGGGGCACAGTGCCAATCCTCCTGGGCAGAGGTGCCCATCCTATGGCAGAGGTCTGTCTCCTTTGGCTGAGCCCATCCCTGTCCCATGGCATTTCTTGCCCAGGCACCACCCCAAGCTGTTCTCTGTTTCAGAGCTGGGCTCCTGCCTGCACCCAGCTCTGCCCTCTCTGGGGACAGGCCTGTTCCCAGGGTATGTTTTTCCCATTTATTTTTTGCTGACAAGTCCGTATGGCAAAAATGAAAGGGTCAGGATCTCTTTTCTTTGGTATTTTTTTGCTGTTTCTGTCAGGGTTGCAAACATCCACACTGTTTGAAGTGCATTTTCCAGATTTGATGTGAAGATCTCTTCCCAATGAAATTTCATTTCTCCTCCTAAGAAGTTGTGTAGTGTTAAAGGAATGACATGAAGACATGAACAAATACATTTTCACCGGCTTTGTTTTGGTGCTTTGGCTACTTAAAAAAAAAATAAGAAAAATATTGTGCATGTGTGCAGTGACACTTTCTGGAGTGACAGCCATTGTATTTCCATGGCAGCAAGAGCTGGGCTATTATTAGGCTTCCCCTCAGCTCCTTTCTCTGGTTTTGTTTTGATAATGAATCAACTTTGTGTCACTTTTTGTGCTCTCATGCACTCACTTGCTGATCTTTCTGACCCTGTATTTACCAAACTCTGGGGTTGGTACAAAGTGCCTTTCAAGGGACATGTGAGACCTAAACATAGACTAAAACCTTGCTGTGTAAAAGCAACAAAAGTGAGGACAGAATAGAGCTTAGAGCCATCCTGTGCTTGTCAGGTTGTGTTTAGGGACTCAGTGGGTGCCCTGTGTGTTATTCACAGAATCACAGAATGTGCTGAGTTAGAAAGGACCCACAAGGATCATGGAATCCAACCCTCAGCCCTGCACAGCCCCATCCCCAAGAGTCACCCCCTGTGCCCCAGAGCATCATCCAAACCCTCCTGGAGCTCTGGCAGCCTTGGGGCTGTGCCCACTGCCCTGGGGAGCCTGGGCAGTGCCCACCACCCTCTGGGGAAAGAAGAGCCTTTCCCTGAGATCCAACCTGAGCCTGCCCTGACACAACTCCAGCCATTCCCTGGCTGTGTCCCTGCTCCCCCCAGAGCAGAGATCAGTGCCTGCCCCTCCTCTGCCCCTCCCCAGGGAGTTGCCCCTGCCATGAGGTCTCCCCTCAGTCTCCTCTTCTCCAGCTGAACCCCCCAAGTGCCCTCAGTGCCCTCCCACGCTGCCCCTGCAGGCCCTGACCCATCTCTGTGCCCTCCTTTGGCCACTCCCCAATGGCTCAATCTCTCCCTTCCCTGGTGCCCCCCAACCTGCCCCACTATTGCAGCTGAGGCTGCCCCAGGGCAGAGCAGAATATTTTGAATAAAAGAGGAGGGCAGCTTGCTCTTAGGAAAATGGATCAGGACAAAGGAGAGGGCCCTGGCACAGGAGCAGTGAGCAGGTTGGTCAGGTGTGTTCCCAAGGGCTGGCTGTGCCTGCTGGGCTGTGGGGCTGTGGGTGGGGACCAGCTCTGAGCTCCCAGGGCAGGGCTGGCTTTGTGGCTCTGGCCCTTCCACTGACGAGAAGCCACAACTTGGGTTTAATCATCTTGGTGGTGATTCTCATAACATCTATAAATGAGGGCAGTTCCAGCTTTAATGGACTTGTGCCAGATGACATTCCTGAGGCATATTTTCTTTAGCAGTATATATCAGAGCAGACTTTTCAGATACTGACCCTGGCCTTTTTCTATCAATAATTTTCTCTTACACTGTGAATCTTAACATACAGGACACCAGACAGTAAGGTGTGCATGATTCTCCTTGTTTTGTAACCAATATGTAAAGTTAAAAGAAGTCTGCTTTATGCTTTTAATTGCTGGTGAAATTACTGTCTTACAGTTTTCTGATTGAATAAATTTGGGCACAATAAAAAATGGAAGCGGTCCAATTAGCATATGATGAAGTAAAAAGAAAATAAAATAGAATCAAGAACAGCTCAAAGGGAAGTCTTATCTAATGAGCTTCATAAACAGTGTTAAACTTGAGTCCAATATCCTTTCAATTTTAGAGAAGTATTTTATACTTCAGGGGTAAGTTCTCTGCTTTAACAGCAAAATTGAGAGCTGATGAAGTTTCAAAGTGAGCATTTGAATATGTGAAACACTGTAATATAGGAATATATGAATATTTGGTTATGTGAAGCAGTTGGATGGCTTTGTTCCCCTTATCTGCTGGTATAAGATTTGATACTCAGTAGGTTAAACTAGCAAGGAGATGGGTTAAAAAAAACCCAACCCACAGGGAGTGGTTCTTTGTGCACTGGGTGGTTGAGCTGTGGTGTGCAGTGATGTGTGTATTAAAAATGGAGAGGTGATGAAGGAGAGCGTGGACACGTTCCACGTGCAGGGAGCACCCCTGGGTGAGGGGGTTGGGGTGTGTGGCTGGGAGGGTGTGCTCTTCCTGTGATGGTGTATGGAGCCCTGACCCCCCCATAGGCCATGGGAGGCTCAGCAGTGAGGTGGGACACTTGCTTTGGCACAGTATGGTAGAGCGAAGAGAGTACCCCTCACCCCATGGCAATCAGGGAGGAAGGCACAGCCATACCCACAGAGCTGGGTATGTGCCACCCGCTCCTGGCATCGAGCCTAGTGACAAGGCACATCCTAAATGTGCTCCCATCTTCAGGTGAGGAGTGTGATTAAATCCTGAAGGGATTGAGTGTGTGCCTGTCTGGCAGCCTGTGTCTGGGATGCTCCTGATCGATGGGGGTGAGTCCCTCAATGGCTACTAGATCTTCTAGGCAGCTCCTGATGGCTGTAAAAGGATGACACGGGAAAGTGGGAGTGCTGCATGACATACCAAATCCTGCTTTCTGTTAGTGAACATAAACTTTCGTTTCAATTCTTAACTGATTTTATTATTTTTAACCTAAACACAAGGTAGTGGAGTCTGTGATTTTAGTTCAGTAGGGAATTTCAGTGCAATTGTCTTCCTCAGTGAGATTAAATTTACTCTTTATTGTCATTCATTCATGTATTGGGATCTTTGAGTTAAAGCTTTTTTCTCTTAATCTTCAGAGGTGTCTATGGTAACTAAGAATATATATTTTTTAGGGAAAATGGCATTTTTCAATATAACATGGTTCATTTGTGGATGTGACAGGACCTGAAGCTGGAGGCAAAGCCTGAACAGGCTGTGCTGCATGTCTCATGGCAGAGGGGTCACCTAACAGGTAGAAACAGTTCACTGAAGATGTGTCTCAGGGTTTCTCAAGCAGCATCAGAATAAAGCTATTGTGATTCTTACCAGGTTTTGTCCATAAATTAGAAATTTGAATTACTTGCTGTGACTTACAACTCTTCTTGTTCAGACTGTGTTTCCTGGTCCAAAAACCTCCAAAGCAGTCTCAGTAGAGAGGATACCCAGAAGGGCACATGACTTGCACAGGTAAATGTTACTTCTGACAGGCAGTGGCTGCTTTCTGTGAGATGTTCAAAAGAGGAATAAAAACTAGAACGGATCTGTGCAGTTTGATCTTGCACAGAGTCATTGACAGCCATGAGACTTGTAGGCAAATACAAATTCAGAAACAGCCTGTAGCCATGGCTTGCATCCTGCTGGGGATGTATGAAGTTCCTGCCAAGTTTTGCTCTACTGGAGAGGGGAGCTGTAGAAATTACCAGCTGGAGTGAGCTGTATCTCCAGAGCCTTTTTGTTTCTCCAGGGATGCTGAACCCTTGCACCTCTGAGTTTGGGACTATGGGTGCTGAGCAGCAGCACCACTATGTCCCTTACCATACGTGCTGTCCTGTGTGCTCTCAAGGGTCTTGGGGATGAAGGGAGTATCCAACCCAGTTCAGGACAGTCTGGGAGGGGGTGGCTCTGTCAGTTTGGTTTTGGTGAGCTACTCAGGGTGTGTTCCCATGGTCCTGCTGCGCATGTAGCAATGAACTTTCAGGGCCATGGGCTGTGTGATCCCTGTGTGCTCCAGTGCCCAGCACTAGGAAAAAGCAAGGGGGAAAAGTCTTAAAGGAACAGCGAAGTGAAATAAGATCTTGCAGAGACAGCTGGTTTGGTGGGTTACAGCCTTCTGCCTGTGTCAGAGTCAATGCTCTGGTTCCAGGGTGATGGAAGAATGGCAGCATTGCTGAAGGAGGCAGAGGTGCCTTTTTTGCCCTTCCTTTGCTCGCTCTTGTGAAAACAGCTGGCAGGAGAGTGCCTGAGGCAGCCGTCTGGGTTACAACTAACCAGGAGAGAAAGGCAGGGTTGAGCACCTGTGTGGAAAGGTAGGGCTGCTGTGTGTGAGGTACCCTGGGTGTGAAGGGACTGGAGATCCTATTGTGCTGGTTCTCTGTGACCAGGTCTCCCTTCAGTGTGACACTGCAGCAAGACCCCAGTTGCAGGGCCAGGGCCTGCAAATACTGCTGCAGGCTAAGTATGTGGTATTAAAAACGCACTTTTTTTTCAGTTACAAAAAGTGTAGCGATACAAAGGCAACTTGTCACTGGAGTTCCTGCACTGGGGAAGGAATGGGTTTGTCTGGGATTTGGGCGAGCAGAATGCTTTGAGCTGGGTGGTGGAACAACACCAGAGTCCTCCAGGGAAGTTTCTCCTCCTCACTGTGATCCATGTGCTGGAGCCAAGCTCTGCAGAGACTCGGGTTTGTCCTAATGGGGAACACTGGGGTTTCACTCATCTGGAACCACGCAGGAAAAGGAAAACCACAAAGCCCTCAGCTTCCTGCTCTGCAGGTAACGTGATTGAAGCTCATGATTTCTCTGCACTCTCACTCTCTGCACAGTGTTTGTTTGCATTAGGAATGACTGTATTAAGATCTTTAGTTATAATTTTTGTGTCCTCTTAGATCCATTCTCCCTATACTGTCAGAATAGAAATTCTTTGTTTAGAGTTTCATCAGCTGATGTACCAAAGCCACAGTCTGTTGTTCATTGCTGCAGAAGTGTGTCACTGCAAATCCTTTGACTGTTGGTTTGAAGTCAGTCAGTGTGTCCATCTATTCAGTTCTTCCTTTCATGAAGAAATTTAAATGTCATAACACTTCAATCTGTATTATCTTCGCTAACAAGAAAGTGAAGGTTTCTGTCACACGAGTAAATGATGAGATCAGTTAGCTGTTGGAGGCACTTTCAGTGCTGACAAGCTCCTGAAGGCAGCTGTGCTATGCCCAAGTCCCTGGTTGACTCCAGCCTCCAGATGAGGCATGGAAGAGGTTTGGTACCTGCTGCCTTTAGTCCTTCCAGCAGAGCAGTGCAGCTCATTCATGACATTCAGGTGTTTTGTCAGTTGAATGAAAATGTTGGGCAAGAGTGCCATCACCATGTGTCTTTCTGAAGAGTGTTTGATGCTGCCAGGTTGTTAAAGTTGCAAATTCTGTTGGAAATACCAGTCATTAGACAATGCCTGGCATATCTTGGTAATGGGAATTGTGGGCTCCTTGCTATGCTCATCCTGCATATTGCTAATTTATATTGAATGCTTCGTAAGACAGTAAAAAGCCAGAATTTTTATGAATGAACAAGACTTTTTTTGTTTTTGTAAGAAAAACATCAATCCAAAAGTTGATGTTCACAGAGCTGTGGTGTGATGTTCAACAGAGCCTCTGAGTGCTCATTAAATGTGTTGTTTTGGTGTTGAGAAATAACTTGACTTACAGATGTCTTTGGTTGTTTCTGCTGGATTTCAGCATGAGGAAAGGTTTGAACAAAGCAGTGGAAATAAACCAAAGTTGGTTCAAGTTTTTTTAGACTTTTTACCTTTTTTCTTCTTCATGGTGTGAATTTTCCTTTGATTTTTCCTCTCCAATTCCTTGGAAAACAAGAGTAATTCCAGTGCTGGGAGACGAGCTGTGATGTGGCAACAGGGCACTCGTGGCCATGGTGGAGATGTGCTGGACAGACCCTGGTGCTGGGTCACATCTCTCCATTGTGACATCAAGGATCTGCTGCCCTGCAGCCCCAGGAGCGTGAGTGGATCCTATGGGAACACCCTGACCCGGCCATGGGCAGCTCTGCTGCTGCTGCTGTGCTGGACAGGGTTATGGGAATTCAACAAACTCAGGTTGTGTCGCAAGGGTCAGGCCAGGTCCTGTGTGACGAGGGGAGAGGGTGGATGGTGACAGGCCCGTGGGTGGCAGGTTCTGTCTCTTCTGACAGCCTGCATCTGTAGCTGAGCTGCTGGATTGGACCTGTGTTGCCCAGCCTGCCCAGGGCTCCAACCAAGTGTAGGGTTGAGTTGTGGGATCTGGAGCTCACAAGGAGACCAGAGGATGGGATATGGTCAGGGAGGTGAAGCCCAGCAACAGTTATTAAGTACAGGGATACAATGGCTGGCTGAGGAGGGCCTTGAGCTGGAAGTGGTTGGAGGATGAATGAATATCTAAAGAAAGGATGTTCTGGGCTTGGTTATCACTCTCTTCGCTGGCATCTTCTCACTTCTGTGGCTGAGTGCAAGACTGTGCTAGATGGACCACTGTAGCTGTTCTTATGCTCTCTGTCTGAGTCTAGCCCTTCTGAAATTGGAACATCTTTTTCTGAAATCCATATTGAAGAAGTAGAAAAATAGATCATTGTCTATCTAGAGGTAACACTTTTAAAGCTTAGCATAAAATTGCTTTGGATTTAGTGCCTAGAAGTTCTCCTCTCCAAAGGAGTTAAAAATTTTTAAAAAGTGCTTTCAAAGACCACTAAAAGCTTTATATGCTCTGGAGACTTGTGTTTTGATTTCTTGCTTAGCAGATGTACACACCTCCATTGTAATTCCACAGAACTAAGCAAAAATGCTTGTTGGGACGATGCGTTTTTAGGTGTTCCTAAGATCTAGACCAACATCTTTCCCAGTGTAACAGTGCAGAAAGAACCTTGCAGCTGAGACCTGGTTTTCAGAAGGGCTCAGCTCCTCTCTAAGTCTGTGAAGGCAGGGATCAGGTGTTTGGGAGAACAGTGCTGCTGGATGCTCACACGCAAAAAGCCAGTTTATGTGAAACAGATACTAATTTGAAAAATTGACTTGGTGTATTTTTAGGTACACAGAGATGTCAGGTTGGTAGTATTTGGGGCAAAAAAAAAGTATATTACAAAGTTTTGGATCCAGGCATGGAGATCTGCTGTGCTGGCGTTGTGCAAAGGATTATTTCTGGTGGGAACAGTGGTTGGGTGGAGAAGCAGCTCAGTGCTGGGGTCAGTGTTACCCCTGCCCAGGGGTGTCTGCAGTGTCTGCTCGCTCCAGTCTGAGTCTCCTCACTGTAGCACAGGTTGTTTCTAACATTTCATTTGTTCATGGTAGTGCAGCTTGGACATTTTCACACACACATACACACACTTTCTCTGCTTAACCTTTCTCGTTATTCAACCAGTCCGTAACAGGTAACACAGAAGTATTTCTGTTCCTCTCACTCCAAAGGGTTTCTGAGATGTTCCTCTCTGCCTTCCCCTGCAGTTTGACTGGTTGTTGCTTCAAAATAATTTGATCCTGTTGCTTAAATATGCATGTGTGCTGCACGTGGCTTAGCAGTAAAATGAGTTGCCAGCTTTGTGGTGGTGGCACCTGTGTGTGTACTGTGCTCTCATGGATTAAAGGTTAAGCAAGGAGGGAGCACTGCAGTGGTGCCACCCTTAGGTGCTTCCAAGGCTGAGTCCTGACTGGGCATGTGGTGCTGGCCTTGTTGGCTCATCCTGTGCAGGTGAATGTGGCACATGGGAACATGGGTTAGTGGTGCACACGGCAGTGCTGGGGAAGATCTGTGATCTTGAAGGTCTTTTTCAACCTAAATGATTCTGTAATTCTCTGATTCTGGGTTACATGGGCTTCTGCTCAGGGAAAAGGTTCTGTCCTGTCCTGCCTGCAGTGCTGTCTGAGCTCTGTTCAAGCAGCTGACCTGTCTTTGCCCTCCAGTAGCACTTTGGTACCTGCACAGGTCACACAGAGGCTGCAATGTCTTGTTTTAAAGGGAGAGGGGAAAGTGGGAGTGCACCTGGAGCAACTCTTTCAGGGATGGTGTTGCCTGACTGATCTTGTGCCAAAACCACTTGCAGAAAGAGTCAGCACTGTGTGGGGCAGTGTCCTCCACACAGGTGATAGGAGACTCCAAAAGTGCCCACTTGATTTAACAAGCTAAATGGGAAGAGATAAAAATGAAGCCATGGGGATGCAAAGCAAAATGTTCTGCAGTGCTGGGAAGCAGCAGTGGGACTGAGAGAGGGAAGGCAGAGGCAGGGAGGCTCAAGTCCCTTTCATAGCTTGTTTTTTCCTGAGGGGCAGCAAATGACAACCTGGTGAGCCAAGGGCTGTACACCTCCCCTACAACATCCTTGTGAGCAAAGCAAGAGAGGGAGATGTGTGCAGGAGGAGTGGCCAGACACTTCTCTTTTTTCTGTTGGCATTTTGAGGAACATTTTGCTTAATTGAGTCCAGGTTTGCTCTGCTAATCCCACCTGAGGCATCCGTGGATCTCTTTTCCATTAGTTCTCAGCAACTGCACTTAGGAAATCCCAAACTGCTGTGTCAGGAGACACCTCCTGGATTGGTGGCCAAGGACTTTCCTCATCCTTCCATGTGGACATGTGGACAGCAATTCTTAACTCCCAGTGCTGTGTCTTACTTTCAGCAGAATTCACTTGTAGCCTCTTTTGTCTTCAGAATTAAGGAGCCTGATACACAACTGCTGAGGTGGAGAGAACTGGTTGTTGTCTCCAAAATAATTTTGCCTCAAAACGGAAAAAGCCCCTCTCCAGGTCCTCTGATTTCTGTACTTCCCAATCCATGCAGCTGTGTCAGGGCAGGCTCAGGTTGGATCTCAGGGAAAGGCTCTTCTTTCCCCAGAGGGTGGTGGGCACTGCCCAGGCTCCCCAGGGCAGTGGGCACAGCCCCAAGGCTGCCAGAGCTCTGGGAGGGTTTGGATGATGCTCTGGGGCACAGGGGGTGACTCTTGGGGATGGGGCTGTGCAGGGCTGAGGGTTGGACTGGATGGTCCTTGGGGGTCCCTTCCAACTCAGGATATTCTGATTCTGTGACTGTAGGACTCCTGGTGGCTGGATCCAAGGTGTTTATTAGAGCTGGTAGGATACAGGCTATGATCAGTGTTGCCACTTTGCTGGCCTAAGGTGCCTAGAGGGGTGATGGAAACATGCTCGCTGCTTTATCCGAGGAAACAAAATCCTTTCCATTGACCTAAAGCAAAGGCCTCAAGAGCAGATTTTTCCCCTTGTTTTTAATCCAAGTACAGGCTCCTAAAATTAAAAAGTAAAAAAAAAAAACAAAAAAAAACCCAAACCAACCAACTCCCTCCCCAGCCCTCTTCCCTATGTTATATTTTATAATTGTTGCTGTGCTGTTTCATAACGAAAAAGTATCTGGCACAGCCCTTTGCGTAATTTATTATTGTTGTCCATCAGCAGAGGCTCCAGGTGCCTTGCAATAAGTTTTGCGGGGCTGTGGCACCCTTTCTTTCTGGCAGCTGCTCCGTGACAGGCTCCACAGGGTTATCCCATGGCTGCCTCAGACACAGCTCTCAGAGTATTTTGTGAGTGAAGCAAAGTGCTGCTGCGAGAGCAGAGACAGACACCTCTTGCCTGGCCAGCCAGACCCTCCAGGTTCTCTCCAGCAGTGTTTCACCAGGCCTGGCATTGGGCTGTGACTGGGAGTGGTGTGCTAAGTGCTGCTCTGCAGGCATAAATAGCCTGACCCCTGGTTTGGGGTGGAAGTTGCTGTCTCACCTGAATGCTGTGCTCCCCTCTGAGCAGGGAGCTGCCCCATGGGCTGGGTCATCCACATGGGCTCAAATATCCACAGGCAGTACTTGCTTAGACACAGATGGAAGCTCTTTTACCACAGTTGATCTGTTCCCAAGATTTGGACAGTTTTAATTCTGTTCATACAAATGGTGTCTCTATGCAGGGTGGCATGGGGATAAACAAATGTTAAAGGTTAACAGTGGATTTTGGAGGGTCCAGGGACTTCATTCTCGGGTTTTACTGGTGGGAGTTTCCAGTCTGAGGGAACTAATCTTAATCTGATTGCAGTTTCTTGCACTCTAAGCCTAACCTACTTTAGCCAGACATCATGGTGTTGGTATTTATAGATGCTGCTGCAAGGGCTGTTAGATGTAGCATGAATCCTGCATTGCAAGTTGCAGAGGTGTGTGTTTGCTGGTGCAGCTGTGAGCCGCCTCCTGGCTCTACATCACCCTGATGTCTTGCTCGAATTTTGTCCAGTACAAATGTTTTGCTGTGGAATGGTTTCCTGAAGGCAATGGCCAGTAACCCTTCCAGAGTAACCCTGGCTGCTCTGGGCTTGGGTGTTTGTGCTCCCGAAGTGGAAGCATGCTTGGGACTGTAGGAGAATCACAGATAAATCCTCTTCCTAATGAGGTGACTCCTAAAAAATGAGCATGCTTAGCTCATTTCTGCAGTGCAAAATTGTTATTTCAGATTTGAATGCTGACTCTTGGATTATACTACATTGAAGTATAATAAATTGAAGGACACTAAATATCAGTAACAAACAGACACACTGAAAATACTTGTAGCCTTCAAAGTAAATTTCTATAGTTGCAATTCTTAAAATAGTAACTCAAACCCCAGGTCTCTTCTTTCATACAGACTTCTCAAATAGAACTGCATGATATGCTGAAGTTCTTCAGGTTTTGTTTCAAAATTTGACTAGTTTTTCCCTAAAAAAAACTGGAAAGCTACTTGAGTCTCAAATTAGTTGTGCTAGTGTTGGAGTAGATCCATGAGCAAGACTGGAAAGGAAGGAAATATAACTGCAGGATGGCAGGTTGGGGAGGGTCTGTGGACAGGCAGAGCTGTGCTAGCAGGAGCAGGGAGAACCAGCTGGGAATCCTGGGAGTGTTCAGGGCATCAGCAGCTGTGGGGCTGCTGCTCTGAACACAGGTAGATGTTCTCTGCTGTCTGTGCGTCAAAGCAGGCATTTTGTTAGCAGACAAGATATAACAGTTTGATTATTTAAAGCTGTTGGGAAGAGCAGAGATCTGTGTCACTGGGGGATTTTTTTTTCTGTCTCAGGTGAGAGTTGGCACTGGCTTTGCTTGGAGTTGCCCTGAAAAACCTCTGAAGAAAATAACCTCAAGAGCGCAGCTGCATTTCCAAATGGAAGCAAATAATTCCTTCCTCTCCATTTGCTGTTTTTTTTGTTGATGTGTTTCAATTTTACAAGGGAGAGGTAAAAAGATTGCACAGTTCATTGCAAATCCACTGACTGTCCTTTCTGCTGTTTGCTGTTGCAGCTCCTGGTCCTGTGGTTGTATCTCTGTTTTTTCCTGGTTGTACCAGAGTAAGGAAATAGAGTGCAGACTTGATTCTTGGGTATTGTCACTCTGCGAACAGAGAGTGACTTCAGCATCTCACCAGAGAGAATATTGACCTGTGGCCTGTGACAGACACACTCGGGCTGTGGCAGCAAGAGGTTGATCCTGTAGAGTTGAACCAGGTGGAAAGTGTTTTGGCAGCAATCAGTTTGGATCCCTGCAAGATAGAAGCCTTGGAAAGAGTCCATTAAACTACTGCTGTTTTGACAGTCTTGGAAAATAGAGCATTTTGTTCTGTGTAAGCTGAACATGGTCAGCAGTGCTGTTGGGGTATGGGAGGGAGGAAATTCTAGGAAGAAATTAGGATTGCTTTGTCCAATAGGAGGTGACTCAGGCTTGAGGAAATGGCAAAGATGGCCAAGGGCATCCTGGTTTGTACCAGCCAGAGTGTACCCAGCAGGGGCAGGGCAGTGACTGTCCCCTGTGCTGGCACTGGTGAGGCATCTCCAACCCTGGGGACAGTTCTGGGCCCCTCAGACAGGAGGGACATTGAGCAGCTGGAGTGTATGCAGGGAAGGGAACGGAGCTGGGGAAGGGGCTGGAGCAGCTGAGGGAGCTGGGGGGGCTCAGCCTGGAGAAAAGGAGCCTCAGGGGGGACCTTCTGGCTCTCTGCAACTCCCTGACAAGAGGGTGAAGCCAGTGGAGGTGTTGGGCTCTGCTCCCAGGAAACAAGGGACAAGCAAAAACAGTCTTGAGTTGTGTGCCAGGAGAGATTTAGATTGGATATTTGGGAAAATTTCTTCACTGAAAGAGTTATCAGGCATTGGAACAGGCTGCCCAGGGAGGTGGTGGGCTCATCATCCCTGGAAATGTGTGGATGTGGCACTTGAGGACATGTTCTAGTGGTGAATGTGGTGGTGGTTCTGGGGTGATGGCTGGTCTTGGTGAGCTTAGAGATCTTTTCCAACCTTCATGATTTGATGAGTCTGTGAATCATACATATCCTAGGTGAAGTAAAAATACTAGTACCCAATCTAACCCTGGAAGAATACTTTTGGCCTGCACATGACCTGCTAGACAGCTGTTCCTGGTTGTGTGAAGGCTGGTTGGCTGTGGTGGTGGTAAAGGGGCCTCAGAAAGAGTGATGAGAACATAACATCAGAGCCAAGTGCTTGGATTAATTCTGGTGATGGGTAGCAGCACATAAATAGTTCTGTGCTTGGCCTCACAGCCATTCACCAGCACAGCAGGGAACAAGTGCTGCTGTGAGCAGGAGTTCTGCTGGGACTGTTGTGTAGGGGCCTTTCCGGTGCTCCCAGATGCTTTTCCCGGTGTCCATTTTGGTTGTGGTTGATGGAATGCCAAGGGATGTGCATTTGGGGAGCAGCAAGATACAAGGCATCACTCCCTTACCTCTGTTCCACACATTGACCCAGTGTTAGAATGACAACATCCTTTTAAAAATGATTAAGAGGACACCACCACCATCTCTTTAAGGCTGTCATGATTGTAAATCGGTATTGCTGTCCGTATGAATAGATTAACTTATTTACAACCAGAAAACTATCTTGGGCTGTCTTTTTTCTTCTGGAGGAGCAGAAATCTAACCAATCCTGGTTAGATTTTCTCAAAAAAGTCAGTGCTTCCCTTGCCACTTCAACTCAGCCAAAGCCCAGGCCATCCTGCTTTCAAGTATGGTCTGGACTTACTATAACCATTAATATGCAGCTGAACAAATCCATGAGTCACAATTGGGAAGGCTGTAAGTCATGGAACTTTGTGATTTCAGGTCTGGTATGGAGGATTAACCTAATTTATGAAAAAGTAATCTATTCTAAAGTTAGTTTTGGTTTCTTCCAAATCTTTCATTCTCACATAGTCGTTACTGTAACAGTTTGCAGAGAAGTAAATGTTATAGTGGTAGTTGGTTAGAATTATGTATGAAGTTAGCAGAACCTTTAAAAGACATTCACTTTATGTAAGGTGGGTATTTCTGCAGCACATTTTCAGCGAGTTTTGGTCACACAGCCTTTGTGGTGACAGACATCAGTGAATTGCAGAGGCATCATTAGCCCCAGGCCTCTTTGTTGTAGTGGGACAGGTGGAACTGTATTGAATCTGTGCATAGCAAAATCACAGCAAAACTCTTCCATCTACAGAAGCTCTTTTGCCTCCAGTCAGAATGATGTGTCTGTGAGGAGTCAGGACATGGAGTTGTCAAAAGTCTTTTAGGATCAAACTCAAGACTTGGAGTCCATACCTGAAGCGCATGGGTTTCGGAAGGCCGCTGGGGAGCACAGCTTGCTTTGCCTTTCCTCAGGCTTCTGGCCCATTTGAGTGTGTCATTTCACTTATAGTACATGTTTCCATGTGATCTGTGCTGGATGGAAATTCCTGGCATTTCTCAGGATGCTCCGTTTCTCCTTGGTCATGTCCTTTGTTCATCAGCTGAGCAAAAGCAAACCATCCTGTTTGCTTCCCAGGGGCAGCTTATGCTTCTGTATTTGTTGGATTTGTAGAAAATCCAGCTCCAGATGGTGGATTGACATAATTGAAACGGTCCTTAGAAACCAACTGAGACAGAAATCAATAGACCAGTGTTTAACTGTGATGAAAATATTCTGTTCCAATGTAAAAACACGAGAAAACTTGGTGTATAAAGTTTGCTAGTAGCAAGAACAGGAGCAGGCTGTGAGAAGAGGAGATTTTGATTGGAGTTTGTAGTTAAATATGCCAATTTTAGTGCTGGGCTACTTCAAGTCCAGTGTTCTCCTGAGCTGTATAAACACTGCTGTGAGAAAGGGAAATTCTTGTGGCACAATGTTATTGCCTTTGACCGAGGGCTGGGGTTTGGTGCAGGTGAATGAAACATACTCTAAGAATGATGGAAGAAATCCCTGGACCCAGTCTGAGAGCAGATAACCCTGATAACAGGACCAGTGAGCGAGGGGCTGTGTGACCCTTCCCTGCAGGTCCCTGCCCAGCACCACCCCCTGTGCCTCTGTAGACGGGGGGCGAGCAGATGGGCAGGGAGAGGTTTCAGGATAAGTGTCAGCACCCTCCAGATCCTTGGCATTCATGAACTCCATCTGGTTTTGCTCTGTGTGGAAGAGAGGTGCCCTCAGGGAAGCAGCCAGAAGCGGTGTGGAAGGTCGGTCAGGCAGTGGCAGGGTGTTGTGACAGGGCTTGCACTCGCAGAGGGTCCTGCCAGGAACCCTCTGGTTCCTCGGTGCTTCAGGCCTGCCCACAGCTATGTGCTTTGCTCAGGGGACAGACGTGGGCTACAGAGTGCTCTGCTGGCTGACAGTGGTCATAGTGTCACTTTGGAACAGATGGTTACAATGGGAGTGGTGAGACTGGTACAGATCGCCCAGGGAAGCTGTGGATGCCCGTCATTCAAAGTTAGCTTGGACAGGGCTTTGATCAACCTGTCCCTGCCCATGGCAGGGGTTGGAATGAGTTGATCTTTAGGGTCCTTTCCAACCCAAACCATGCCATGATTCTGTGATTCTTTGAAGTGAGAATGAAATGTTACTTCACCTGGCACTCTTGGAACCAGCACGTTGTTGCTCTGTCAGTGCCTGCCTCTTGCTGTCCATGTTGGCTTCCCATTGCACTACCTGCTCCAGGAGATTTTGGAGTGGCCACGCCCAAGCAGGAGAGAAGACTTGCTTACCCTCCTGACAGTGCTGTGTGTATAGATGCAGTCACCCAGCACAAAGTGAGGAGTTGTTTTGTGTGCATGTAAGTAACATAAATAAGACACTTCTCATGCTACATGGCTCAGGGGAGGGCAGGGATGGAGGTCAGGCACGACTTGGGGATACCAGACCTTTTCTCTGGGCAGGGAGGAGGGACCTGCAGCCCCAGCTGGGTGTTCTTCAAAAGAATAAATGATGTGTAATAAATGTGGAAAAAACCTGTCTTTATAGGCAAAAGATTAAATAAAGTTGGGAAAATGCATTGTTGAAAGGTGGACCTCATGCTGGGAAGTCATTTTGCCAGGCAAGATGGTTAATGGATATTTTGGGCATTATTGCATTCGCAAATGTACATTATTTCTTTCTTTTTTTTTTTTTTTCCACAAAACAAGGCAAAATGACAGAGTGCTACTAAGGGGAAAGTACCCCAAAGTAGACCAGCTTTCAGCACCAGAAGGGGCCTTTTTCCTTATTCTGACCATTTACTTAACAGTTTGACTCGATGATCCTTGTGGCTCCCTTCCAACTCAGAATATTCTGTGGTTCTGAAACTTTGTCAAATCACAGATCTGTACTTTTACTCTTGACAGGAGGAGGCCAGTCGTGGTTACCTTGTTGCAGTGTGCTCAGGACTTTTAACAACAAGTATTTTATCATCTCCTTGTAGTGCTGCAGCCAAGTCCATACTGTGCCACCTCTTTTTGGGTAGCACCCTCGAGAAGGACCCATTGGGGTGTTGAGCTCTGTGCTGCAGCAGCTCTCACACAGCCAGTCGGACCCAGGCCAGGCATGCTCACCTTTGCTCTTCCCCACCAAGATCACTGACTGGGACCTTACGGAAATCTGCTGGTGAATTGTCACCAGAAAATGGGAATGTGTTTTTTTGTTCTAGGTGGTTAATGCAAAACATCAGATAATTTGTTTCCCTCTGTTGGATTTTGTACAAGTTTCCTGTGTGGTATTTATGTGAAACAGTTTGGTGATTTTTAGAAAATGCAACATGTATGCAGATACTTCTGGATGATTGTGTTTCAGCAGGACTAAAATTGAAGTTACCTACCAGTGATTTAAAAGTAAAAGGCTGATAGAGGGAACAGGTGTCATCTCTGTGTGGAAATCAAAGAGGGAGTGACCAGAGCTGTACACGGAGCTCCCTGTGCTCAGCTGGGCAGTGCCAGCAGCAGCACCTGGCTCCTGCACTGGGGCCTCAAGGCAGAACTTAACCCCGGTGAGCTGAGCTCTCCCTGTCCCAGCTGAGCTGGTTGGGGATGGCAGGTGTTGAGAAGCCTTGGCTATGTATGAATGGATGTCTACTGGCCACCAGCTTTCCTGGCCTCCCAGGCTGCAGGGTGGGTGTATTTTGTTTGAGGGAATGCCTAATTCTGAGGTGTGTTGGGTTTGTCAGGCTAGTTTTAGATGTATATTGCCTACTGAAGGTCATTTCCATCCTCAGAGGTTCTGTGATTCTGTTAGCAAGGTGGGTCTCTCCTCCCAAATAACAAGTGATAGGACAAGAGGAAATGTCCTCAAGTTGTGCCAGGGGAGGTGTAGATTAGAGATTAGGAAAGGTTCCTTGAACCGAAGGGTTGTCAAGACCTGGCACAGACTGCCCAGGGCAGCAGATGAGTCACCATTCCTGGAGGGTTTTAAAAGACATGTGGATATGGCAGTTGAGAAGTTTTGTGGTGGGTTTGGCAGTGCTGAGGGAAGTGCTTTTCAACCTGAGTGATTCTGTGATTCGGGTCCTTGTAACATTTCATGCCCTGAAATTGCTCTAAGTGCTTTGACATTTTTTTTTCTCCTTTTTGTGTGGTCTTGGAGTTACCCAAACCACCTCTTTGTGCAAAACACCTTTTGGCTTTTCCTAGGAAGGTTGTGGGATGGTGAGGAATATAACACCTGCTGTAGGGGTGTAGGTGAAAGAAGGTTGTTGGAGGAAGTCCAGGTGTTGTGCTGGCTTCGGGTGGCCGATATCTCCTGGGATGAGCAGCAGTGAGTGGTTAAGGCATCACCTGGGTGGTGGGAAGCCAGAGGGGTTCAGTCCCAGGCTCTTGGGAAGGGGGCTGGAAGAGGCCTTGTCTCAGGTGTTTTGGTGGGGAGGGTTGCAGGTTTCTTGGGGGCAAATGGGAACAAGACAGGGCCTTCTGCACCCCAGTGAGAGGGCTGGGAAGGGACAGCTGCATTTGTAGTCCCTGACCCTGCTATTGCTTGAGCAGGTCCTCTGATCTTCAGTGCGAAGTACCGAGCCAGTGGCTGGTGCAGCTAGCAGGACCTCTCCCACAGCACACTTATTTTATGTTTCCCTATGCTTCCTCAGCTGGCTGCATCCCTTGGATGGGCTGAATTTTGCTCTTTGCTTGGCAACCCACTTTGCAGAAGGAGCAGACAGACAGACCTCCATCCTCCCTCAAGCCTGGCCATCTCCATTTATTGGTAGCCTGAGGAGGGTCAGGACCCCTGTCAGCCATCCTTGGTTGGGGTGTCACAACGTGCCCTTTCCCTTTGCAGTGCCGTCCTGTCCGGGTCTGGTGGTGTGCCCAGGCTGTGCTGTGCAGGTTGGGCCTGTTGTCCCCTTGGGTGTGCATGGAGGATGCTCATGGCTGTGGTGAGGACGTGCCCTGTGGCTGGAGCCTTGGCAGATGCTGCAGGGGCTCCACCTGTGACAGAAGGTGCTGTGGACACCTCCTTTGGTGACTGCCTTGGAATGAGCCAGGGAACACCTTGGGGAATGAGCCGACTCCATGTCTTCATCCTCATGTTCCTGAAATGAGTAGTGATTTGCTAATATTGTGGTGAAATGCATTTTCCTCTTCTTACAATATGTCATTTTTTTCTGTTTATTTCCAGATGCTCTCAATATTTTGTTGCTGACAAAAAGTTTACTTTATGTTCGTTGTCTCCCAGGTAAACGCAAAGCGCTGAAGTTAAATTTTGCAAATCCACCTTTCAAGTCCACAGCAAGATTTACTCTAAATACTTCTGGAGTTCCTTTCCAAAATCCACACATGTGAGTATAAAGCCAATGGCACAACTAGTGGTACAACTTTGAAATTATTTAGCCAACACCCAGTGTTAGTTAAATGCAGTTTGATTACTCCAGTTATTTGTAGGTTGTTTAAATCTCTCAGTTTGAGTTGCTGTAGAAGATTTTTCATTCCAGAATTAAAATAAAAAGTAAATTTGGGATCTTCCTGTTTTACACTGGAGCTAATGCCTTCCAGAATTGATTGACTTGAGATATTGTAGTTGATAATGCTAGATATGCCTGTAATTAATTTCCAGACTGATTCACTGTCATTTTCCTATCTCTTTATTCAGCTTATTACTTTTTGTTAGAAGTTCTTGTTTCTGTGTTACTTGTAAAAGCCATAACTGTGATAGAATTGTTTGCAGTACTAAAATAGACAAAGGTGGAGGATTATAATTTTACCAACAGGGCGATGTCGGGGAGTCATGCAGAGATCATGTCCCCGGGAGTTTTCTAGCCAGCTTAGCTCCAGGGTATCCCTTTCAAAAGTCTGAGTGCAAGTGTGGCACAGAGCTGTTTGTGACACTGGTAATACCAGAGTACACCAGCACAGAAAAGATCAGCTTTGTATCCTCAGATCCACCAATCTACCTGGGTGGTGCCACAGCACAGCCGCTCTGTGGGGCAGGAGCAGCAGGCACACAAAGAGGCCCCTCATCTTTCTTTAAGGTCTCAGGAGTTTTGTCAGTGTCAAGTCTCAGAAACTGCACCTGCAGCCTCCCTGCTGCCTGGGCTCTCCAAGGTGTCCCTGTCACAGGCTACTCCTGCTTGGCTCTGCATGTTGCTGCCTCTCTCCTGGAGCTCTGTGCCCTCTGCTTCCCCAGGACATACCCACTGGGAGTTTCTTTATGCTGGGGATTTTCAAGGAAGCATTTATTGAGTCAGAAATGCGTTTCTGAGGAGTTATAGATGGTAATTACAACTTTGAGAAATTTTATAGAGTACTTTAGATGATTCTTAAAATCCTGAGTGACCTTTCAGCAAATTCTCCTCTTTCCTTCTCTTCTCTCTGAACTAGAGTATTCTTACTGGTTTTAGGGCTCACATTTAGACATTCACATTTTGTGTCTCCTCACATCCTCAAACCCTTGTAATGATTTTCTGCAGAACCCCATCTGGGGCTCTTTCCTCTCTCTGACTTCCCTAGTCCATTAAATAAAGGACTTAGTCTCAGCTGGTGAATTCCCACTATCAGCCATCTATAGGGATTTGACTTTTCTGTGTTTATCTGTGTGCATTTCTGCCTCGGATTCACTGGAAGTCACAGTGGCTCCTTGTAAGTCGATGACATTTCAAGTTTCATTTTTGTGCAAGTGACTGTCAACACTGTCCAGGAGGAAGGTGCTGCTTTGTCTCTGTGGGAGTTGCCATTGTTGGCAGGGGTTGGATTCTGAACTGGTTAATGGTGTTGCTGGTTCTGAGGGCTTGCAAGTGTTTTAGGTTGGATATGATAGCTGTTCAAGTGCCAAAATTGGTGGTGATGTGTCTGTGCCAAAGCTTTCTTGGGAGGCTGCGAGCTGTACTGGCCATTTCTGTTTGAAAGACATGGGTGCTGTTGGCTGGATTGCTGTCTCTGTGGTGAGCTTGTCTGAGTTTGGATATAGCTAATTGTCCTCATGTCCTTTGTGTGTCCGTAGTGGATGCTGTTCCTCAAAAGCAGTGTTGACATCTTCTGGTTGCATGCTTCTGTCAAGTTTTTGTCTCGCAGCTGATGTATCTCCATCTCCTCCCTTCTTCCCAGAGATGCTGGAATGTTTTTTTCCTCAGTTGATGAGAAACCTTTTCTAAACTTTGAATTTGAACTGGATATTCCAGATCTCCTGGCCCAGACATGTTCCTGACACGAAGCATGTTTTTGTTCACCGAGTCACTTCTCTTCCTCAACCTGGTGGAGAGGAGTGGCCTGGGTACCCTCCCAAAGTGAGTGCTGGCTCCACACTGCCAGGGATTGCCCTGGAAAGACCCTGTTGGTCCAGATGGGTGGATCTGAAGATGCAGAGAGGTCAATTTCTCACAAGAAATTTGGGGTTCTGTGACTTGGATCCACCAATCCGGAGGTGTCCCGTTGCTCTTGCCTCTCAGAGGGCAGAGGGTCCTGTTGCCTATGCTGAACTCTGACTGGGACACCAGAGGAGGCAGCCAGGTGTGACCTGCAGCTGCCAGGAGGTGGGAATTGCCTATTAGCTGTACTTTGTTTGATTAGCAGGTTTTGGTCGGGAAACTGCTCAGGCTGAACTGGTGGATATTCAGATAAGAGTGTGTTTTCTTACTGTATAGACAGTAAAGGGGCAAATGGGGCTCCTTGTGCTGGTGTGTGTGTCAGGAGGGAGGAAGCCTCTGTAAAGCTATATCACTGGAGCAGAGACATGGATCTCGAGGAGGGCAGGCAAGTTGTGCCACAGGTGGCCTTCCAAATTTCAGTGTGTTGCTGTGCTCCTTCTCAGTGCCAAGGCTCTGTCCCCAGATAAAGTGGGCATGGACCCCATGTACCCTGCCAAGGTGTAAGCTCAGCTTTCTTTTAAGGGTTTGTTTCTTGGTCTGAGAGATCTTCAGGGGTGTTGAAAAAAAAGCTGGGGAGTGTGGAGGAAACAGTTTTGGGATTCACTGTAAGCTGAGGTGGAGTTTAGCTCCAGTGACCAGGGGTGATGGACACACAGGCTGGAGGGGACTTGCTGTGGTTTGCACAGAGAGGTTTCCCAGGTGATTTGTGTGGGATTTCTGACTCCATTCATTCATGTTAGTTGCTTGGTTTTCATGGCATGTTATCTGGAGGAGCAATTTCAACGTTGTGGAATCTCAATTGCAAAACATGGGCTTATTAGGACTCTGCCCAGTGCTTCCAGTTGCCTTGTCTCCCGTGGTACACAGCCCCCCTGCTCCCACTGTGCTTCTGCCTGGAGACTGTTCCCAGAGCTTCACTGCTGTCGTGGGTGGAGGCTTTTTGCTTATACACAGGCTGTACCCTGGAATTATGTGTCCAGGAGGAGACAGTATGGATTAAACACTACTGGATGTAGAAGGTTGAGACAAATCTTTTGCCTGCCTTTTGTTGTCTTTTTCTTTCCCATCAGCAGAGGTTTTGAGCCATGTGTTATGGTTTAGGTCTGGGCTGAGGCTTTATCCCTCCAGGCTGTACAACAGTGTGGCTGTGGGAGCACAGGAGGTGGGAGCCAGGGCAGGATACAGAGCAGAATGGAGGAATGTGAGACCACATGCAGGAACAGGAGGAGCCGGTGAGTGGTCGGGACATCTGAGCTTCGCTGTGCCATCTGTGTGGGGGCCTTGGGTGAGGGCCAGGTGGCAGTGGGTGGCTTGGCCTTGCTGCTCCTGTCCTATCCCCATACAGCCCATGTCACCTCAAGCCCCTGCCCAGGGCACCATCCTCCTTCACCTTTCCCAGTACATCCACCACCAGCTGCGTCAGGATGTATTGAAGGAGGTCACCTTTGTCAGAGATGACCAGGAAACCAAGCGAGGAGGAGATGAGCAGAGGCTGAAGCCAGGGACAGGACCCTTCACATCTCCAGTGCTCTCAGGAGTTTGCCCTAAGTATTTTCTGAATCAGAATATGTGTTATAATCAGGGGGCTTTGAAGTGACCTTTAAATAGGATTCTGACTCAGTTTGACTTTGAGATTAGAAACTGGAGGTACCTTTCTAGTAGTAGAAGTTGGGCTGTGGCTCCCTGAAATCTCCCCTCCTGGTGATGTTGAAGGCTGAGACATCCCTTATTCTAACATTAAGATGCTGTGAATGGCTTTCCTGTGCACATCCTGTGGGGCAGGAGGATAGAACCCGAGCAGGGTGTGGTGAGCAGCAGGAATCGAAGCAGGGGTTTGGAAGGAAGGTTCATTCTGATTCTGTGACTGTATGTGGTAGACCATGTCTCGTTTGGTTCAGCTGGGACTGCTGCCACCAAATCCTCTCTGGAAGTGCAAAGAAGTTTTCTGTAGGTATGACATGTACCCTGGCTGTCTGTGGGGTGTTTGGCACAGTTATAAACAGAATTTTACATGTGACCTGTGTAGAGTAAGGCAGAGTAGAGCCTGAATTACACAGAGTAGTTGGGGAATATAATTCATGCTTGAAAGGATGCAGTCTAGAGAAGATACAAGTGTTCTGCTGATGGCTGGTGTCCCAGTGCCTGCTCAGAGTCTATGAGGCTGGGAGTGATTGCTGTTCTGTGCAGGCTGGGGAGCAGTTGAGGCTGTGGAGACCTGCCAGGTGAGCCTGTGGCTCTCGTGAGTTCAGGCTGAATTTCTGCCTTAGACCAGTTTAACAACTGCTAACTTTGTTTTCCCTGCAGCAGATGTTGCAGAGGCTGGAGGACACAAGCCATGGTTAGGGTGAGCTCTTCAAATTCCAAGCCATTATACTGACTGGAAAGTATCCCACCTTTTACCTCATCTGTGCTGTTTCCAAGTAGGATTTAGGTCACAAGCAAAATTAGAGTACTCTGTTGTCTCTGTGGAAGCTTTACAGAGCTGCTCGTAGCTGGTGGCCCTTGCTGAAAGGAGTTTCAGTTCACACATCAGGGGAGTGATGTGGCTGTGCACAGCAGGATGCCTGGCTGTGCTGCCCATCACTCTTGAACCAAGTTGTTCAGTTGGCTGTAGATGAGTTTTTTTGGTTTTCTGGAAAGCATTGTGTTCTGGTGCAATGATGCCTGGATGTTGTCTAAGAGGATTTAGGTCCACCTGCTAAGAAATGAGCACACACAAAGAATGTTGTTTGGCATCTGCTTCACAGCATGTTGCTGATGGAGTGTTCTGTCTGCTGCGTGGGATGTCTCTTGACTGTCAGAAGTGTCACCTCTCGAGCACCTGATCATGAGGACATTGCAGTCTCACCTGGAAAGCTGACAAAGTGAAATGACCTCTCCTGATGTACAGACTTGGTGTTTGAAGTGTCTGGTGTCCAGTTGAACTCCACAGCCTCCCTGTGGCATGTGAGTGTCTTCGTGGATTCATTGTGACTTTACCTTCCAAGAGGTGCCCTGTGTGGACCTTCTCCTTGTGACACCTGGGAGCGTCACACACTTTCCAGGGAGCTGCCCCAGGAGTGTTGGATGTTTTAGTGAGCCATGAGGGCTGGATTCCTCCAAAAGCTAATGGAGGTCTAGTTGCATGTCAGACTCTGCTGCTTCCTTCTGTTGTTATTCCTGGAAAGGCTTTTTTGCTGGCCCTTCCGAAGCCTCTCTGAGGTGACTACTGCTCTTTTAATCTCCTCTTACACTTCTCCATACCGTTCTGGCATGTGGTGTCAGGCTGTGTAGGGGCACAGCCTGCAGCTGGCAGAGTTCTTTAGGAAGGAATCTGAGAGAGTTTCCACCATTTTTGTTAAAAAATACTAAACTCCAAAGTGGAATATCCTAAATTGGCATGTTCACAATTACTGGTGTGAATTTTCCTCTAAATATTTCTCTCTCTGTTCACCATTTCTATCACTGTCATTTCACATTTCACTATTTCCTTTCTGGCACGTGATGCCTTCCCATGGCATGGGGTGCTGCCTGGAAGCCTCAGAGGCAGGATTCAGGGTCAGAAGTACCAAGAATTTGGGTTTTTTTCTGTGACTGATCTGTCACATTTCCTGAAACTTACAGTCTCTGAGTGTAACTATTTGTGTTTTCAAGTCAGCACAAGTAGAATGGAAACCTCCCAGGGCTCAGCAGAGACATTTCAGTGTTTGAGGGAGACTGTGGTAACCAGGCTTTCACTTTTCATGCAAACATCACGTTTGGTTCATTGCTGGAACAAGTTTCTTGTGGAATTTTTTTGGGAGCATTTTTGACAAATTGATTATTTCTTTTCCTTGTATTTAACCTTCCTATTTCTTCCAAAAGTTTACCACTTCATTTGGCCAGTGATCTCTGAGGCCTGGAGGACAAAGGTGATGTGATGTGGCCTGTAAAATGCCCAAGTTGAGTATCTCAGGCTTCGAGAAGGTCACTTCTTCAGAGAAGGTGCTGCCTGAGTCAGTGTGAGATTTTGAGTTAATGTGCTGCATTAAGGTCTTTTTTAACTTTTTCAGTTTTGGTGTTTCTTAGGTGCAAATCCTCTGCAGAGGAGCTTTTGCTGTCTGCTGCTTTCAAAATAAATTTCTCTAGCACTTCCACATCCCTTGGAGCTTCACTGCCTTAGTAGGACTGTTCTCTTCTTTCTGTGAGGATTTGCTGTCCCAGCACTCTGCTTCTGCCTTTAGACTTTCCATGTCTGGAACCAAAATTTGGACCTCATATATCTCCATTCAGCTAACTCACATGGATTTTTCAAGGGTGCTGAGCACCTGCCTTCTTGCTAGACTGCTGAGAGCTTGGCTCCTCAGAACTTCATGTACTCTTTGGTGTCTGAATCAAATCCAGCCTGATGTTACGTACTGACCTGACTCCCATGGGTTCTGGGTGCTTCACCTGTGCTGAGTGATTTAGCTTTGCAATCCTTCGTGGTTGCACAGATCTCTGTGTTTGCCTTTCTGCAGCTGGGAAGCTGAGGCATGCTGCCATTTGGAAGAGGGGAAGGTTAGGCCAGCAGCTTGTGACAGGGCAGAGAGTTCAACAGGGATCTCTGCTCTGTGTTCCCTGTCCCATTGGAAGTGTGGTTGGGAGCTGCTGTCCCTGTTATTGCTGCACACACAGCCGTGGTCTGAGCTGCTTGTTTGGGAGCAGCATTTGGACTTCTCAGCCTTGACCCTCCTGGTGTGGTGTGTAACGGGACCTCCCTGGGCCTGTCCCCTCCATGGTGGGAACAGCAACAGTGGGTGAGAAGATGGTGATGGTGTCAGTCACCTTCCAAAGCACCAAGACATGCCCAGACAGGGACAGCAGCTGGGTGCTGTGAGTGGAGGAGGAGCTATGGTGGCAAGGGGATTTATTGAAGATGGGAGAACGTGGAGGCTTCTGCACCTGCCCAGAGCCCCCCCTGTCCCTTGGGGCCCACATGGGGTCTCAGCTGTCCTTGGCCACTGTGCAGGGACAGGGGTGTCTGACACAGTGAGCCATGACTGTGCTGCACTCCCCAGTTCAGTGTGTGCTGGCTGGTGCTTGTGCTGCCTCCTCAGGGCTGTGTTCCCTGGCATGTTGGGTGTGGGAAGGTGGGATGGAGTAGTGGCAGAGCTCTGTTACCTGTGAAGGTAATTTTAACAGTGTTGGCCCCAGTGTTCCTGTTCCAGAGACACTGAGGTTGTGTCTGGGGTGAGTCCCTGAAGAGCAGCGGTTTTGAGTTGACTACCAGGTTTTTTTCTACTGAGTGGAATGGTGTGGAGAGAGGTGAAGCATTCTGGGTCAGTGGGAATGGGAAAGGTAGAGCAGTTAGCTGGAAATGTTCATTTTCACACTGAACTGAACTTCATTCACCATGAAATCTGCATCAGTGTGGCTGCCTGATGGGACACAGAGAGTCTGGACAGAAGAGCAAAGCTGGGTATGTCTCCCTTTGATAGAAGTGTCCATAGACTTTCCTTCTCATGCCTGGCTTTTAGTGAGCTGTGTTATCTCCCCTTTATGTGGTAATTTGGCGCCATGGGTGACCTGTGTTTGGCCAGATCCTTCCCTGAGACACATTAGAGGCACCATCCTTGACTCCATCCCTGCTCCTGGCAAAAGCCTGGTTTCTGTAGCCTGTGCAGGACCAAGTTTCTGCTTTGGGGATACCTGTCATGCTCCAGAGCTTGGAGGAGAGCCAGTGGGTGACCCTTTTTCCTGGTTAGTCAGCTTGGTTCCAAAAGCCCAGGGTTGTAAACCTGAGTACAAGGTCAGTGCTTTGATAATATGTTGTGTACTCCACTGAGGAAGATGAGTGGAAAGTCTGTCATCCTGACCATGGAGAGTTGGAACTTCCCCCAGTGTCCTTTCTGTGTCTGAGATGTGGGATAGTGCTGCCCTTGTTTGAAAGTGATGTAGGGTTTTGAGCTACAGAGGGTTTGGTGTGGTTTAAGAATTCTGGGTTTATGTAATTGTGCTGGCTGTGTCCTGATGGTTCCAAGGAAGCTGTGGGTGTGGCAGGAGCAGAGCTGTCCCATCACTGGGTTGTAGACCCTGGGCACTCCTGAGCTGCAGCCCTGAGCTGGTCCTGGCACAGCTGTGTCACTAACCCTGAGATGTAACTACTGCAGTGCTTGTTTGGGAGCAGGGAAAGTGGGTCGCGTAGTTTCAGAGCTGCTATCAGCTCTCCCCTTCATACTGTTGTGTAACAGAAGCACAATTTTCTCTTTCCTTTATTCCAAGGTGCTGCATTCTCTAGCAATAACAGCTGTGTATGTGATCATGTGCAAAGTGGCTGTAAGTCTTGGTGTGTGTGGACATTCAGAACAGCAAAATACCCCCGGCTTCTCTGGAGGGTTAGTGATAGAGTGGGAGACCACAGCTCCATTTGCATTGGACTCTCAGTAACTTCTGAATCTGTCAGTGTATTTTTAGAGTATTTTAAGACCCACGTGTCTGTCCTTTACCATTCTGTCTGGTAAGTCTGTAAGCTGTTCTAAAATTTGCATTTCATACTTTGTAGAGAAAGTGAGATGTGTTGCCATCTTCGAGCCTTCAAATGGTCTGATTGTCTACATTCACCAGTAAGTTTTTATGATTAAGGAGTATAGGTGAGATCCAGAATGTCATTGGGCAACTGGAAGTTGCCAAAATGTCTCCCTTCCTTCCTCCTGCCGTGAGCAGTCTTTGGGACTTAGGGTTTTGATCAAAATGATCCTGTGGTGCCTGTATATTTCCTCCTTCATCCCAGGATGCCCCAAGAATCCTTTGAGCTGAGCCCATCACTCCTGTCCTGCCTAAGAGGGAACACTGGGTATCCCCATGTCAGCTCAGCAGTTCATAGGGCAGGCTCTGAAAACCCATCAGACGGAACTGATTGCCACTAAAATTTATCCAGGGAGCAGGAGATGCTGTTGCTCATCTTTATAAACCATCTGAGAGCATGAACTGCCCTCTTGGCTGTTCTGTAATTTCTTTTCTTCTACCTCATAAATCTGCTTTCTGAGCTTTTTTTTTGGTCTGAGATCAATGGAGCAGTAGATGTCCCATGCTCCTGTCCTGTATCTCTTAGGGACGGTGTCCTGGGACATGGACGAAGCCCTGAGGCTGAAGAGAGTCCATATCCCAATGTTCCCTCCCCTTCCCTCAGCCGGAAACTGCTGGCTTCATATGCAAAACCTGCTGGTGTTGGGAGAAGAAAATGGGATGAAGCAGTTTATTATACTTAACATCTCTGAATATATGTGTATAAATATATTTCTGTGCACACAAAGGTTTGGTCTCTACCCATTTTTTTAATAAATGTGTTGTTCAATTATTATTTACAAGTACCTAAATAGGATATGGCTTAAGCATTGGGCTGAGCTTGGTGCCTGTGTGTCTGTGCTGTGTTGTACAGATGGTGGAGCTGGGTTCTGACTCTGAGGGGCTGTCACTGTCACTGGTGGACTCCAGTTAATCTGAAAGGGTCAGGCACAGACATTTTTTTTGGTTATGTGACATACAGAAATGTCAGAAAGGTTTTTATATATGGACCACCATAATTTGTATCCGGGATTGGACTTGAACCCTCTGTCTCAAGATGTGAACCTTGCAGACCACATTCTTGCAGGAAACCCCAATAAACAGCTGCCACTGCCAGCTCTGGGAATAAGCTTTGCTCTCTGTATTTGGGACTTCACCACATTTCATCAGAGCAGGAGCACATTCTGGATCTCTTCAGACTTTAATCACCACCTCATGTAAAATATTTTGCATTATCCCCTGGCTGTGGAGAAGTGAGGCAACTCTTTCTACTTTGTGGGTTCAAGCTGAAGGACACAGTCAACTTGCTTTTGTCTTCTGTACGTGGTGAGAAATGGAGAATAAAGAGAGGAGATTCTGCAGACTCAGAGACTGCTTTGACCCCAGAGGTCGTTGTTGACAACCTTTGTTCTTGTCCTTTGCACAAATGAGTGACTTCCAGCATGTGCTGTAACTTCCATCTGGCTGGAATGGACAGAACTCACCCTGGAAAGGACATTGTAATATACGGGGTAGATGTGATGGAGGTGGGGATTGGCCTGCAGGGCTGAATTGTTTTTTGCTCTTCTGCTTGTTTGAGGAACAGACTTCTGAAAAGGGCTTAAGAGTTATCTGAGTTTGTGGTGTATTCTGTCTATGAATACTACGGATGTCATCCTGGAGATTCAGGTGGATGTTCTTGCCTCATAACACAAAGAACTCTTCATTTTGGGAAACCTCACTAAAGAAAGACCTGAGAAGCATAAAATCACAGAATGTGCTGAGTTGGAAGGGACCC
This sequence comes from Scytalopus superciliaris, assembly GCA_013400415.1. Taxonomy (NCBI): domain Eukaryota; kingdom Metazoa; phylum Chordata; class Aves; order Passeriformes; family Rhinocryptidae; genus Scytalopus; species Scytalopus superciliaris. Next base: position 139,080 of record VXBX01001172.1, read on the forward strand.
CCAAGGACCATCCAGTCCAACCCTCAGCCCTGGACAGGCCCATCCCCAAGAGTCACCCTCTGTGCCCCAGAGCATCATCCAAACCCTCCTGGAGCTCTGGCAGCCTTTGGGCTGTGCCCACTGCCCTGGGGAGCCTGGGCAGTGCCCACCACCCTCTGGGGGAAGAGCCTTTTCCTGTTATCTAATGTAAACCTAAATGGTCAAGCCAGTCTACAGTGGATTACGATGACCCTGAACTTTGTTCTTTGTTGAGCCTGTTTTAATTCCCTCCTTCCTAAGATATGCTTGAAATAAATCCAGAGAAGCAACTGATCCTTCATGCTGGGCCTAACTGATGCCTTTGCAGACAAGTATGGATCAGTTGGAATTGATTTTTCCTGGTATCTCTTGCTCCAGCAGTGTGAAGGTGGTTGTCCTCTCTGAGGAGCCATGGGGGCTTTGATCTAATGCAGCTCGGATTGTTTGCTCTTGGATATTCTAGATGGGTATTTCATACTGGTGAAGGATGGGAAAGGTGGTTCCCTGGGAACATTGGCCTAACTCCTTCCAGCACCCTTAGTTTTCTGTAAACATCCTCAAAGAGCTTACAGCAAAGCACCTCTTGACTCTGGGTGGTCTGTGGAGAGCATGGTGTCCCACCCAGCCATCACAGAGGAGACCAGCATGGAAAATCTCAACACAGGACTCTGGGAACCTTCACCAGGCAACTGCTTTCACTGGCCTGCACAAGTCTTATATCTTAGAGAAGGGCCACTTTAAAAATACGAGTTAAATTTGGTCTACTTGATCTTGTTCCGAGCTCTCTCCTGGTCACCACGTTGAAGATGCCTTTGTCTCTGAAAAAGCAATCTCTGTCTTGCAGTCAGATGGTTTCTGTGTCTCCCATCTGTCCTTGTCTGCCACAGAAAGAAATACATGGCCAGGTGCATTCTTGGCTCTGAATTGCAGGTTATTTCAGGCTGTGATGCAGCCAAAAGTTGGTGAGATTTTTTTGGGCTGTGTTTTTTTAAAATCCGAAGTAGGAAATAAGTCCCAAAGAAGATGCTGGATTTTCTCAGACTACGGTTAGAATTTTATGGCGTACAGAAATTTAAATTAGAAAAATCACTTGTTAAGAGGATTTGAAATCAAACCATTTCTTGTAGTTGAATGAGCAGTGCTGGTTATCTGCCCCCTCAGGTGGTTCCCACCAGGAGTTGAGTGGAGCTGCTGGTTTCCTTTGCAGTAACTGCCTGTCTGTGGTCATTAGTCACTGGTACAAGTGCTCCAGGGCTGGTTCTCCACACTGGGCTTAGCAAGAACCCTGAACTGCTCTGAGATAACAGGTCCTTGTGTCAGGAAAGATTTCCAGAGCTTGAGGGACTTGGAGATGCAGAACCCAGGTTTTGTTTCTGGAGAAGTTTCGTTGTGCAGAGTGGTGATTAACCCTTGCCAGCTGTGGGGCTCTGGAGGGAATAAGTAAGGATGTAGTTGTTCAAGTCATCCAGACTTTTTTGGGAGAGGGGATCTGATGAATGGCAAGGCCTCCTGGGAGAGACCAGCAGTCCTAGATGGATTCAGGATGGAAGCTCGACTTTTTTGGTTTTGTTTAGATTTTTTTTTACAGAAAAAGATTTGTTAGTAAGTTCTGCTTTAGAGAGCACAAGAAAAACAGAGCAGTGATGGTCAATGTGCCTTGAGGAAGCAGCATGTCACTAACATACAGGTATTTGGCTAATAAGCTAATGCATGTTTCTAATGGTAGTAATAATAATATAGTTGGAAATAATTGCCATTGCTGTAAGAAAGCAAATTGCTTATGACTTAACATGTTAAAATGAGTTCAAATCATCAGGTGCTGCTTTGCTCTCAAGGAGGTGAGGTTGCTTAGGTGAAAATTGGAAGAAAAATGTACAGCTCATTAATTTGTGACGCTGAGTGCTTGGTGGGCAGTGACAAGCTGAGTATTCTGTTTTATGTTATTGTGTCATGTGATAACAGCACCATGTTTTCCTGTCATTTCCACAACTTTTCCTGGCTGAAGTGACACACAAGCAACCCTGGGTAGTAATCACATTGTCCCATTCAGCTTCAAAAGGAGAGAAGCGGACCTCATCCAGACCCTTTCCAACAGGCTACAGTAAGCTTCCCTGTCTGTTAGCCATTGTCAAATCTCCATCCTGCAAAAATGGCATCTCCTAAAGTAATGGAATTGTCTCAGAAATAGTGTCATTCCATCGGGTGGTTGCTCTGCAATGATAATGGTTTTGCATCTCAGCATCATTTTGCAAACTATTTAGTCTGTGTTTGGGTTCTTTGGTTGGTTTTTATGGCTGTGCTCATGTCTCTGTTTGCTGCTCTCTCTCAGGGAGCTGCCCGTGGGCCAGGAGAGGGAATGGCTCAGGAAAAGAGTCAGCATTCTCACAGAAGGGTTGTTTAAATTAATTAGCTTGGGGGTTTCCAGTATTATCCTGAAATTCTTGAATCCAGTGTATCCTTTGAGCTCCTGGCTGTGAATGTGCTGCAGTCTGGCTCGTGGCCAAGTCAGGACGAGTTTGAGATCAATGTGCCCAGTTAAATTCAGCACAGGCCTCACCAGGATATGTGGAGAGGTTTCCTCCATGCCAAGAGCAGGGTTAATCAAAATCCTCTGTGACTCAGTACTTTACTAGGGGAGCTTAGTAGAAAATACTGACATTTTAAAAGCCTAAGCCAAGCCCCATTGAAGTCAGGGAGACTTTTTGCAGCCTCGAGTATGTGCTGGGCTGAGACATGAGGGCTGTGGAAGGGCTGTGCAACCTTCTGCTCCTTGTTACTATGTTTATTTTAACATTTCAGAGAAACATAAAAAGCCAGGACAGTGCTAGGGAGAATTTCAGCCTGTTGGTCACAAGGAAGGGAAGCAAGTGTGCTTTGCTTCAGTCTGAGTAGGTCAGAGGTGGAAAACTATTGCCTTCCTTTGCCAGGTTTTCTGTATCTCTGCATCTAGGAATCTGCTATTGAATGTAGCAAAGCCTCAGGGCATCTTACCTGGGTCAGAGCAAACTCACATTGGTTCGGCCCCTCTTGCATGGTTGCTGTTTGCTTATCAGAAGTAAAAATTTCTTTTCTTGAGAGTCTTAAAGATTTGCGAGAGCACCGACATTTCCAGCCCTCTAGTAAGCAAAGTGAAACGTTTCTTCTGGAGACTTTCTTCAGAGAAATTTAAACTAGGGTTGATACTGTGTTAGCAATGGCCTGCAGGGTCTGGATGCTGTGTTAGAAGTGACACAGACACTGAGACAGTAATATCAGAGCTCTCCAGGACCTCTCCAGGCTGTTGGAAAGTCTTGGTAGGGACAGGGCAGCCCCAGTCCTAAGCTGGGTTTGTCCTCTGCAGTTATGGACAGTGCACAGGGTCATTCACACCCTGCAGTTTGCCTGGAAGGTTTCTTACTAGGATTTACGTTTTTGCTTTGGCTGATGGGTCACAAATCTGGTTTTAAAACGCCTTTGTGTTGATAAACTTTTTACCAAACTTGTGGAGAATTAGAATATATTATCATTAATTGCAGTGTAAATAGGAGCTTTAATGAGAGAGTTATGAGCAGAATCCAGCACAAGGCTGGCTTGGGAAGTACAGCTGGTTTGTTTGGATCTTTTTGCCTCTGCAGATTTTATTCATGTCAGCTGTAATCAAATATTTCAACTTTTGGGCTTCTTTGAGTCCTGCAGAGCTCTCGAGAAAGTGAAGCAAAGAGGATATAGGTGGCTACCTACAGCATCTTTGTGGGCTTGCTTCATGTGTGATAAGTTCCAATTTTACTTAAAAACCCCACTCACTTTCCTCTGCTTCTGCCAATGGTCCTTCTTCTTCATGCCAAGGAAGCACTTGTTTTAAAAAGTTTTGGCCTCCCTGCAGTTGGGTGTTAACAGCAGGGCTCAGGGAACTCATGCAGCCTGTCTGGGAGCTGAGGTTTCTGTGGGTGTCCCGAGGAGGTTTTGGGGGCCGGTAGCCCTGGCAGACCTTCTGTGCAGGTCCAGCTCTCAGTGAGCAGCCTGGTGCCCTGTGCCAGCCCGGCGGCCGTGCCTGGTGCCAGCGCCCGCCTCCCGCCAGGCTGGGCCCGCACAGTCTGCTCTCACAAAGGGCATCTGTTTGGGAGGCTTGTTGTCCTGCTTGGTGCTCCTAATGGCTGGAGTAACTTCTGTGACAAGCTCACTGTCCGCAGTGAGACCAACACATTGGTGCCTTTCAAGGGCAAGGAGCACAAACACCTCCTCAGCCCCTCTGTTTCTGCTTGCCTTTCAAAAATTTCCAAAAGAAAAATGGGGAGTTGGAAGCTCAAGTCCAGGACAAATTGCATTTGGTGCATTTTGAAATACTACTTTTTAACTGTTAGAGTAGTATCTAGCCCACTTTAGCTATTTATATTATTTTAAAAAATCATATATGAAGCCCCACAAGTCCATCTTGGACATCCTGAGCATTTGGAGAGTAATGTCCAATTTTGCCCAGCATTCCCAGCCTTATAGTGCACAGCTTAAAAATGGAATGGTAAGAGGAGACACACGTCTGCTCATGTCTGTGCAAACTGATGTGCACTAATCAAAGGGACTGGGCACTAATTACTTTTTGCCTTCACCAGACACTATGTGGTTGCCCTGCTATTCTCTGAAGCAGGCTGCTGTAGTATCCAGAGCACCAGGATGCAGTGTAGGGTTTAGGCAGCTTTTTTGCATTTGGAGGCATATCCACGCTATGGATTTATGTCCTCATCCATCTGCAGCTATGCAAACCTAGGAATAGATGTTCTGCATTGGTGATTTGGTTGTTTTTGTTGCCTCAGTTAGATTTACAATGGAAAATTCCCAGTTTAGATCAATGCAAAGAGTCTGCATTTTAGATTTGCGTTTTTGAGCTGATTTCTTGTCATGGAAATCCCTTTGAATTTTGATTTTTACACTAAAAAATTCCCAACACAAAGTGTAGTTTTTTGACATTAAAAGCAATCATTGCATTCCAGTTACAACTGTTGAGGTGGGCCATGTTGCTTAAGGAAAACTGCCCTGCTTACATGTTGCAAATGAGCTACATGAGCAAAGACTCTATCCAAGTGTCTTATCATGCTATCAAGCTTGTCATTTGCTTGGTTGACCATTTCCCTGGGTATTTGAGAAAAGCTGAGCAGGAGCTGTGGTTGTGAGACAGGGCAGATGGCATCATAAATACGTAATGGAAACGAAGCCAAGCTCTGAGGCGGGAGGGTTCGGGGGTGGATGGTGATGGTACATCTCGCTCCAAACCCCTGGAGAGCTGCAGAGCCCTCAGTGCAGCCCCAGGAGGGGGATATTCCCAGCTCCCACCTTCTTTCTGGCAGCTCGAGGCCCCGTCCCGCAGCTGCTGAACAATGGCACAGATCGGCTTTCACACACAGCTGGGGACACACAGCCTGCTTGTGTGATGGAAATAATGAATTCCAAATTGCTTTCTCTTCTGGTGGAGAGTCAGAAAAGCAGAGTTCCCTGAGCAGAAAAAGAGAGGGAAGAGTGGAGAAGGGTTTAATTGCTTAATTTGAATAAACTATGTCGATGTTTAAATTTTTTAACTCCAAGAGAACTTGGATATGAAATGTTTGCAAAGAAGAGCTGGAAAAAGAGTTTACTCGGAAAATCAAAACTCGACATCTCAGCCTCTGTTAAATGTCACCTCTCTGCCATGTTTCCTTTGCCTTTTTGAAGAGGATTTAGCTCCCTGACTGTGCTCCTTTGTGCCCACCAGCTGACAACAGGTGAGGCAGGAAATGCCCCCTTGCTGGTACCTCCTCAGTGTGGTGCTTCTCACCTCCCTTCCTCCCTCAGAATAAGAACTATTTTTATGGCACTGACAAAACAGGATAGTGGAGCAGTTAGACAGTAAGTGGTTCAGGAGCTCCCAACAGAAGCTGCCTGTGAGACAGCTGGCATGTGTGGAGTTCATGTTTCTCTTCATTTTTTTCTTGTCTTTTTTACCTCTGTTCTTTTCTTTTTTTATCATTTTGCTGCCTTATTTTCATTCCTTGCTTTCTAGTAAGCACCTTCCATGGAGAACCCCACTTAATGCAGTGTTTATTATGCACAGAAGCTTTGAGATAGTCATGTCTATCTCACTTGTGCTGTGTTGTAGCACTATCAGCAGGTTTCCTAAATTATTTGTAAGAGTGATGTAGGGACATTGTAGGGAGCAGCTGGAAAGGTTAGAGAGCAGGAAACACCAGGGCAGACACAACCCAGAAGTGGGGGAGAGGAGCTGCTCCTCACAGCTCTCATCAAACAGGTCAAGGGTTCAGGACATTCAGCTGCTCCAAACGCGGGCAGCACTAACCCAAAGCAGCACAAGAGAGGCTGAAGTGCAGCAGATGAAGCCATTTGAACTCTGGCTGCTCCAGTCAATTAGCCTTTTGCCCTCACAAAACCTGCCATCCAAATGAAAGCCTGTGAGGTCCCGGGGGGATGCCCCGTGGCCCCCGGGGGGAGTGTTTGCAGCTGCTATGGCCAGCGTGGGATTTCCCAGTGTGGGATCAGCCACGACCAGTTTGTTTCTCGGCTGAGAAACTCGAGAAGCTCTGTGTGTTTGGTTGGGTCCTCCATGTGTGTTCTGCTCCTTGGGCCAGACCCTGGACAGGCAAGTGAGGGCTGGATCAAAAGCCCAAGTTACCAGAGTCTGAGGGGTGAATTTGACAGATCTCCCCTGGACACGGGCTGGGCACAAGTACCCATGTGCTTTACAGTCCCTGTGAGATTGGTGTGGCCTGCAGAGGGAACTGTCTGCAATGCTCTTGATGCACCTTGAAAGTTGGAAACATGCGCTTTTGGCTTACTTTATGACCCAAGAAGTGCAATTCAGCTAATTAATGAATGGAAACCTGAAACTTTGCATGGCATTTTAAGATAAAAAGCATTGCAAGTACTTGTGCATTTCCTATTAATTCAATGATAGCATTGATGCATTTAAATGAACATTTAGGGGTACCTTCAAACATTTTGGACATTGATCTTCTCCTTACCTGGGCAAATTCTAGTGGCTTCAGGAGGAGCAGGGTTTGCCTCAGAAAGTTAGTTTAGGTGTTTGGTGAAGACACATGTAAATATGCAGTTTTTGTTTTCATGTCACAAAGAACTTGTCTTGCTTTTTATGAATTCTTGGCTCTTTATTGGGTTTTGAACAAATTAAATGATTACCTAAATGTATTGGGGTTTGAGGTTTGTTGAATTATTTTCTTTTTAATTGCCTTTTTCCATTAAGAGCAAACTTTTCCTAAAGTCCCCCTGCTTCACCCAGAAGAGCTTTGCCTGTGTTTGATAGAATCCCAGCTGGAAGGGAGACAGGTGCTGGGGTGTGGTGGTAGAGCAGCAGGAGCTCTGGGGAGATGGGGCTGGGAGTGCTCTTCAGGCCCTTGGTGCTGCATGTTCCCAGATCCTGCTCTCAGCCTGATGCATTTTGTGTAAATGAATGCTTAGAATGACTCTATGAGACACATTGAATTTTATGCCACAGCTGGAGAAGCTTATCCTTAATTGAAGCTGTGGGCAAGTGTATGTCATTTTTGATTTAACATTTTCCCTCACCCCTGTACCCCCCACCCCAACCAAAATCCTTTGTAGAGTCAGATTGTTGCTGTAGCTTTGTGGACCCCTCTCTTCTAATGTTTAATCAAGTGCTGAAAAGAGACATTTACAGACTATTTAAAATGTGGAAAAATTGCTTCCCAATATTTTTGACAGAGAGAGACTGAGAACACACAGCATTGAATCATCAGGAAAATTGAAGATTTCCCCTGAGCAACATTGGGATTTTACAGCAGAGGACTTGAAAGACCTTGGAGAAATTGGACGAGGCGCTTATGGTTCTGTCAACAAAATGGTCCACAAACCAAGTGGGCAAATTATGGCAGTTAAAGTAGGTGATGCCCATCCTTCCATTTGTACTTCAGTCCGTTGGGATGCAATGTGATGGAGAATTAAGGTTCTTCCATCTAGCATCCATCTACTGCTCTGTTCTATTTATTTCCGGTGTAAAGGCTCCTGTTTGCTGAAAATAGTGTATAATTGGCATGTTTTCAAGTGATTTATGAAATTCTCATAATTGCTGTGCCCTTTTGAAAATGTCTATCAGGAACTTGCTGTTCTGAGGGGATCACACATCTCTGGAGACTGATGATGGGGCATGGGCCTTTCACCTCTGGGTCACTGGTTCAGGTACAGCCTAGGCTGGTGGTAGGCACAACTTGTCATCTCACAGCTTCTTGGTGTCTTTTGTGAACTAAAGTAGTGACTTACGATTAGCTGTTTCTGTCAGCATGTGCTCCAGGAGGAGCTGGAATGGAGTGGATGTGTTCTTGGGAGTGTTGTGCTCTTGCTGATGTATGATGGAGCATCTGCTTTGTGCTTACCATGTCAGACCTGTTCTGGAGATGGAAAGTGGAGCAGTTTTCTGGACTGTTCATTTTCTACTTTATGCTACTGAAAAACTCACCTTAAAACCAGAAACAACACACAGTCTCCTCTCCCAGCTGGACAATATGGAGTAATCTGTCTTGCCACAGTAGTGCTGCTCACTGGGCACCTTTGAGGAACTGCTTGTCCATGGAGATGGGCAGCACTCGTTTTATCTCTCTTTGGTCCTTTCCTTTGCTCACTGCAGGTGGCAAATGACATTCCTCTAACTCAGTTTGAACTCTCTCAGATCAAATGTAAGTGCTCTCATGGCTCCCAGGAAAGAGCACAAGCGAGCTAGGTAGGAGTTCATGTTGTTGTCTTTTCCAACTCTCTCTGTCTTCTTTGGAGTATTCCCTGATCTAATCTGGGAACATTTGCCCCTGCTACCCTCACGTGCCAGGTAGACATATCTCAGCCCCAGCTCCAGCTGCTGTGAATATAGTTCATACCTGTCTCTAGTGTGTCAGGTTACTGGAGTAATGCCCAGCCTTTGAGCCTCTCCAGTAAATACTGATCTCCTCACAGCGATGGAATCACTGGTTACGTCTCTGAGTGTTTTGCAGTCCTGTTTCAACCTGGTTTTGAAAGTCTCCCTAAAAGTCTGCAGTGGAGCTAGAGGTTGCCTACAGCTAAAGGCTGGTTTATTTCAGTTGCCTTTGGTAGAACTCATGGATGTAATGTGGAGATGATGGGTTGAAAACCACTGGTGTAGTGAAGTGACGTCTGGGCACCTCCAGCTTCTCAAACCCAGCGTGTGTGACCTGGATACCTGTAATTTTGCTACTCTAACCATGGTAGCCATGGGTATGAGGAAGGCACACACCCATAGCTGAGTGTCTGCTCTCTGGAGCTCTGCAGTGGGTACAGCCGTGTGGAGAAGGGCACTTTGTTGGATTAGCTCATGTCAGGGAGGAGGAGATGTGTCTGCTGGCACAGAGATTCTGTTGTCCCAGACTTTGCACAAGGGCTCTTCAGCATAGTAGGTGAATCTTGTCAGTGTTGAGGGCCTGTGATGAGGTACAGCTCCCATCTGGGAGGCAGAAGGCACCAGGGCTGTGTCCCTGAAGCACACAAAATGACATGGCACAGCATGTTGAGCTGGCTTTCCCAAGGGAGGAGAGGTGTTCTGAGCCTCAGGGAGGTGTTGGGCTTGAGGGTTCACTTTTAAACAAATGTAACCCCATTGTGACTAAACCTTGGAATGTCCAAATTGTGGGCTAGGTTGGTGCCAGCTTCTTTTCTCTGACCCCACTTGGGCATGGCTAGGCCTGCTGGGGAAGGAAGGTCGGAGGGCCTGGGCAATGGCATAATTTCTGAAATGGCAGAGGTGAGAGACTGTTTGTCCAGTGGGGATAAAACATGAAACTAGGCAAAGGAAAACCTGTGGGTGGAACAGTCAGTGAAGTCTCCAAAGCAGCAGCAATTCCCCAGCTTGGATGGTGCAGTTCTTTGAGATGAGGTTTCAGGATGGGGCTGAGCTTCGACTAGTGACTGGTTCATCCCACACTCCTCAGACTTTTCTTAGATTGCTGATGCTTTTGGGGCAGCCAAGACTGTGCAATAATCTCCTTGCTCCTGCTCTATCTCAGCCTGCCCTATGGGCTGTCTGTGTTTGGGGCTGTTCTCCTCCTGCTCTCTCTGTTTCCCTCAAGCCTGTGGTCTCTTCACAGCAGAATTGTTGCTTTCAGCCATGTGTTCTCCTTCAGCATTAGGCTCTTCTGTAAGAAAGGCTGAGAAGGGGAATGTTGTTCTGTGAAAACATGCCAGTTTTGTGGTTTGCTGTCTTGGCTGTGAGCTCAGTGCCACCTCCATGGTGTAGCACCATGCTGGGACAGGCATTGGGAATGCTGCCCTTCACAGCTGGATTGTGAAGCCAGTGTCTGGTTATTTGGTTGAGCTGCTGTCCCTCCTGTGCTTCCCCAGAGCAGCAGACCATCCTAGTGCAGCATCCTTGGAAGGACATTCAGCAGGAAGAAACAACTCTAAGGAGGACACAAGCCAAAAGTTGGCTGTTCTGTACTGCTAATTAAATGCAGGGAAAATCGGTGCAGGGGCCCGTCCCAGCTGCTCCCTCATCCTTCACCACTCCCCAAATTTCCACTACTATTGCTGCAAATTCCCAGCACAGTCAGAAAATTCCTACCCCACTTCTGGAAGGGCGAAGACCTGTTTGCAGCTACCATGACCAGGCTTGTCACCCCCTTCTACCCCAGAGAGATTCTTTGTTATACATATGTGAAACATTGCTTGTTTCCCCATGCTGAACTGTTCCTCTGGCTAGTGGCAGCTCCTGCTGTGCCAGGCCAGCCAGGCACCTCTGGGCACTCATCCTGCTCCCCTCAGCCTACAAATCCTGTTCCCAACTCCTTCCTGTGGCTTTTTGTAGCCTGTCATGCCTTTGCACAAGAAACGATTCCCTGAAGGTTTCCCCCTTCTTGGTGTGTGTGGCACCGGTGCTGGGCACACTTCTGTGCCCTGGGGCTCCCCCAGCATGGCCTTTTTGCTGCACTTCCTGGCAGTATTTCTTACCACTGCAGGAAAATAATTCCTCAATGCTGAAATGTCACCAAAATAACTTGAGATCTGCTGACAGGCACCGTTTTCTTTCATTTTTCCCTTTTATGCATTTTGGTCTCATCAGCCCGTGGGTCCTGGCAGATGCAATCCTGGCACTTTTGGTGTGAGTGCCTCACTGCTGGCATGGGCAGGGCTGCCAGGCCCTGGGTGAGTCAGAAAGCTTTCATCTGTGCTCCAAAGTCTGTGGCAAAGGACGAAAAAGAGCCTAAAATGAACCTGGTTGTGTTGCTGGCTGAAACCACTCCAGCAAAGTTTCAGCTGGCAGATTGTGGCTGGGATGATGAGCTCTTGTCCCCAGTCCTGCTCCTCCCTCTCCTTCAGCCTTTGTCATTCCCTCCCTTTGTGAATACCTATTTCAATGCCAAAAAGCCATTCTGTACCTTTTTGGCAACAGGCTGGAGGCTGGAGTGGACTGCTGAGCAGGGACATGGTGCTCCTGAGGCTGCCACATGCAATTGCTTGTGCATCCCTTACCCTTTCAGCCACAGAGAGCCTCTTCCTAGGGCCATCAAGAAGAGAGGGAGAGGATGAGGAAAGAAGAGTTCAGCTCGAGGATTTGTGTCCAGACCATTCTCATTTTTGCCCCTCGAAAATGTTGTATTATGTTTTCCAAATCTTCCAAATTTTTATTTCCAAATAAAAAACAATCCCCTCATTCATTAGGTCCCTTCCTCTCAGATCTCCTGGGAGATGCACAGTCCCTGTTTGCTCTGGGTCAACTGCCACCACAGTCTTCCTTGTCTGAAAACACCCTTTTCATTTTCTTGAGGAAATGACCCATATGAGGTCAAGATTTCCAGGTGTGAAAGGGAACAGTCTAGTTTTATACAGAGCCAGCTTTGGCTATGCAAATTCATAATTACAAGGCAAGTTTGTATGCTGAATCCTCACCTCCCTGTCAGATTTCTCTTTCTGGCTCTTCATTTTCCTAGATTTGCCTGCCCCTCCCTCTAGCACCAGCTCTCTGTGATGTTATGTGGTTACACTCCCAGTTTTACCCAGTATTCTTTAGTTTTGCTTCTGATTTCTTGTTTTCATGTTAGTCTGGTTTTTCCCAGTCTGTGGCAGTTCATAAGTGACTTGCCACTGATGTCCTGGGCTTCTCCACTCTGCAGAGAGCCCTGGTCCCTCCTCAGAATCTGCTTCAATGCTGCCACTCCTGGTTTTATCCCAGGGACTTGACAGTATGTGCAGTTCTCCAGCCCCTTTTGTATTTGCCCTCCAGCATCACCTCCTGGTGTTGTCCCAACTGCTCCAGGGACTGCACATCTTGTTCCATGAGGGTACCACGAATCTGAAGCACATCAGAGGAGCCCTAGAAGAAAAGCTGCATTTTATTTGGGTGAAATGGTTTTGTTGGGAAGCTCATCCAGCTGCTGGAATCTTTATTTCTGTCCTGAGGTTTCCTTCTGGCCCTGATGACAGTTCACACAGAAAATGTGCTTTAGAAGATCTTTGGAATATGGGTATAAAAATACATAAATTAAAAAAGACCAGACTGGAATGAAAGCTGGGGTGTATTTTCTCAGCTGGAGCAGGATGCTCTGCTTTGCAGTGAAATACTGTACACATTGTGGGTTTTATTAGCCAGGGTGTTTCCCAAGGCCTCTGGAAGGCTGGGAAAGATGCTTGTTTGAAGAGTTCATAAAATAAATCAGAAAATATTTAAAATAGCCAGTCTTTTATGTGTTGGGTGGCTCCTGTGCAGGTCAGGAGCCTGAGCAGAGCAGTGGTCTCCTGAGCCTCCATGGATGTCCCTGGCAGTGATGTCGTGAGCCCGAGGCTCAGGCAGGAGATCTTTGCCTCCTGCTCCTCTCCCTCAGTCTCCTCATTCCTCTTTGCCCTGCAGCAGGGAATGCCTGGCCTATCTGGGGTTCACTGCCAGCAGCTTCTGCCAGTTTCTGTTCAACCAGTTCACCTGACTGAGAAGTACATCACCAGGAGACAAGTAGAGTGGTCTGTGCTTTGGTTGACCTTCAAGCTTCTTATCATGGCCACATAGAAACTTCTCTTTTTAATGGAATTACTGTTCTGTCACAGATGGTTACAACTGGGAGAGTAACCCAGCTGGGAAGAGGGCATTTTGTCCACAGTCTTCACATCCCAAAAGAAAGTGATTTTCAGCTCTATGCCAGAATTTTATCTTCCATTATCTATTTTATAAACCAGCCCAGGTGCTTTAGTCCCATTTGCAGTTCCAGCCAGTGTCCTCAGCCATTGCTGCTGGTTTCTTGTTTTCTCTTTAGTGTAGCAATACTTTTGACCTGCTCTGCTTCTGCTCTAAATTTGTCCTAAGAAAATCAAAAGCATTTTCAAGATCAGTTGGGTAATCGAAGATGTCAAACCCATGGGTTGTCCTTAAAAGATCTCTGCTTTTCCTGGAGGAGCCAGTAAGCCGTGGAGCCATTTCCTGTTAAGAGCTCAGTGTCTCTTGTACATTATTTTGCCCTTAGTCAGTACTTGTTCTCTCATCCACAGCTTTAAACCAGAAGTTCCTGTCTGACTTCCACAGGTTTTCTGTGATGTCAGTCTCAGAGCAGGAAGAGGTTGCTAAGCATCAAATATCCCTGAGAGTGGAAATTTAACACTTATTTATACCTCCATGATCCCTCCATCCTTACCTGGATGCCTGATAGCCCATAAAAATCCATCAAAATGACACATTAGTGTATTAAGCTCCATCAAGGGACAAATTTCTTTGTCCTTCTGATGTCCCACATGAATTCTGAAGATAAGTCTTGGAGCATTATTGCAAATCATCATGGTCATTCTTTGCACAATTGAGTGCCCTCTCTCAAATTGACACCTTCAGAATTTTCTGTTTGTCTTCTCTTTTGGTTTGCTGCCTTAGAGTCAGGGAAACCAATGCTCCCAGCCCTGCTGGGCTGAAAGGGAATGGTGAGAGATGGACCTCATTGCAGGAGGTGGGAAACTAGTTGTGATGTACTTCAGTCAGCACTAAATGTGTTTCAGATGGCTAGAGAGATATTCTCACCCTCAGCAGTGGGTAGGCAAACTCCCTTTTTCCTGCTGGTTTGGTGTCCCCAGTCCCTGCCATCCCCTGGGAGCACAGCCAGGCACTGCTGTTCTGAGCTTTCTGCTGAGGACACAGGTGAGCCCTGTGCTTAGGATGGCTCTGGGTTGTCTCACAGCTCAAGGAGTTGGCTTTTGGTCTGGTGTTCATAGATTTATTTTTTTTCTTTTTTCCCCTTTTTTAAAAAAAAACACTTAATTGCTTCTCGTTGGACCTGAATCTTTCTGTGTGAGAATTGTCTCTTCTGTTTTGGGTCCATTTTCTGGGATCTGCCTGGTTTTGGCTTTCAGAGTGGCACAACTCACAGCACACTATCGTTTTGCTGTTGATGCTGCTCAGAGCTCTCATTCCTGGCATTGTAAGGTTTTATCCTAACCTGCATTTATATTAAAAGGGCTGGAGAATTTTCTCCTGGAGTATTTGATCCAGTTCAAATTTGAGGCCAACAAGGAATCTTTAAAAAAGAGACTTTCCATAAGCCTCTACTACAAACGCCACTTTTTCCATCTGTGGCTTATTTGGCCGTGGGGTCACTTGTCAGTGAGTGCCCGCAGGGGAGTGACCAGGCTGAGTGGTGGCCCTGCCCATCCCTGTCTCAAGTGCTGCCCTCAAGGAGCTGCCTCTCCTCACCTGCCACATCCCATGTTCTCTCTGGAGTGTGTATGTGGAGCTGCTGCAGTGCCTTGCACTGTTCCTGGGCTTTAGGTAGCATGCTGATCTATGGCTCACATGCTGCTGTTTGGGTGGTGACTGCTGTTGACTTCACTCACCTTTCGCTGTTCCTTTCCCATTCCACTGGTGAATGCTGGTTCCTCAGCTGGAGAACTGGGAGTGCTGGGCTGCAGCAGGCTCCCTGGCACACTCCAGATAAACAAAGCCTTCTTTCCAGCCTGGACTGACCTCAGCTTGGTGCTGTGCTTCTCCTCAGAGTCCTCCCCTCCTCTTGAGTTTGCCTGTCTCCAGCACTCTTGTATGAGACCTTCTGATCTTGTATCATGTCATTCCCTTCACTCCCTGAAACAATATTTGTTGGAGTGTCCATGTTGGCTTCTCAAGATGTCCTTTGGCTCCCGTGTCTACCTGGACTTCTGACCTACAGCTGACCCACTGCCTGTGTCTGGGTCCTCTGCCTACCCTTTCTCCTTGGGGATATTGTGTTTGGGAAGAGGAATGTTTAGTTTCAGTGTTGTTCTGGAGTGCCATTAAAATTGCCTCCACCATCCAGTGGATATTTCACACGCTTTCCAGAGTTGAAGAAATAACAGCAGAGAAGGAATGTCAGAGGTGCTTTTGGGGGAAACTGTGGAGTTTGAGGACACTGTGGGGATGGCTGTGACAGGACTGTGCAGGTGCAAGGACAACACAGAGCGGGGCTGGGCAGACTCATGGATGACCAGGAAAGAGGCTGTTTGGAGACAGAGAGGGGGTGGGCACAGAAGGGGTGTGAGTTACAGTGTGGAGAAAAGCTCCTTTTGGTATTGTTCCTCACCAGAGAGGGTACCTCTTCAGTGAGAGACTGAGCTATTCCTCCAAGGTCCCACCACGGTGCCATTGGCATCCATCATTTTCCGTGGGGATCAGAACAAGGGCATTTTCCTTTCACACAGTGCTGATGGATTGTCATCTGGAGACAGATGTTCAGTCTGCTCAGCCTTCAGAATGTGAAGGATCACAGAGCTTTGTGTGATGAAGGCAAGGAAACAGTCAAACTCCTCACTTTCCTCAGTGACATGTCTGAACTTGTGTGAAAGAGACCTGAACCAGTGACCTAGAGGTGAAGTGTTTCAGTTCCATTCCGGGCCTGTTGCTCCTGTCTTCCTGCTCTGTTGGTGGCCACAGAATCCCAGCTGCCCATGGCACCACAGGCTGTGGATGTGACAGACTGTGTGTGCTGGGCAAGTCTCCTGGCAGTTTCCCCAAGAACTCTAGAGTTAATGGGGTGGGAAAAGGGCAATATGAATATAGCAATTACTGGTTGCGGCCAAACTAGAGCTACTAGAACGTTAAGAACGAGTGGTAAAATACCAAAATACCATGATACACCAAAGGTAAGGAAAACTATAGTGTTGATACTGTCCTCATTTTGTGTGGGTCATCCCAAAAGAGTCCTAAAGCACATAATCATGCACTGTTTCACACATGGTTCTATATCAATGGCCAACCTTGAAAGTACCTTCATACACTTGCCCTTGTGCTGGCTCATGTGTGTGGTCCTGATGCCAGCAACAGTTGCCCACAGTGAAATGGGTGCTGATGTCTTGGAGGTTTTTTCCACAACCTGGAATAATTTTTATTTCTTGGATAGCCATGCAGTTTGTCCTCAAGGAGGGTCCAGGCTACTTTTCTTGCTTTGGACTTCTTGCCAAATATTTTTGTCTTGATTTTTTTAAATGTTTTTTTCAACATGAGTCACAGCTTCAGGATCACGATTTCCTCACCTGTGATTCAGGAAATGCATTAATTAGAGCAAGATGCTAAATATATCTGTAAAATCATATGAAGAACTGTGAATGGTCTTCTCCATCCTTCATTTAACCTGCTTCATGTAGGTTTCTATTTTCAAACATGCATTGTTCTTTCAAACCCAAATGGGACTTCTTTTTATATACAGTGTATATATAAAGGATAGTGTGTGTATACATATATATCACCTGTATACACATCGGGTGTAGATATGAAGTATCTTTTATATGCTGTTAATGTTTCTTAGGCTAGTACTAGGTAAAGAATTATTAGTTTGATGACAAGAGCACCCAGGACTGCTGCCCACCATTAGCATTACCAGAGCAATGTGTTCCCTGGGTATGTGACAGTCCCTTCTCTGTGCCAGCCATGGTGGAGGCTGTGGAAGGAGCCTTTTTGGCTTCTGTGCTTAGAATTTTTAAACATAATGTTCCTTGGTTAAATTTCAAACAAGCCTTCAAGACCCGTCCAGTGTGGCTTAGAACTGTGTGGGAATTTGTTTTGAAATGAAAGCCTGGCTGTGGTGTTTTGCTGTAGTTTTCAGTGAAATCTCAGCTCTTTAATTTTCTTCTAATATTTCATCTGAAAATGTTGATGCTCATGCAAGGACTGAGGGTTTTATAGTCTGATTAAACAGCTTTAGAGGTATGCAGTTATCTTTCTTATTTGAGAGCACAGCTTAGTTCTCTGGAGTGTGTTTGAGCATGCTGGGGGATTGCCTGCTCTGCTTGGGTCTGGGGTCCCTGACACGTGTCTCCATCAGCAGGGCTGAGGACACAGTAATGGCATGTAAGTAATGAAGTCTCTGCCACTCTTCCTCTTTCAGAGAATTCGGTCGACTGTGGATGAAAAAGAACAGAAGCAGCTTCTGATGGACCTTGATGTCGTGATGCGAAGCAGTGACTGCCCGTATATTGTTCAGTTTTATGGCGCGCTCTTCAGAGAGGTGGGCACCCCAAACTTGCTTCATTTGTAGCCCAGTTTGGGTTTTACTCCCCCCCACCCCCCCATTGTGGTTTACAGCTTGTGCTAAGGAGGAGAAGGTTGATTTATGTTAGGTTTCCTGGCTCTCCACTTACTCCAGGGTGTTTAACCAGGAGACCCAGATGTCTGGGTGCTGCAGAGCACACACACGCTGTTCCCGTGTGCTGTTACATATCTTTGTGTATTCCAGTCTTTCCTGCTTTTCTTCCCTCCTGATGAGCTCCAGGTCTGCATCTCCCTCACACAGTATGTGCTGCTGGACTGGGCTCTGGGGCACAGCACTTGGACACAGCTGTGATTTGTGTTGGTGGCTGTGAGATGTGACCATGGGGAGACCCTGCACCCCTATGAGAAGGTGGTTGCTGTGATGGTACTCCCAGCCCTCGTTCCCTGGTGGATGTTTGTACATGTCCATGCTGTGTCAGACGCTCCCAGTGGACATGCAGCTGCCTTGAAGCTGTTTGTACCTAAAGACATGTAGGAAAACAAGGGCAGGTATGCTGGGTCAAACCCCACTCCTGGCTGGGTATTCTGTCCCTGGCAGTGACCCACAGGATTTGCTTGCAGACGCTTGTGTGATACTTCAGCCCAACCTCATATGCAGCTGAGTGTCTTCTGATCAACGTGTGTCATTTGTGTGCTTGGTGATTCTTACTGGATTTCTTTTCTATTAAAGCATTCAGTTTCCCCTTAAATACATTACAGTTTGCATCTGTGGTTCTCTCTGAAAGGCACTTCCCTTGTTCATCCACCACTTGTTTGAATGTCCATCACGTCAGTCAGAATTGGGGAATTTTTAGGTCAGAATAAAAACTAAGATCACTGAGTCCAGCCATAAATCTAACACTGCCCTGTCCTCAAGTGTTATGTCTACATGCCTTTTAAATTCCTCCAGGGATGGTGACTCCACCACTGCACTAGGCAGACCATTCCAATGCTTGATAACTCTTTTGGTGAAGAAATTTTCCCTAATATCCGACCCTAACCTCCCCTGTCCCAGCCTGAGGCTGTTCCCTGCCCTCCTGTCCCTGTTCCCTGGGAGCAGAGCCCGACCCTCCCTGGCTCCCCCTCCTGGCAGGGACTTGCAGAGCCAGAAGGTCCCCCCTGAGCCTCCTTTTCTCCAGGCTGAGCCCCCCCAGCTCCCTCAGCTGCTCCTGCTGCTCCAGCCCCTTCTGCAGCTCCCTTCCCTTCCCTGCACACACTCCAGCCCCTCAATGTCTTTCACAAAGCTGTTCACAAACAGCAGGTCCAGTGGGGCACCCTCTGTGTCACTTCCCCACCACCTGTGTCAGGAAGTTCTCTGTCACACACGGCAGGAACTTCTTGGACCGTTTCCTCTTTGCTGTATTGTACCAGTAAGTCAAAGTCCCCCAATGAGAACAAGGGCCAGTGATTGCAAGATTCTTCCAGCTGCTTATGGAATATTTTGTCTCTCTCTTCGTCTTGGTTGGGTGATCTATAGCAGACTTCCATCAGGATAATCTGCCTTGCTGGCCTTTCCCCCCATCCTTACTCACATGCACTCAGCTCTATTGTGACCACCATTCTGCTCCAGTCAAGCAGCTCCTCACACAGGGGGCCATCCCAGCACCTCTCCTTCCCTACCTGTCCCTTCTGAAGAATTTGCAGCACTCCAGCTGTGCCAGTCATCCCACCATGTCTCCCTGATGGCAGCTACATCATGTTTTTCTTGCTGTGCAATGTCTTCCAGCTCCTCCTATTTGTTGAATGGTTTTGAATTTTCATCCTGCTGTTTGGAGTGCTCTCACTGCTATTGAGCTTTGAATGACCAGTAAAAGCCATTGGGAAGCTGGTCTTTTCCATGCAGCCTGGCCAGTGTCATGCTGTGGTTGGAGGTAAGATGTCAGGTTGAGCTGAGCCTATTTGGTTGAGGCAGGAGAAGGGCCATAGGGCACTGCTGAGCAAGCATTTGATCCCTTTACAGGAATGATAGTTTCAGAGAAGATGAATGTCCAAACCCGACTGCTGCCTCTCCTTCCTCCTGCAGCTCTCCTGCAGGCTTGGATTATCCCTACTCCTGTAATTGCTCCAGTGTTGAAACTGCCAAAGTACAGGGGCCTGTTTTCCATTATGTCAGCACAAACCTCTGCTCAAGGGAAGAAGGAAAATAGAGTCCTAATGGTGGTCGTTGGGGATTACCAGGCATAGCAGCCTGTGCAATCTTGTGGGGCTTTACTGGGGAACTGTTAGAGAAGGTCAGCGTTGTAGTAAAGCCCAAAACTGAGGCTGAATATTCAATTCCTGCTTTTAAAGAGTCTGCCTCTGTAATTTTGCCAGGTCATTTCTCTGACTTTAAATCCCAGTCTCTACCTTTCCCCATGCTTTGCTTTTTCTGGTTTGTTTGAACCTGGAGCCATTTGGGGCAGGTGTGCACTGTTCATGTTCAGACAGTACCAGCTCCTGTCAAGTGTGGAGCCTCAGCTTGGCTGGAAATTTCCAGCTTTCTTGAGATACCAGTGACAAGGCTGTCAGCTGCTGTGAGGAAAGGTCCGCAGGTAAGACAGTGTGTGCCAGATGCTGATGAGCAGCATGTTCAGAGCTGTGCAAGCCTGTCACCTCCCTGCAGCTCTGGGCACATCCCAGGATCTAAATGTGAATACATAGATAATATAAAAACGTACCTTGATCAGCACCCAGATGTCAACCTGGATGCACTCTTGCCCAAAAGTCCTGTCCTCCTGCAGCCAGGCAGAGCTTCTTTGCATACTCTGTGTGGGAGAGGTTTCATTGAGGTTTCTGTTGGAGTGGAATCCCCATTTCTTCTCCTCAGCATCAGAGGTGTTTGCTTTGGAGGTGAGAACAGCCTTCCCTTCTCTTTGGTCCCTTACTGCCAACATGATGTTCCAAGTCACATACCTCAGTGTTACACAGGTGAGCTGGTAGGCTTGGATAAGGTTTTCTGTATTCTCATGTTAATTACATATTCCAATATTAATTAAAATTGTAATCTTTTAAAGATAGGAAAGTAGGACAGCACAGAAGGGGAAAAATAATTTCACCAGGATGTTTGGATCTCTCTCACCACCCCCTACTCTGCTTATCAGATTTGTTCCCAAATAACTGAATGATCCAGGTCACAGCTGCACCATCCCCTGTTGTGTAAGAGCTCATGGGATATTGCTAAAGACTGAAATTCTCTCAGTAAGTCCTCAGCAAACCATATAAAACAAAGCTGTTTATTCCAGCATCTCAAGGTGAAAAGAAANTCTTGGACCGTTTCCTCTTTGCTGTATTGTACCAGTAAGTCAAAGTCCCCCAATGAGAACAAGGGCCAGTGATTGCAAGATTCTTCCAGCTGCTTATGGAATATTTTGTCTCTCTCTTCGTCTTGGTTGGGTGATCTATAGCAGACTTCCATCAGGATAATCTGCCTTGCTGGCCTTTCCCCCCATCCTTACTCACATGCACTCAGCTCTATTGTGACCACCATTCTGCTCCAGTCAAGCAGCTCCTCACACAGGGGGCCATCCCAGCACCTCTCCTTCCCTACCTGTCCCTTCTGAAGAATTTGCAGCACTCCAGCTGTGCCAGTCATCCCACCATGTCTCCCTGATGGCAGCTACATCATGTTTTTCTTGCTGTGCAATGTCTTCCAGCTCCTCCTATTTGTTGAATGGTTTTGAATTTTCATCCTGCTGTTTGGAGTGCTCTCACTGCTATTGAGCTTTGAATGACCAGTAAAAGCCATTGGGAAGCTGGTCTTTTCCATGCAGCCTGGCCAGTGTCATGCTGTGGTTGGAGGTAAGATGTCAGGTTGAGCTGAGCCTATTTGGTTGAGGCAGGAGAAGGGCCATAGGGCACTGCTGAGCAAGCATTTGATCCCTTTACAGGAATGATAGTTTCAGAGAAGATGAATGTCCAAACCCGACTGCTGCCTCTCCTTCCTCCTGCAGCTCTCCTGCAGGCTTGGATTATCCCTACTCCTGTAATTGCTCCAGTGTTGAAACTGCCAAAGTACAGGGGCCTGTTTTCCATTATGTCAGCACAAACCTCTGCTCAAGGGAAGAAGGAAAATAGAGTCCTAATGGTGGTCGTTGGGGATTACCAGGCATAGCAGCCTGTGCAATCTTGTGGGGCTTTACTGGGGAACTGTTAGAGAAGGTCAGCGTTGTAGTAAAGCCCAAAACTGAGGCTGAATATTCAATTCCTGCTTTTAAAGAGTCTGCCTCTGTAATTTTGCCAGGTCATTTCTCTGACTTTAAATCCCAGTCTCTACCTTTCCCCATGCTTTGCTTTTTCTGGTTTGTTTGAACCTGGAGCCATTTGGGGCAGGTGTGCACTGTTCATGTTCAGACAGTACCAGCTCCTGTCAAGTGTGGAGCCTCAGCTTGGCTGGAAATTTCCAGCTTTCTTGAGATACCAGTGACAAGGCTGTCAGCTGCTGTGAGGAAAGGTCCGCAGGTAAGACAGTGTGTGCCAGATGCTGATGAGCAGCATGTTCAGAGCTGTGCAAGCCTGTCACCTCCCTGCAGCTCTGGGCACATCCCAGGATCTAAATGTGAATACATAGATAATATAAAAACGTACCTTGATCAGCACCCAGATGTCAACCTGGATGCACTCTTGCCCAAAAGTCCTGTCCTCCTGCAGCCAGGCAGAGCTTCTTTGCATACTCTGTGTGGGAGAGGTTTCATTGAGGTTTCTGTTGGAGTGGAATCCCCATTTCTTCTCCTCAGCATCAGAGGTGTTTGCTTTGGAGGTGAGAACAGCCTTCCCTTCTCTTTGGTCCCTTACTGCCAACATGATGTTCCAAGTCACATACCTCAGTGTTACACAGGTGAGCTGGTAGGCTTGGATAAGGTTTTCTGTATTCTCATGTTAATTACATATTCCAATATTAATTAAAATTGTAATCTTTTAAAGATAGGAAAGTAGGACAGCACAGAAGGGGAAAAATAATTTCACCAGGATGTTTGGATCTCTCTCACCACCCCCTACTCTGCTTATCAGATTTGTTCCCAAATAACTGAATGATCCAGGTCACAGCTGCACCATCCCCTGTTGTGTAAGAGCTCATGGGATATTGCTAAAGACTGAAATTCTCTCAGTAAGTCCTCAGCAAACCATATAAAACAAAGCTGTTTATTCCAGCATCTCAAGGTGAAAAGAAAAGAAATAAATTTCAAAAGCCAAATCTTTTTGGGATTACTGGAATGCAGATTCTCTGGGTATGGATGGAGCTACAGATGACAAATCTTTTGCCTGCTCTTAAACAGTGATGGATCTCCATTTGAGAGCCTGTTTGGAGGAGCTCACATGCTGAGCAGGCAGCTTGTGCAGTCACATGGTTGGCAGGATTCAAGTAGCTCTAGAAGCAGCTGGGATGGAGCCTTCCACAACAGGAAGCAGTTGATGTGGAGAGGCAAACCTAAGTTCTTGAATCCTCACAGTCTGGGGATACTAAACTAAATTGGACCAAACTGTGCAAGGTCTTGGCTGTGTAGCCTGACAAGTGTCCCAGCCTGCTGTGCTGAAACCCTGAGACCCTGAGTGTTGCTGCTTAGAGGGTTTTTTAAGTATGAGAAAAATAGTCATCTTTTCTTGCATGTCTGCCTAAAGCTTTACAGCTACACTGGTTTGAGACAGTACCTGTAAGGCTGGGAGTGTTTGGGTAGTTACCATGACCACACTAGTGGCTCTTCAAAGTACCTGTTTCTCTTGCTCTTCTTCTCAAGAGGGGAAGAGGAAAAAAGCCTTGTCTGACTTGGAATGTCAGGAGTGACTCCTACACAGTGCAAGTCTAGCCGAGCCAAGTTTAAACCAACAAATTCAATGCTTGATAAAATTATTGAATAAAAAAATTCATTGCAAGTTGCAAAAGTGCCTGGAAAGCCATAAATCAGCACTTGGGGAACTTCTGCTGGCAGGAGAGAAGAGCTGGGATAGATGTGTTGGTAGCACAGTGTTGGTGCTGGTATGAATTGTGGACATAGCCTTGCTCAGTTGTTTGATCTCTTTGCTGTTGATGCACAACATCCTGTTTCTATGGAAATCCTTGTTGCCATTACTCAATGTATCTGACCCTGTGGTCAGTCCCTGGTCTGTAGAAAAGGTGTCCTGTGTGACAGATAAGGAAGGATATGTGGTGGTGGTGACATTCTTCAGTGTCTCTCTCACTAGTGCAGGTAGAACTTGCAAAGAATTGGCTGCTCTCTGGAGTGTGTGGATGTAATAAACCTCCAGCATTTGTGTCATGGAGTGGTGGGTGTTGCAAGGAACCTCTGAGGTCTCCTTGTCCAAGCTCCGTGATCAATCAGGACTGCCAAGGGCCACTTGGCCAGGTCTGTGTCCAAATAGCTTTTGAGTATCTCCAGGGATGGAGACTCCACAGTCTCCTGGGACAACCTGTGTCAGTGATCAATCATCCTCACAAAATGGTTTCCTCGTGTTCAGAGGGAACCTCCTGTGTGTCAGGTTGTGCCCTGGGCATGTCGCTGGGCACCACTGAGAAGAGCCTGGCTCTATCCTCTGTGACTTCTCCTCAGGTCCTGTAAGGACCTGAAAGGTGGATGAGATTCCCCTAAACTTTCTCCTGGCTCTCTCAGCCTTTCCTCATGGGAGAAATGCTCCTGTCTCTCAGTCATCTTAATGGCCCTTTGCTGGAGTCTCTCTTTGCTGGGGAGCCCAGCACTGCTCACAGCACTCCAGGTATGGCCCCACCAGTGCCAGATCAAGGGAAAAGGATCACCCCCCTCAACCTGCTGGGGATGCTTTACCTGATGCAGCTCAGGGTGCTGTGAACCTTCTGCACAGCAAGGACACATTGTTGGCTCATGTGCAGCTCAGTGTCCACCTGGACCCCCAGATCCTCTTTTGGCCAGCTGTACTCCAGTCACATCTCTGTGACAGCTGCTCAGGTGTTGATTGGAAGCTTGGGGCTCTGCACTGAGAAACTGAAGCATCCCCACTGCTGGTGAAGCAGCTTTTGTGTCTGTCCTGGGCAGAGATATTTTGAATTAAATGCAGAGGGTGTTCTTGGATACTTTCTGGAATGCCTACAAGTTGTGCATTAGCATGTGGTGATTTAATACCCAAAAAGGGCTAAAATACATTATTTGGAAGAATAGCTCTATCAGGAAGAGAAAATTAAAATACTTCTTTTGTCATTTTATAGTTGGAAATCACCCTGACCTAAGAGCAAAAATTAAAGAGAATCTTTGACTAGGATGGTTTTGTCCTCACAGTTCACAATGGAGCAGGCCTTGCCCATGCACACCAGCACTTCCTGGTATTTGGTCAGGAAGGGGGTTGGGTGCCCAATGCCCAGCCCATCCCTGCCAGTCTTCCTTTTTCTTCTTCCCAGTAGAATTCACTAGTTTACCAAGAGGTAAGGCTTTTAAAGTCCCAGGAGGAGTTAACCTGTAGAGTTTTGAATTTTGCCACCAGCCTTAATGAAGCTACATAATGGGAAAGGTCTGTTATGTTTTTCCATTGATCTTGGTGACAGGAGTTCATGTTGGTCAGGTAGGTTTTCGTATTACCAGGTCGATAAATGCTCACATCCAGGATTTCTGTATGGCACATACCTCATGAGACAAGTAAACCAGATCTTTTCCTTTGGTGCTTTTGATCATACACGGGGGTGGTGGTGTGGGGGGGTTATGCTTAGAAATCAACACTGGATAGCAGTTTATTGTACTTATTTAAAGTTTCAGAACAACACTCATCCCAACCTCATGGATGCCCAGAGTACTCGTGGAGCCTTTGTTACAGTGATGGCTCTGCTGCTGCCTGTTGCTCCACTTGCTTTGTTTTTCTGTCCAAACACCAGCTGTTGTAGCCTGCTTTGGGTGTGCAGGATGGGGCAGGGACCTTTGCACTTCTCCAGCATGCCTGTACCCTAGGGGTTTTTTCTAATTTTATTTCCATGTATTAACACGGAGTTGAGTTGGTTTATGTTTTCTTTGGTCAGGAAAAGTCTGCCTTCTGTAAGATAATAACTTGGGGAATTTCTCCTCTATTTGCTGCTTCTTGTACCACAGGAACGTGCAGCTTGTCCTAACCAGGGCATTATCCCATGCCCTGAGCTGCCCCTCAGCCCTGGGTAGCACTGCCACGGGGGTTTGTGGGTGCTGCTTAGCCAGGACAAGACACCCAGACTGTTGTGCATGTAGCTTTTGACAGCTGATGCAGTTTGGACACACACTGTGGTACAGTCTGTAGGAGATGGGTATGAGGACGTCATTTCTGCTGATGTCAGGTCTAGGTCTAGTGGTTTAATATTTTTACAGTGAAGAGTTGCCTCAAGTGCATAAGAGTCTACAAGAACAGCTCATGGAAAGCCTCCTGTCCTCAATGGGACCGAAATGTTCCAAAAAATGGAAATAGATCAGTGCATGGCTAAGCTCACTGTCACCATAGGGCAGACACATACTGAGGCAAAAGGTGAAGTCCCGCTATGGTGTGGGGATCCATTTGTCACCCCCAGCAAATCCATTGTGAGCAGGTCAGTTTACAGATCCCAGGAGAGTTTGATGAAAAAACATATTATGGCAGTCCAGCTTGGTTTGATTTAACACATATTCTGGTATGTTTTACAGTTTTCTGCACTTAATTTGTTTAGCTGTAAAATGCAAATCAATAGCCACTCCCCATGCCCAGGGGGACGTTTTCTCTTGCTTAGACGGTATGTCTGAGTGTTGTGCAAAATGTCTTCTGTCCTCTGCAGGGCTGCCATAAACTGAAGGGATTTTTTTTCACTCTTACAATGCCTGCTAGTGTTTCACTGTGCCTGCAGCCTTCTGGAGAGCCAAACAGTGTGTGAGACTTGGATTCATTCAGGTTCAGGCATCTAAACTGTAATGTCAGATGTGAGCTGGGCCTCTATAGTGGATGGAGTGGGGGCAAGTCTTTCATTGCTAAAATTAATCAAGCTGAATTCCATGCTTCCTGTGGAATGCGTGCTGCTGTTAATTACCATTTGGATTTAAGAGATCTCTATATGTTCTCTGGATTTGTACTTCTCATTTTTATCTTGACAGTAACACAGATTATTTTCTCTTTCCAGGGTGACTGTTGGATCTGTATGGAGCTCATGTCTACCTCGTTTGATAAGTTTTACAAATATGTATATAGTGTATTAGATGATGTTATTCCAGAAGAAATCCTAGGCAAAATCACTTTAGCTGTGAGTATTTTGTTAAACCTTTTTGTTGAAGTTAATGTGAATAGTTCAGATCTGTCACTCCGTGTGAAAAGCTGGTTGGTCTGTGCAGCAGCACTGCAGCTGCTCTTGGCACCACACTGTGAATGGTCCTTGAGGGTACTTGTGACTTTTCCACAGCATATTGCATGGTGGAAAAGCAGGTCCTGGGGTCAGTAAACAGCTCATAAAGAGACCCCAGGACCAGCTTCCTGCTCTGTCTGCTTGAATGTTGGCACCAACAGCACAGGCAGCAGCTCTCTCCACAGGGGTTGCTTTGTGTACACGGGGAGGCATTGCTGGGAGCTGACTGTCTCGTCCCAGGGAAGGTGCCTAAAATAGATGAGCTGTCTCCCCTTCCCTTGTCTGTAAAGGGAACAAGGATTTGGACATTTCTACACAGGACAGGTGAACACCACCAGGCTCTGGTCTCAGTGAGTTGCCCACCCTCACACTCAAGGCACTGGGGACAGGTTGGTGCCTCTGTGTATGAGCTGAGGTCCCATCTCATGGTGCCTGAGGTGTGAAGGGAGAGGAGTCCCACCCAGGATATCTGGGTGCAGCCCTGCTACACGGAGCCCCTTTTCTTCCTTTAAGGATCCCTGTAAAATTCCTCTTGACTGTGCCAAAGTGAACCCTTGGTTGGCTGAACACAAGGGCAGGGTCTGGCCCTTGGGTTTGTGTTGAAGGGTATCCTAAAATCTCTGTCTTGCTGCTGCCTTTAAAAATCCATCAGGTCCATTGGATTTCTGCAGGGAATGCTGAGCCCCTCCAGTCCAGGGAAGTCTCTGGCAGCCTCATGCAAAGGCTACCAAAAGCACAGGAGAGTCTTCAGCTGGTGGGGAACATGGCTGATGTTTTCAAGCCCTGGCCCGATGAAAAGTCAAGCAATGGAAATATTTGTAGGACTTGAAATAAGTTATTGCTCAGAGTAATTAATATCAGAGATTGTTTTGACATTACCCCTTGCTCCCCTCTCCCAGAGTGGGATCTTTCCAGGTCACAGGGGGTGTGTGTGTTCACTTAAGCACATCCCCTCTTTTACATCACCTTCTGTTTGCAGGAGAGGTTCAGAGAAAAATGCTTTTATTACCTGACATATTACAGCATTGATATCCCAACATATTAAGCGGGTTTTTTGCCCTGTTCTTAGAGCTCCAAAAATTTAATAATCCCAGAACTCTTAGGACATCTACTTATTTTTCATGTTTTTCTTTCCTAGACTGTGAAAGCACTAAACCACTTAAAAGAAAACTTGAAAATCATTCACAGAGGTGAGTTCATGTCTTTTCTTCTTGTCTATGAAGGTAACAGCAAGAATTGTAAGCAGCTTTGCTTCAGAGTGTAAATAAATGGCACGTGTACTGCTGTGAGTCTGAGTGCAGGTTTTGCACAGGTGTCTCCAGTGCCTGTTCTGCTGCCCCTTCAGCCTGTGCTTTTTCCATATAAGCGTGATTTCAGGGTTGTTGGGCATCTGCCTCTGCCCCTGGGCACGAGGCATCTCTGGGGTGATTCCATCTCCTGTGGCTCCATCTCCTTGTGCTCAGGATCCCCCCATGAGCACAAGGGGTGTCAGCCTGGACCCTCTGCAGCTGCTGTTTCTGAAATCAAAACCTTCAGTCATGACCTACTGCTTTAAATTTCTCTCCCCTGCAGACATCAAACCTTCCAATATTCTTCTGGACAGAAATGGGAATATTAAACTCTGTGACTTTGGCATTAGTGGACAGCTCGTGGACTCCATTGCCAAAACGCGGGATGCAGGGTGCCGGCCGTACATGGCGGTGAGTGGAATGAGCTGCTGTGTGTGGGACCTGCAGGGCCTTACCCCCCTCCTGGGGCCTGGCTCAGCGTGGCCCTGCCTGTCATCAGCCTGTTTCCCATGGGACAAGCATCCCCTTCCCAAGCTCTCGATCGAGTGCTGCTGCCGCCAGGGCTGTGGTGCTGGAGAGGAGAGGAGCTCTGTGCCTTCCAACGGCTCCAAAAAACCAGCACTCAGGGGGAGCAGTGCTGTTGCAGTGCAGGTTTGCCTTAGTCTGCAAGAAATCCATTTGCTCTGGTAAGATTATGTCGCAGGAGTTATTGCAGAGTACAGTCATAGTGATTTTTGCAAACCACTTTAATTACAAAGTGTGCCAGAACTTAATTCCAGGGGAATGTGATTCTGGAGAGTGGCAGGAGCAGAGCAGCTGTGTGGAAATTGCTGGGGCTGAGTCGTGGCTCCTGGGAGTCTGTCCTGCTTGTTTGCTGCCCTCCCCCTGCCAGGGAGAAAAGCTGTGGTGGTGAATTTGGAAGCTACCTGTGGGTTTTAAACACTCCTGTGCTTCAGGCTGATTTGAAAATGCATCTCTGTTCTCACATAAGCCAAGGGTACGTTATGCAAGGAGCTGTGTGCCTGCTGCTCTCCATGTAACTTTAATTTCAGTGCCTACATTTAATTTTTGATACTGATTTATGGCTCTGTATGCTGAAAAATGCTATTTTCTGCACTGTTTTTATCTACCACCAAGGAGAAAAAAGGAAAACGTGTGTCTTTTAAGGTACAGTGCCCATTTGGCCCAGTCACAGCTCTCAGATGGCTTTTATCTGACTGTGGTTTCCAAGGCAAAACCTGTGTGCCCTGACTCTGATCTGTGCAAGCAAAGCCTGGATTTTGGGGTATTTGACTTTTTCTCTCTCTGCCCTCCTATCAGAGGTAGTTGATCATTGAGCTGAACAGGATAGTACAGATGAGATCTGTTCTTGGGGATCAGTGCTGTGGTACAGCAAAGTCTGTGCAAGCATCAGACCCACAAAACGTGGTGAAACAGGACAGTTTGTTAAATGAAGACCTTGTGAGGCTGGAGAGGGGCCAGAGCCATGTCTGCTCTCAACACTCTTGGCAAGTGTGTGGAGCTCCCTGCAGGGAAGAGGCTGGGTCAGAGCTGCCCAGTTTGGGGTGTTGGTGGGGTGTGGGATGCTGGCGGCAGCAACAAAGAGGGGTGCCCAGGAGGGGTGGGAGCCAGAGCAGTGTGAGCTGGTCTGATCTGATGCTGCTTTTGCATCTCAGATTGCAGGCACTTGGATAGTGTTGCTCTGTGGAGTTTGGGCTGTGACTGCCTTTTCCCTGCACTCTGGGGTGTGCATCGTGTCTGTAAATAGAGCTCTTGAAAAATTGCTGTCACCTTTTCCCCTCCCAAGTTCAGGGGGCGATAATTACAGGAGTTAATGTTGCCCCCTTTTCTTAGAGCCATGGGTAGGTGGTTGGCTCTGCTCAGGCTATTGGTGTAGTTAGACCATAGCAGTTCCTGGCATGTCTGTAAATGGCTGCACTGCTTCCTTTCCCCTGGGTCATGGGTAGGTGAGTGCTTCCATATCCCCTTGGTTTTCCTTTCTCCTGTCTGTCTGTCCATATACACTCTGCTCTTTGTGAAGCTCCATTACCAGCTCCACACTTGGGTGGACTTTTAAATGAGCAAGTGTTCCAGTTCAATTTGTGTTTTTCAGACCTTGGCATGGCACAGGTTTTGTGGGACAACCAGCAGCTGGCAAGCGGAGACAACTGGCCTCTTCCCTGCTGCTCTCCAGCCTCAGTGACTCCTTTCCAAGTGCAATGAGCATTTCCACATACTGGGAAGCCTGGGAAATGGGGAGATGTCCACAGTATTCAGGCACATCTGCCAGCTTTTTCTCCAAGCCAGCAGACACTGATGTCTGTAGGGATGCTGTGATTAAAGCTGGATATACTTGGGAAGGAGTTAGGCCACCACACTCCTCTCAAAAGGAAAATAGTGATTTTTTTTTTTTAGTGTAAAATAGGCCAAGAACAGTAGCTGTGTTCAGCCAGGGAGGCTGTGCTAAGGGCTGCTGGATACTTCTTCCTGATGATAGTGTCTTGTTTTGCAAGGCCCACCAATCCCATGGCACTTGGAGGAACTTCTGCAGCACGAGCACTTGCCCCCTGAGGGAACCTGTGACACCCTGTTCACTGGGGCTGGTCCTGAAAGAGTATTGGTAACAATAACACTGGATTTTGGCCAGTCTGTGAGCAGCATGAGGGAGCAGCAGGAGCCATGTCTAGCTGCCAGGCAAGTGCTGTGGGCTTGAACCAAAATGATTGGAGCTGTCACAGTGCACAGCGTCTCAGCCTCGGAGCTGCAGTGCTGGGGAGGTTGTTTTGCCTTTGGCTCTCAGTTCCCCTGTGATTGTTACAGTGAGCAAAGGCCTGTTGGTACGTGTTCTCTGAAAGAAAAAAAGGCAGCATTGAGTCCCCAGGCAGCTGCTGGCCCTCGGAGCAGCCCCATGGTCATTCTGAGCCCTCCTCACCCAAATTTGCCCTGTGCTGGTGCCAGTACTGAGGGTTTACTCCAGGTGAGGTTGGGGTGAGGTTGCTCCTGGCCAGCCCCAGGTCCTCCCCATGTGCTGCTCTCTGTGATCTCTGCCTTGCCTCTGGCTGTGAGGGTGCTGCTGATTAGAGTGTGCTCCTTGTGCCATGCTGAAGCTGGTGGCCTTTGTGACATTACTGCTTTTTGCCTTCTGAATGCTCCAGTGAACCCAGTGTCTGTGTCACAGAGAAGGGGTGAGACTGGAAGTGCTTGATTTAGACAGGGGTGGACCCATCCAGCATGAGGACAGATGTCCTGCTGTGCCCAACTCCTTTTGGACCTCCAGGGTCAGAGTTTGATGGTGTCACCAGTGTCCTTGGTCACTCGGGTCCTTTTCCCAGGTTACCTGGGAGCTGCTGGCTGCAAACTGTGGCTGTGCCTGGGTGACAGTGCCCTGTGCCTTCTCCCCTCCCTGGGGCTGCCAGCTGTGGTCTCCCTGAGGGGATGGGCAAGGACATGTGCAGTGCTGGGGAAAACAGCAGCTGTCTTGGTGCCAGTGCATTACCTGTGGCCAGTGAACACAGTCTGTGTGTCTCTGCCTGTGCAGGAGCAGGGGCCAGTGCACAGCCCTGTCTGTGCTCAGGATGTTTTCCCACTCCTAACTTTTCCCTGGAGAAGGTGGGCAATCACTGCTGGCATTAGTATCAGGATGGGCTGGAGGCCACATCCCTGTGTTGGGATGGCTTGGACAGAGATCAGGCTGTGCACAGAAAAGGGAGATTAACCCAGGGCAGTTGACAGTGACAGCTCTGTCCCCTCTCTCCCTGTGCTCATAGAGGGGAAGGCTGTAGGGATGCAGGAGTTCTCTGGATCCTTTTCCCAAGCAGCCTCGCAGCAAGAGCCTGTTTCAGCTTCGCATTCCTGACCTGATGCCCACATTTTCATCAGGCTCAGTCCAGTGATTTATCTGCACAGACTGTGGGTTTGAATTCAGCAACTAAAATCCTCTTTGATGCTCCTAAAGATCACGGTGTGTTGGACTTTTGTTTTTCCTCTTTCCTATGAAACTTGGCACCCAGCCATAATTTTTTAAGACTGAAAAAAACAAATTTGGAAAGAGACTGGGAGACGTGTGGCTCTGTCCCTCTGCAAGCAGGGTGGACTTGATCCACGCTTTGCTGCATGTGGTGTAGCAAATGCCAGGGAGATGTTGGAGCTGTTAGTGCAGCCATCCCTGCTTGCATGCTGCTGCTGCCCCCCATGCTGCTGCTCCCCTGGTGCTGCTGCCCCCTCCATGCTGCTGCTGCCCCCCATGTGCCTTTGGCCCTGAACACGACCTCTGCTTACTCATCCACTGGGGAAAATCACCCCTGAGGTTTGCCCTGTGTGGGACTTCTCCTGTCCTGACTTGTTCCCTGATGTCTCATAGTATGAGCCCATGCTGGGCAGTCCTGCTGCAGTGCTGAGCCTGGGTCTGTGGCTTGGTATTTCCACCCTCACCCTGCCAGGGACGTGGCAACATGGGATTTTCCTTCTTGCCTGTTCAGATGTTCAGCTGCACAGGCACTTTGTATCCACCCAGGGAAGTGTGGCAGTAGCCACCTGTATAAGCTGCTTGCCCAGCACTATTGCAGGCAGACATGACATTTGTGGAGGAGAGTGCTAGAAGTGTGGGGGGGAAAAAAGTAATTTTGGCCACTAGGATTTAAGTGGGAAATGCCTAAAAGTCACATCTGGAAGATAGTTGTCCTCAGGGGGCATTGACTGTTCAGCTGGAAGCAGCTCCTGGCTGCCACAGGTTTTCTCTGCCTGTGCTGAGGTGGCCCAGGGTGGCCCCTGCTGCCCTGCTGAGCTCCCAGGAGGCCAACTGGGGACCACAGGATGGCACCATCTGGGCAGCAAAGATGCTGAAAGGGCTGGGCTGGGCTGGGCACCTTAGGGCAGGGTCAGGTGTGGGGAGAGTGAGTGAAGGGTTGTGCAGGTCCCAGGTGTGCAGGGTTATGTGCAGGTCCTCTCAAGCTCCCAGAGCCTGTTTGGCCCTCAGGGGTGGAGCAGGCAGGGCACAAGGGCCATGGCAGGAGCAGGGCACAGCATCTGCTTTGGCACCAGGGACTTGAGCATTCATGGAGTGCAAAAGCTCCTGTTTCCTATAATATGGGAAGGATTGGAGTCAGGACTGAATCTGAGGGTAAGGACTGCACTTTTCAGGTGCAACCTTTCACAGATGATGAGGCCAGAAGGAGAGGCAGTGGAACACAGCAGGGAAAGCCTCCTGATCACGTGCCCAGACCAACAGCTTCTGGTTGAACAGAAGATATCTTTGAGAAAAGAAACCAGACTTTAGAGCTCACACTGCTGGTGATTGCAGCCTGGCCTTACCTGAGCTGCCACACCTTTGCTGATGGCCATCTGCATGTTATGTTTGATTTCTGATTAAGATGTGTATGACTTATCTATAGACACCTTGGTTCCCTTTCTCTGCTGCATCACAGAGTCCTCTAGGATGGGAAGTGGTTCCCTTGCTCTGCTTCTCCTGGACTCTTTTCAGTGTGTGTTTAGAAACTGGCCTATTGGTAAGGATTGATGGCTGTGGAAGTTTTTGATTCAGTAATGACTTCAAAAACTTGCAGAGCATCCCCCCCAAAACTCTGGGCCCTCGCTGAGGTTCTGTGAGAAAGTTCCTTGGCAAGGGTGAAATACCTGACAGTCCTCCAGAACTGTTGCCTTGCCAGAGCTTGGCTGTTCATCTAACACAGTGCTTGGAAGCAGCAGTGGGGATGGCATTGGTGTGTCAAGCTCTGGGGTACTGGCCTTCCGAAATGAGGCCAGACAGGGAAGTTCTACACTAAAGATGCCTCTTTGGGTGCTGGAGAATCTGCACAGTGCCCATGAAGTTGTCCTGGTCATTAATTATGCTCCTAATACTATTTAATACGAGTAAGTCCTGTGTTAATGGCTGGCTGTGGGCTCTGGTTTCTCCTCTGTTTGCAGAGTTAAGGAGCCCTGTCCTTGCCACAGCCCCTTGCCCCAGAATGTGCTTTCTGGCTCTGATGTAGTCACCTCTTGAGCTTTTCTTTGTGGAGATTAGGGACTGAGCAGCTTATTCCCTTAAAGCAGATTGGCTTGTGTTTTATGGCTGGGCTGTAAGCGCCCTATTTTTCAACATCCTTTTACAAATGTAGATCCTGAGACTGTGCAACCTCCGTGTGTTTGTCTCAGCTGTGGTGTCAGTAACAAGAGCAGCAGTTTCCAGAGCGTTGCCCCAGCCACACACCTGAAATCACGATGCTCCTCCAGGATTTCCTGCTCTCCTGTTCTGTCCTAGGGGTCTCTGTCACCCTGGAGTGCTGCCTTTTCTGTGTCTGCTCCAGTGAGTCAGCAGCCAACCGGAGCCCAATTTACCCAATACTCCAATCATACTGCTTCTCCAGGAGCCCTTATGTACCACACTGGCAATAGTTTTTGTAATAGGCAGAATTTAGCAACACTAATTTTATGTTTTTGTAGATGTGGTAAGCCGTAAACTAAGGAAGGCAATATTTGAGATCCCACTGTAAATCTTTCCCACTCAACACACAACAGTTACACTCTGAACTCTATCACTGAAGCATTCACTGATGCAAATTATTGATGCTTGAGTTAGTGGAGGTCCAGACCATGCCCTTTACTAGTCCAGCTTTATTACAGCCACATTTACCATTTCTAACAAGACAAATAAGGTCATTGAGAATATGCTTTGCCAGGCCCAATGAGACCTGCTTGCCTTCACTAAAGTTCCTGTCAACCTTCATGTGCCTGGTGTCCCCTGTCCACCACTCCATCACTTTCCTGCTGTTGAGTTTGAGGAATTCAGGCGTGGCCAGGAAAGTCAGCTGGGAGGGGATGGTGATCACTTGTGAACACAAACTGGCATCTCCACCTGGAAAATGCTGCTGGAGAAGCTTTTAAATGAACAGTAAATATGTAAAGGAAATAGGAGGGGAAGAAAGTCCATTCTCCAGAAATATGATCTCTGCTGATAATCTCTGGGCAGCCACGGGCTTCATGGCTGGCCTGGGCAAGGGGGAGGGACAGGAAATCAAAGAACTGAGGGGATGTTGAAAGGAACATCTGAATTCAGCATCCAAGTGGGGATGAATATTTTGGCTGAATTATTTTTTGGCAATACTACTCTGCTCTCCTGTAGGTGCACACAATGCTGGTGTCACTGCTGTGTCCTGGCAGTGCAGGGCAACTGAGATGCTGGGGGCAGTGGCAGGTCCGGCCAGCAGAGGCAGAACTCGTGTTCTCCACTGCCCTGTCAGGTCTTTCCTCATCACACCTTGTGTCCTTTGCTCTGCTGTGCCAGTCCCTGGCTGAGGGGCCGGGTATCCTCCTGTGACCAGGGCAGGCTGTGGCACAGGATCCTGTGTGAGCTCTGGAGTGATGGGCACTGCCGTACAAACTCAGAAAGAGCACAGGGTTCAGAGCTTTGCCCTTGGTCACCTGGTACTGGAGAGGAGGGTGTGACCTTAGAAAAGATTTTGCCCAGCACAGTGTGAGTGTGATGCCTCAGTTGCTCCTGTGAGTGACTCACATCTGTGTGCTTAGACTGTTCTCTTGCAACAGTGAGGTCACCTTCTGTGAGGCCCTGTGTGCCCAGGAGGAGATCCAAAGCTTATTAGGCTTCACTGCCTAATAAAATCAAGAACTGCGTGAAATTACCTCACCTCTAGCAGCCAGGGGAAGAATTGTCACCAAAGACAGGTTGCTGTCATCTAAGGGACATTAGTGTCACCTGTGGGAGAGCTTTGGAAATGTCCCATAGAGCAGAGCAGTAACACTGGCCAGGAGGATGGATGGATGGATGGACGGATGGATATTCATGTTTGTTTGAACTCCAGCACCTGCTGTAGATCTGTGTCTTGCAAATGGAGTTCTGCTCAAGAACCAGCGCAGCGAGTCCCCCTGAGGACAGTCCCCTCACAGTACAGGATTGTCTCTTTTGGAATACTGGAATACTGTGTACAATTGTTATGGAACTCTTGGAGTGAGTTCAGAGGAGGCCACGAAGTAGCTAAGAGGACTGGAGCACCTCCCATGGAGACAGATAGAAAGTTGGGGCTGTTCAGCCTGGAGAAGAGAAGGTTGTGTGGAGTCACAACCTGGAGAGCACCTTTCAGGATTGAAGGAGCCTACAAGGAAGCTGTAGATGGACTGTTCACTGGAGTTGACAGACCAAGAGGGAATGGCTTCACACTGACAGAGAGTAGGTTTAGATTATATATTAGGAAGAAATTCTTCCCTGCGAGGGTGGGCAGGCCCTGGCACAGGCTGCCCAGAGAAGCTGTGGCTGCCCCATCCCTGGAGGTGTCCAAGGCCAGGTTGGATGGGGCTTGGAGCAACCTGGGCTAGTGGAAGATGTCCCTGTCCATGGCAAAGATTTAGAATGAGGTGATCTTTAAGGTCCCTCCCAACCCAGACCATTCTGTGATTTTCTGAGAGATGGTGGCTGTATCCCCAGGGCTGGTGTGAGCATCTCTTGACCAGGTGAGCGCTCAGGCTCCTGCTCAGCCTTACAGGGTCTGAACTGCAGCCCAGCCCAACAGGACAGTCAGGGAAGGGGCTCAGGAGTAAAACGTTTGGAGGTCTCAGCAGATGAGGGGAGATGCAGGGGACAGCCCTGAAGGAAGAACAACTTGCTTTTCACTGTAGGAATATCCTCAAGAAATACAGCAATGAGAAAAGTGAGTGACAACATTTTCCTTGCTGAACAGCAGAACTTCCCAAACTAGTTATTGATGGTTGAAAGGCTGGTTCCTGTTGCTGCTGCAGCACCCTGGACTTCATTTCACATTTGCTTTGGTGTAAGAAGTTAGTCTTCATTGGAGGCTGGCAGCTTCCATCTCACATCTCTCCATTCCCATAGTTGGAGCAGAGGGAGAGTTTGCATCATGTAGAAGTTTTCTGCTTTTTGTATTGCAAAAATATAGCACTTTCTCATCATTCTTTGCTCCTGGTCACCTTTTGCTTTCTTTTAGTTTAGGGATGCATTGACCGAAGTAGCAAAGAAGAGTTTGTTGTGTACGTTTTAATGCCATGTAGGGAGTTTTGAATTTGTGCTGAATGTGGGATAAAATTCCCTGATTATATAACCAGTGAAAACTCAGATCTGAGCTTCAAGAATTGGGTTTTCTCAGAAATGCTGCTTTGCTCTTTAGCAACATGAAACTGCTCAGGGCTACAGGCAGTCCTGTGTCCATCTGTCCTCATGTCACACCCCAAGCTGCAGGTGTTTGTGTAATGGGTTTGGAGGAGAGGGAGGATCACCTGAACCACGTGTGTTTGGTTGGCTGGGGTTTGGAGGGCAATGAGGATCTGTGCTGCCTACTGCTCATTTTCCAGTTCTGATGCTGGTGCTCAGGTGGACACTTAACTGGAGAGAAGGCCCTTGGCAGCCTGTACCTTTCTCTGATGCATCCATACCCTGTCCTGTCACCCCATCAGCTCATGCAGAGGTGGGTCTCCACCTTAGCCATTTCCTTTCCTGCTTTCCTGCAGGACACCTGAGCCAGACTTCGTCTGCAGCTCTCGCTCCAGGTCCCTGGAGTGTGACACAGTAACTCTTCCTTCATTGGTGTTAATTGCTCCCGTGTCAACTACATGGAAAATTCTCAGGATTCTTCTTGCTCTGTATTTAGATAGGATTTATTTTGGTCTATCTTGCTTTCCCTCTGACTGTGCCACCAAGGTCTAGTCCCAGTGGGGCCAAGTCCCCGTTGCTCTGCTCAGTGGAAGTAGCAGGCTGCCCCTCATGGGTGCCTGGGATGATGGTCTCTGTCTTGCCAGTGCCACCCATCCCACCAGTCCCTGTGAGCAGGTGGGCCCTGCCCAGAGCAGCTGCTCTCTGTGCAATCCCCTCCTTCACTCTGCTGTGTGCAGGGAGCATAGATGGAACCATAGGACTCAGAATGGTTTGGGTTGAAAGGGACTTTGAAAGATTACTTGGTCCAACACCCCCTGCTACTCACTAGCCCAGATTGCTCCAGGCCTCATCCAGCCTGGCCTTGAACACTTCCAGGGATGGAGCAGCCCCAGCGTCTCTGGGCAACCTGTGCCAGGGCCTCACTACCCTCATTGTAAACAATTTCTTCCTTTAATTTAATCTAAACCTACTCTCCGTCAGTGTGAAGCCACTCCCTCTTGTTCTGTCACTCCGGGCCCTTGTAAAGAGTCTTTTTGTCTTTCTTACAAGCCTTTATTTATTGAAAAGCCAAAATCAGGTCTCCCCAGACCCTTCTTTTCTCCAGGCTGAACAGCCCCAGCTGTCTCAGCATGTTCCATAGCAGAGGGGCTCTAGCCTTTGGATCACTTTTGTGCCCTCAAGTGGACTCACTCCAGCAGTTTCATGTCCTTCCTGTGCTGGGGACTCCAGTGCTGGAGGCAGCTCTGCAGGTGGGTCTCACCTGAGCATGTCAGAGGGGGACAATCCCGTCCCTTGGCCTGCTGACCACAGTGTTATGGCTGAGGACAGGGAAGGGATAGCTCCATGTGCCTCACACCCGTTCTTGCTGCTGGAGCCAGGAGGGCAGGAGGAGTCCTTGGCTCATGGCATGAGGGGTTGGAGGTGAGAGGATGCAGTGAGAGCTCTGGCCTGAGGGAAGGCAGGGTGTTCCAGGGCTGCAGGCACAGCAGAGCAGTACTGGGAGAGCCCCTGGGCTGATGGAACCTGGCTGTTCTGGGCCCTGACTCCCAGGCGTGCTGGAGGGGCTGTGTGGGGCTGGAGGCAGACAAGGCTGCTGGGGATCATTGTGCTGCCTGTGACACTGAGGCAAAGCACGGCGGACGCAGCATCACTCGTGATGGCAGTCACTGGAAGATGCTTTTCAGCCTGGGACAGGGGACAGGGGACAGGGGACAGGGAAGTGCCTGCCAGGCCACATCCAGTGCTGGTCAGTTGTTAATTCCATGTTCTCCTACCCACCTGCTGGCATCTTCTCTTTGGTTTCTCCTTGACATTTTGGACTGTTTGCAGAAACACATCACTGAGAGCATTTTGACTTTTTTAATACCCATGAGGTGAAGTTATTCCATGTGTTACCTCAGAGCAGTCTTGATTTGTAAGTCTGAGCTCCTCTTGCCCTTCCTGAGCCGGAGTGTGAGCCAGTGCTCACCCGAGGGCTCCTTCCTGAGATGTTTTGCTTCTTACTGAGATATCCAGTAACCTCTGAAATGTGTAAGAACATCCACATCCTGAGTGTTTGGTGCTTATCAAACCATCCTCCCCTTAAATAAGCAAGTAGCAGGGAGTGAGAATTCACATTTTCCATTCAGATCCTCCTGCAGAGTTGTGGAGAAGTTGTCATTGCATTTCTGTTCCCCATGTTTAAAGAAATGGATGCTCTCTTAGCTGTTGATTCCTTCCCAGCTGCTCTGGCAGTCTGTTGTACCCAGGATGGGGAGTCTGGACTCCCCAGGGATGGCAAGGGTTGGCTGTGAGGAGGCAGCAGCACGGGGTGACCTGCAGTGTAGACATGATAGGTTTTGACTGAGCTGCAAGAAGAGCATGTGAAGGGCTGCTGGTTGGATTAGGAGAGTTGAGTTTTAGTAACTTTATTATTTTGCCCTCCTTCCAGGAGTATTGGAACATCCATCCAAGTAATGAGAGGAATAACTAATTTATGAGCTTAAGCTGAGTGGAAACCACAGTCAAAGGATAGGAGTGCAAAGCAAAGGACAGAGCTTGGAGGGTGGGATGGGCAGGATGTTCCAGGTGTGGCCTTGGAAGCCAGCCTGGTTCAATGCAGGTACTGTAATTGAAAGTGTGTGACAAAATGTGTTAGTGGCCCTAGGAAGATGATGTCCCATGTACTGAGGAACAGGGGACACAGGGAGGCTGTGGGAGAAGCCACATGCAGAACCACTGAAGCTTGGCAGAAAGTTCTCCCTCCTGTCAGTGTGTGTGCATGGCCTGGGCAAGTTTCCTTGGAGAAAGTGCTGGTGGCAGAGGGAAAGGGAGAGGTGTGGAAGCAGTCACAGCTGGGGCAGCCACATGTGGGTGGTGGGCTGCAAAGAGGAGAGCTGGCAGCATGGCAGAGCAGTCAGGAATGCCATGAGGCATTCCCAGGGGGAATGGGAGATGTCATGGGAACGTGATAGTGTGCTTATGTCCACTGGAATGTTGAGGTTGCACTGAAGGGTTTGGTTCATTGCATGCCTCTCTTCAGCTGTGTCTGCCATGACTTTGTATTAAAATGTAGCTTACAAAGCAATCAGGGGCTTTCAGAGTGTTTCCTGTACCCTGTAATTTAGAATTTATTGTAACACAGGTATCTTTATTATTGTTGTAGTCAAAACTGAACAAGATCTTTTGACATTTTGATTACTACATTTTTGACTAAAGAAAGCAGACTGAGCTTTCTCATAAAGGTGACAGGCAAAGCATAAAGATGGTTTTTGTGCTAGTTCAGCTCTCTGGAGATTTACCTCTTCCTTTTATGTGCAAATCACCCATGTCAGGCTTAATAATGTTTTCTAGATGTTTTGCATGCCTTAAGACTTGTAACATCACAGTTGCCTTCAAGGGATGACCAAAACCTTATAAAGAGGAGCTGTTCTTATTAAAATGTATTGGTTTCAATACTTGTTAAGGTTTGGCAACCAGCAGCCAGTTGGGGATAAAATGCTGTTGGATGCTGTTAAACCTCAGGATGGTGGATGAGATGTTGATTCCAGTTCTTATGATCCCTTAGGAACAACTTGGCTGTGAAAACAGAGAAAATGAGACTTTGTGTTTTAAAGAAATCCCAAAGCTGAACAAAACTAAATAAACAGACAGTCACAATTATTCAAAGTGCTTATGCAAAAGGAAAAAAAAATCCCAAAGAATTAGACTGTGAATAAATGTCCATTTCCCATCACCTTTTCCATTATACCTCCATAAAATCAGTGTTTTAAGCGATTCCTGAAGGCATTTCTCTGCTGGGGTTGGAGATCTGCCATGACCTAAAGTTTGCCTCTGGAGCTGTGCCAGGCTCTGCCATGGTGGGACAGACTCGGAGCTTTTTCTAAGTTTGCAGATGATCCTCGTTGCTCTCTGCAGTGATGGCACAGTGCTTGACTGCTCCCTCTTCCTGTTTCAGCCGGAAAGGATAGATCCCAGTGCATCCAGGCAAGGCTACGACGTCCGCTCAGATGTCTGGAGCTTGGGGATTACATTGGTAAGTGAGGGGGTTTGACCCTTTCCTGGGTGGAGAGCCTTGGTGCCCTTTGCAGTGTGATGGGGTCACACAGGGGAAGCCCAGCCCAGCTCCAAGCCCAGCCCAGCACTCTTGCATGTTGTGATTGAAGTGGGCACTTCCTGGTTTAGGAACAGTCTAAATCCCTTCCAGGCAGATGGTTTCTGGAACCCCTGTGGATACATTTGGCTGCAGCTGTGTTTTGCAGAGAACAAGGAATGAGCAGGGAAGAGGTGATGGATTGTAAATGGGTTTTGTGTTCAGAATCTGAGCTGAGGGGTGATGGTGAGTGTGGTGTGCAGAGCAGATCACTCAGCCTGGGTGAATAGGCCTCTGACAGCCCTGGCAGCTGTTGTGCTTCAGCTGCACAGAGCCTTCAGTTAATCTTGCATTCTGGGATTCTGATTCCTTGGTGGCTTAACCACAGCACTGCAAGGTGCACACACTGATACAGTGAGCAGCTTTTACCTTCTCCAGGTAAGGTGAAGCAGAAGAGAAAGTAGACGCAGTAAGTATGAACCAGTAGCTTTTGTCTTCCCCACTGATGTTTTAAAATGCTCATATTCATTGTCCTGTGAGGAGCAGAGAGTTGAACTTGGTGATCCTTGTGGGTCCTCTCCAACTTGAGATATCTTATGATTGTGTGATTCTCATAATCCATTTTCTCTAATGGTTGTTAAGATGCTTGGGAAGTGACTGGAGGATTTTACTCTCCTACACTGATTTGTTGTATACTCAGTGGAGGAGCAGACATGGCCTGCATGGAAGCCCAGCCTGGCCAGGGTAAATCTGGCTGTACTCCTCAAGCAGGCAGCACTTACTGCTGCGTAAAACCTTCACTTCTCTTAGAACCATACAGGGAATAGGATGAAGAATCTCATCTCAGTCTTCCTTTTGTGGGGTTCAGGCTCCTTGCAGACATTTTCTTACTCAGACTGAACTTACCTCATGTAAACCTGCCTGGTGCTGTTCTGTCTCCCTGCAGTATGAGCTGGCCACGGGGCGATTCCCTTACCCCAAGTGGAACAGTGTGTTTGACCAGTTGACACAAGTAGTGAAAGGAGACCCACCACAGCTGAGCAACTCAGAGGAAAGGGAGTTCTCCCCCAGTTTCATCAACTTCGTCAACTTGTGGTAAGTGTGTCCTTCTGAAAACACTTGGAGTTGAATTGTTTTGTCA
This sequence comes from Scytalopus superciliaris, assembly GCA_013400415.1. NCBI lineage: Eukaryota > Metazoa > Chordata > Aves > Passeriformes > Rhinocryptidae > Scytalopus > Scytalopus superciliaris. Next base: position 181,435 of record VXBX01001172.1, read on the forward strand.
TTGCTGGGTATTTGACAAGGGTCATGTGCCCTGGTTTGTCACATTCCAGCATGAGGGTGAGGACCTCTCACATTTCAGTGATTTAGAGGTGGTGGGGTACTTGTCCAGATGGCAGCTGAGGGACACACCTTGGAAACTGCTCTTCAGGGAAGAGATGAGGAGAAAACCTCTGAGAGGCTGTACTAGGGAGTGGCATGGTAAGACCTATGGCAGGAGGTTTGTGTGACCAGGTAAGGGCCTGGCCTGTGCATCCTGTTCCTTGTTGCCACACAACATTGGCACAGACCTGCTGTTTGCCCTTTCTTCTGCAGTTTGAAGCCAGAGACACCTGGCAACGTTGTCCTGTGGTCAGGCAGAGAGTATCTGTACTGTCCTGCCTTTTGCCTAGCAAGGCTGGGAGCCTTCCTGCCCAATTCTTAGTCTGGATTCAGCACAGTGACTGCCAGGACCTGTGGCCATGGCTTGCTGGGTTGTTGGCTTCATGTCTTGTGTTAATTGTATGTCGAGATGAAGACTGGAGATGGTTTTCTGCATTTCTTCTGGGACCGTCTGTCCTGGGCACACCAAGTGATGGACATCCCCAGCACAGGGGTGGCCACCTCAAAGCTCTGTGATACACGAGGGCTCAGTGCTAGGCAATTGCAAGTTTCAAGAGATTTTGTTTCAGAGTTTTCCATCCTCTGGAGATGATTTTTGGGTTTGGACTGTACTCTCTTTCAGAACTACAAATTTTTAAGGAGACGAGGTTCCACTTCCCAGCTCCCTGTAAGAAAGGTCTGATTACTGTCTACGGGCTGCAGAAAACTGAGCATCAAAATGGTTTGCTGGTCAAAAGAAGTTTCCATTTTTCAGTCAAAACTAGTGGAGTATTTGCTTAGATCAGAATTGCTTTCCCCATGTACAGAACGAGCACTAGTTTGTTTCCACATAGTTCTCCACGGAGATGCCATAACATCAGAGTTTGCAAAGCCAGAAACTTGCTGTCCTGCCCTGTGAGTTTGGCTCCAGGTTATGCAGCAGAGAAGGCTGTGCAGCATCTCCCTTAAACAGCCACGTCTTTGGCCCACAGAACCATGGAATGGTTTGGGTTGGAAGGCCTTAAAATCCATCCAGTGACACTCTGCCAGGGGCAGGGACACCTTCCACTATCCCAGGTTGCTCCAAGCCCCGTCCAGCCTGGCCTTGGGCACTCCCAGGGATGGGGCAGCCACAGCTTCTCTGGGCAGCCTGTGCCAGGGCCTGCCCACCCTCCCAGGGAACAATTCCTTTCTAATAACCAATCTAAAACTGCCATCTTTCACCTTAAGGCCATTTCCCCTTGTCCTGTCACTACATGCCCTTGTACAAAGTCCCTTTCCAGCCTTCCTGTAGGTCCCATTTAGACACTGGAAGGTGCTCTATGGTCTCTCCGGAGCCTTCTCTTCCCCAGGCTGATCAGGTCAGTTTGTATTTCCTGCTCCTTTTCCCCTCCTGGGCCACTGCTCTGGAACAGCCACAGCACACAGAGCCCAGGGCAGGTTTCAGTCTGATTCTGCGTTCTGTTTAACCTGGTTTTATAAATAATCTGACTTCTGCCTGGAGTATTTATGGTGTCTTCATAGCAACACTGTAATAAATATTTCTCTTAATAACCTTTAGTTAAGTACAAACAGTGATCTGTGGGATTAGTAAGCCAGCAGGTGAGGCTCCCAAAGGCTCTGTGAGATGGCATAAACATCCCACAGATGCGGATCTAAGAATCTTCTGGGTTTGTGCATTCAGGAGTCAGGAGAAGTGTCTAAAGACAGTCCTGTAGTATCACTGCCAGGATAGATCAGTGAGGAAAGGATATTGTCATAGAACCATGGAATCACAGAATGGGTTTGGTTGGAAGAGATCTTAAAGCTCACCCAGTGCCATCCCCTGCCATGGGCAAGGACACCTTACACTAGCCCAGGTTGCTCTAAGCCCCATCCAACCTGGCCTTGGACACTTCCAGGGTTGGGACAGCCACAGATTCTCTGGGCAAGAAACATTTATTTAACACTTTGATAACGTTAAAGAGTTTCTGGTATCTCTTTCAGTGCTGTGAATGCCTGGGTGGAACATTTTTCCCCTTTAGCCCACCTCCCTGAGTCTGAGGCTGCTCTGGGGTCCCACTCCTGGCACTGCTGCTTACAGTGGTTCATTTTCCTGCTCCAGAGTCTCCAGTGCTGTGCCTGGCTGTGGGGCCCTGAGCTCCTGAGGCTCAGGATCCTGGCAACCTGTGCAGGAACTGTATGGTGCTGTCAGTGAGCACTCCAGGCAGGAAGCTTCACACTGAGCTGGAACAGGAAAGGGATTTCTCAGAGTGCTTTAGGAAAGTGTGCATGGGCATTTCAGAGCAGAGCTTGGCCTTTGAGCTCAAGTCCTGCTTTGTTGCCTTTGATGCCACTCACTGTCCCCTGCCCACACAGCTGGGATGGCTGTGAGGGAGGGAAGCAGTTCCTGTGGTCACTCACAGTGCAAGTATGGGTTTTCCAGGGAATCAAAGGTGGTGAGTCCCACTGTGACTGCAGTGAGTCCAACGCGTGTCCTGTAAAAACTGGTGTTTGATGTCTGTAACATTTTCCCCAATCCCACCTTCTCCTATTCTCTTCCTGCTTTCTTTAGCCTTACAAAGGATGAGTCCAAAAGGCCAAAGTACAAAGAGCTTCTGGTGAGTGCACAGTGTGTCTGTCTGCGCCGGCTGGGGCGGCTCACACAGCGGGGCTGGGCCACGTGTCCCCTCTGTCCCCTCCCTCTTCTTCTTGGGTGTTCAGCTCCATGGCTAGAGGAGGAGCACCACCTCCATGCCACTGTCAGGGGTGTGCCTGCAGGCACAGGCGCAGGCCATGGAAATGCTGCTTTTGCTTGAGGTCCTGGAGTGCTGGAGCCCTGCCAGGTTGCTGGGCTGCACTGTCACCTGCCAGTGCCTGCAACACACAGGTCTCACAGGGCTGGAGTGCTCAGGCAGAAGTGAGATCTGAAGTAGCACAGCCCTGAGTTGGACAGCAGCAGGGCCTGTCTGGAGGGGGGGTGCTAAAGGAGGGAGGGCAGTGATGCTTTGGGCTTGGATCAGTCACATGTGGCCACTGTGCACCTTCAAGATGCTCTGGGCACATGGTTCCACAACCACACCCAGGGTCCCTGATGGGGTTTCCCATCCCCGGATGTGAAAGGGGTTTGCCTGGTGTCCTGGCCCAAGGCCACCCTGGCATTGCATCCCTGAGCTGGGTCCATCCATTTTGGCCTCCTGGGCAGAGCTGAGAGTCAGAGTTCAGGAGGGAAGGGTTGGGTTTGACCTCCTGAAGCCACTCCCTGTTGCTCCTGTCACTCCACACATTGTAATAATGGTGATGATGAAACCTCTCCTGAAAGTGTTTCAGTAATGTCTGTGCTGATCCTGCACCCTCACTGCCTCCTGCCCATCAGTTCCTGGCACTCTGGAGTCCTGTCCTCCATAACCTCCCACCTCCATTAACCTCCCATGTTAAAGACATGGATTCCCAATCTGGAAAAGCCACAGACCAGGCTGTGTCCTGCTGTCCTACAGCTACCACCAACCCCCATGTTCTTGCACCAGGCAAATTCATCTGCTCAGCTTTTGTCTGGGGAGCCAGCTCATGGCAGGAGGGTGACTGTAACCTTGTTGTTTTCTGTCTGATTCCAGAAACATCCCTTCATCCTGATGTATGAGGAACGCACAGTGGATGTTGCATGCTATGTTTGTAAAATCCTGGATCAAATGCCAGCAACTCCCAGCTCTCCAATGTATGTGGATTGATATTGCTGCTACATCAAACTCTAGAAAAAGGGCTGAGAGAAAACAAGCTGTAAAGAATTTTCATCACGTATTGCAGTGTTTTTAATGCTCGCCCAGACACCATGTGCAATAATATTGGTGTTATTTCCATCCTGTCTGTATACTGTTGTCACATATAAAGTGCATCCCTGTAATACCTGATCACACAGTGTTAGTGTTGGTCACAGAGAGACCTCATCTTGCTCTTTTGTGGACATATTCATGAAATGTGGAAATAAGTACATTTATTTGTTGACCGTGATTGGATAGCACCTAAAATTCATTTCTAGACTCAAAACTTGGAGACTTCTCAGCAGCTACTGGAAAGATTTTTCTCTCAAACTCTTCCAATTGTTGTTTCAAGTAATAATAAAAAGCAAACAAACAAAAGTTAGGCGTTGTCTGTCTGAACATTAAGAGACTTTGCCTGGAGGGAGAAGAACTTGCTTAACCAACGAGATGCTTTGCCTTCTGGAGCTGGAAAGGCAAAGGAGAATTTTATTCTTCACAAAGTGCAATAGATTTACTGCTATGAAATTCTGTTGCTTTACAGTCGCAGTGTACTTTCTGGGGACAGTGTGCTCAGCTGAACTTCCTGTTAAAGAGAGATCATGTTAAATATAGTGAATATGTCTTTACCAAAAATATGTTGCGTTGAAAGAGGCTAACATTAAACTATTGAGATGGGACATAATGTATTCTTCCTCCTTTTACCAAGCCAGCCACTCTTCACTCTTAACTAGGTGTCCTGTAAATTGTTACCTGGTAAGATAAGACCTTTGACCTGAAGAATTATTAAACTACTTGATTGAATTTAACCTGCTTGTGACCTGGTTTATAGTGCACAGTGCTCACCACCCTCTGGCTTTGCTTTGCCTTCGCCAAGTGCCATCCACAGAGGCTGCAGCTGCTTTAATGGGCTGTTTTGGCCAGCCCTGGCCCTGGTGCTCCTGCCTTTTCACTGGCCCAACCCTCCCAGCCCAGTTATCCCTCACGAGTCCAAACCTCAGCTCTTCAGTCTCGCCACTGCCGGCAGGATGGAGGGGTGCCCCAGCTGCCACGGGGCTCTGTGCCCATCACACTCTGCTGAGCTTGCTGGAGATTGTTCACCACCTTCTGGCTGTCAAACGTCTCTTGTGACCCTCTGTAACTCCTGTTGCTGCACCACGGAGTGACCATCCCTGAGACTGTTGGGCGCAGGAGATGAGGTGGAGATGAGGGAGTGCTGAACACCTCGAGGGCTCTTAGCTGGCCAAGCAAGGCCAGGCAAGCTGTCATCTTCTGGCCCATTCCTAAGTGAAACAGCACAGCAGGCTTTTTTCTGTTGTTTTTAATTGAAATAATTTTCAAAGTCCTATTTTTCCTGAAAACATTTTTTTCTTCCCCCAAACATTGCAGTTTTCAGGTGTTTAGCAGCACACCAGGGATAAAATGGAGGCTGCAGGGTCTCTGCTTTCCATTTTGAGCTGTCTAGTTTAGGCACTTGGTAGGACTTCAGCAGTGTTAGAGGATCCTCCTGTGAGAGCTGTGCAGCAAACCTGGACCCAGGACGCCACGGGAGGGAGTGCACGGCAGTGCTGGCAGGACCCTGAGGAAGGGCTTCAACCCAAAGCTACCGACACAAACCAGCCTAATGCAGGAGCACTGAAGACCAGCACACCCAGTTGGGAAAGGAGAGCCAAGGCTGTGCTCCTGGGACAACTGGGGTTTCTGTGACACCTTGCAGCACTGTACATCTCCTGCTGGCACTGAGGCTGGTGTGAGCCCTTGGGATCCCTTAGTCCTCCCCTTCCTGGATTGTGTTCCTCTGGGGCTGCTGCTCAGGCAGGGCAGTCACCAAAGTCTTCCCAAAACAAACAAAGCAGAGCTTTCTGCAGTAACTGGTTGTTCCCAACAGCTCTGGTGCATCCCATGGAAGGATTAGCTGAACATATACATAGCCTGTCTAAAGTGGTGATTCTTCCCTCAAGCCTAGAGCCTTTCTCAGGCAAATCCTCACGGAGCTGTAATTCCTCTCTCCAGCCTTCAGCCCCCCGTGGGGTGCTGGGTGGGAGGGCTGAAGAGACCCAGACCCAGCAAGGGCATCCACACATGTGCAGGCTCTGCCCCACCTCTCCTGCATCTCCCCAGTGACAGTGAGCCCAAAACCCTTTCAGAGGGGCAACACTGAGATGGATCCTCCCAAATGTGAGCAACTGCCTTGCTCTGCCCTTTTGGGCCAGCTGAGTGTGTGCTCTGGTGCTGACCCATCTCAAGCAGCAGGACCAGTTTGCTGGAAATGGAAAGGCAAAGCTTTGAGCTGCCAGTGGCAGTCAGGGGTGAGGTGCATGGCCTGCGTGGCTGTACAGGACAAGTTTAGCCTATTCAACGTAGATTATTATAAATGATTAAGGGTGCACCATTTATTGCAATGTATCTTTATTTAAAAAAAAAAAAAAAAGAAGAAAAAAAGGTGTATAGTGTTCAGAAGCTGTGAAAATAGTGTAAGAACTGTACATTGTGAATTCTGGTTATTATTTTTTTTCTTGTACCATAGAAAAAATGTATAAAAAATATCAAAAAGCTGATGTGCAGGGATGTTGCCTTATTGTCTGTAAAATGAAGCTCAGGAACATAATTGCTTCAAAGAGCTTCCAAATATTTTATCCGGTATCCTGGTTTGACTTCCTCCTCTATTTAAGCTATTATACATGGATCAGAGTGTTTATGTAATAGTTCTATCCTTTTGCCTGCAGGTCAGTTGTAATAAAACTAAGATGCGACTGTGACCTTGTTATTTTCATTTTGTAAGGTCAGACATCAATGGGAAGGTTCACTAAGTGCTGTGGAATACCTGCCTTCAGGGCCTGTCCTCCAGGGGCAGGAGGAAAGCAGCCTCTGAACTGCTTGTGCTGAATTAAAGAAGTGTAGGGAGCCCTGGATCTACTCTCTCTGAAAGACTGCTGGGCCCTCTGTGTGATTTGGGTGCCTCTCAGGTGCCCACTGTTTGCTGCACAGGGAGGTTCTGGAGGCTCAGGACACCCTGTCCCTGTGAGGAGGGCAGGGGACCATCCCCACGCTCTAGGGGCAGCTGATGCTCCCAGCCTTGCAGGCTGCTTTAGTTTTGCAGAACCAGCCAAGGTCTGCAAAGCCCAGATGATCTCAGAGGCCCAGGCAATTCCTACTGCCTGGTGCTCGGGTAAGTGTCTCTTATGTCTGAAGCCATGAAGGGTAGGGCTTGGGATCTGCCCAGTCAAGTGGAGCCTGGCAGTCCCACTGGGAAAGAAGAGTGTTGGGGGAGAGCCATGAGTGCCTGTTCTGCTCCAGGTGGATGGATGGGACAGTCCCAGGATTGCTCAGCTCAGAGGGTAGAGCCAGAGCATCCTGCAGGGATCATTGGTCATGCCACGTCTCAGGATCATGAGTACTTGGGAATGGGTGGATCACCTGCCATCAGCTCTGGCAGTGTCTCATCACGTGGAGGTGACAGCTGTGTCAAGGGAAGACAGGTAACAGTGCTGAAGAAAGTCTTGCTGTGTGGAGATACAGAGTGAAAGGTTCACATGGCTGAAGTCTGTCAGCTTGCCTAAATTCCGTGTTTCCACCACACCAAGCCTTTTCTGGAGCTTCTTGTTGCCAGTGCAATACTTTGGACAGTTTTGGATCACCTGCTCTTCTCACAGTCAGAATCCAACATCCCTCATTTGGTGAAGGTAGAAGACAAAATCCAAGCAACACACCAGGCAGGTCCTTCCCTGCTGGGGAGCCACCAGAGAACCTAGCTCCTCACCTTACAGTTCCATGGACTGGCCAAAGGATTCTGTTCCTTTGGCACTGCCACCTGCCTTTGCACCCTGGGATTTGCCCTGTGGAAGCTGTGGCCTCTGAAGGAGCTGACAGAAGCTGGTGGCTGCACTGGAGTACCCCTGCCCATCCCTGCATGGCACATTCCCATGCTCTGCAGCAGGGAGAAGATCCCTCTCAGCTCTGTTCGCCTGTGACTGTGACATACAGGAAGGAATGCATTTGGAGACGTTTCAGTTCCTCTCAGCTGCTCCTTGCTGAACTCATGTTCCATTCTTCCTCTGGACTCTTTTCCTGCCCATCTGTCCTTCAGTGCCATCGCTGAGGATCCTGTTGTCACAGTGTCACTGATGAGGTGGTACAGAAAACCTCCCGTGATGTTCCAGATGCGTGTGGGGTCTCCAACAGGATCCATTCCTGCACAGTGCCACTGTTACTGCTGAGAGCCCTTGGACAATTCCAGCATTCCTTGCCTGAGTGACATACGATGACCCAGGGGCTGGGAGTCTTCCTGTGGGCACCATGGCCAGGGCCACAGGGCCTGTCCCCCTGTACCAGCACACAGGCTCTGAGGCTGCCCTGATTTCCCTGCTCAGTGCCAAGGCTGAGGAGCCAATGTCTGGACCAGCCTCCCAGAAGAGGAGCTGCTGGGCTCAGTGACCCAGACTGGCACTTCACACCAATTCCTTTGTGCCCACTGGCTTGAATGAGGTGCTTCTCAGACCCTCACCAAGCATCATACAGCATCCAAGAAAGCACGCTGTGCTCTGTTACGGTTATTTTGTGTCTGGAGAGCTCCAAGACCAGCTCTGAGGTTTGGATGAGCTCAAACCCATTCCTGCCTGGACCCAAGCAGGGTGAATGGAGATGTGCACCACCACCTGTTCCTGTCAGGGATACTTTGAACTGCATGGCTATACTTTCACGAGTATTCTGGCACGACTTCTCCTGGCCTTCATCCCAGCCCTGTGTCTCCTTTAGTGGCCAGGTAAGCATAAATGAAGGGCTCAGGCCTGTATTACAGAGAGACTCTGTTACTGAGGCATCTTGAGGGCTGTGTCCAGTTCCAGGCTCCTCATGACAAAAGACACTGAGGGGCTGGAGCGTGTGCAGGGANCTCTGGGATTCTGTTAATACTGTAGGTGCTGCTTTTTAACACAACTCCATTTCCCCTTTGATTCCTGATACAAATCACACACGTGGCCATTGCTTTGAGCATGGTAAGAGCCCAGGGGAAGGAGTGGCTGCTCTGAGAAATAAGAAAACAGCTACTGAATTCTTCCTTTATGTTTAAAGCTGTGCAAATGCTTGGAGAAGAGAATGAAACACAAACTCCCTCTCCTGGAGATACAGAGCACTGTTGAAATAGAACAGCAGGGCTATTCCGTGGGGCATCTGCCAGACAGCCTTTGTCTTTGCATAAAACCCAGATGAAAAGGATGGACAGACTCCACCATCAGGAGAACATGGTATGTCCAAACAGCAAATCCCTGCTCAGCTGCAGCAGAAGAGTTGGGTGCAGGAGTGTCACTTCGCAGGTGTAGCTGTGCCAACAGTCCCAAAAGCACAGGCAGGCTGGGGTGGCTTGGACAGCTTGGTGTGTGAAGGAAGGAGCTGCTCACACCTGAGAAGTACTGGCTTGCAAGGCTGTGTGTGGTAAAGTCTGTGGTATCTGGGGGGTGTCTGGCTTGTGCAGGTGTGGATGCAGACACCAGAGCTACACTGAAACCATCAGGGAAGGTGCTTTGTGTGAGCCCTGCACCTCATTAGACACCACACCTGCTCTGGCTCCCTGGAACTTGTGTCCTGTTGCCCTGACCAAAACACTTCTGCTCTCTCCCTTCTTTTCCTAAATTTAGCCTATACTCAATGTAAGTTAGTTCTCTCAGATAGAAAGTCAAGAAGAAAATGGGGGTCAGAAAAAATCAGATACAACAATTCCCTCTGTGCCTCTGGGAAAAACATGTACTTTGCTGTCTGACCATGGAGGCAGATCTGTGCCTTGGCCAGATCAGAGAGAAGCAGCACATTGGATGGAGGTGGAGGCAGCCAATGTGGCAATGCAGGTCATGTTCAGATTATTTGAGAAGAGGGGGAGATCCTGCCCGAGCTTCCAAGGAAAACATTTCCCAGCAGGTTCAGAATGCACTGAGAACCTAGGTGCTGCAGCACCCAACAGCTCCATGAGGGGCTGATTCCAGGTGATTAGTCTTGGGAAGCTGTTGTAGGTTCATGAGAAGAAAGTGCTTCCCCATGAGGCCCTCCAGACATTGTCAGAATTGGTTCATGAGCCATCCAGTTTGTGAGCATCATCTTGGGAGGAGCTGCAGTCCTCAGTGAGGTGTCCCCTCTGTCTCCTCTTCTCCAGGCTGAACCCTCTCAGCTTCTCCCAGCTCCTTCAGCCACTCCTGGTGTGACTTCCCCTTCATGCTGCTGAATGGTGGGGACATTGTGGCTCAACCCTCTCCTCTGCACAGTGCAGCCCACAACTGATCTCCTGGTTCCCTGCACCAGCATCCCATGTTTCTTTCTTTTTCTCTCTGCACCTGGGCTTGAGCTGGAAAAGCAGGAGGGCACTAAATAAGAAAGGAGAACAGAAGAATTCAGATCCTGGGACTCCACATCAAGGTGGTTTCCTGAAGATACCTGATCCTAACCCCAATTACAAGAGGTTGGAGGAAACCACCTTGAAATCCAGCCCAAACCTGCTTCATGAAGAAATGTCAGTGCAGCTGAAGCCACCTTTTGATGGGATCACAGCCACCAACATGTGACCTGAATGTCAGGACATTTCCAGAGAGAGGGCCAGAGCCACCTGGCAGGTGCTGACTGAGGGTGGCACCAGGGAGAGGTTACTTGGGTGGGAGAGATTTGGGTGTCCCTGGAGAACATGTGTTCTTATCACCAGGTGAGCAGGGCAGGAGATGAGGTCCCTCTGAGGGACCTCTGAGGTCCTGTGCTGCTGCAGCTTTGGAGCCCAGTAAATGCATGTATGCTGCTGCTGCTCTGGTATAAATTTTGCAACTAATAACCAGTAATACCGAGTGGTTCTGTTGTGTGTAACATAACTCTCTATGCTGCTGGAGTGAAACGGGCTGTAGAGGACAGGGCATGAGAGCAGGGGCTGCAGGAACAGGCACAGGGTGATGCCAGAGCCTCGGGACTACAAACACCTCAGCAGTGGCCAGTCACTAGCCATCAAAAGGATGGCCTTTGGGAGTAGGGTAAAACCATCCTTAAACAAAGACAATGAAATCAAGCCTCTGGCAGATGTAAATCACAGATACAGCAATTCAGGTGCCATGTGGGGTTACAAGCCAATGAAGAATGAGTGTGTCAGCAAAGGTGTAAAAACCACCCTGGTTTCCTCATGGACATCTTTGCTTCTTCTGGCAAAGGCTGAGGCTGCTGCCGTGTGCCAGGGCACCCCACACCCTCCTGCAGCCTGAAAGCCTCAGAGAGGCAGTGAAAGGTGACCAGAGCCCCCAGAAAAAGGGAGCACAAATATGTCTGTGAGCATTGATTTTAATTGTATGTAACACTTCTAATGTATGTTAACTTCTAGAAGTCATTTGAACTAAGTAAAACTAAACTTTTAGTTCAGCACTTAAGATATTAATGAAATTACCAATAAATTCATGGATTTGTATAAAAGCATGTTTCCTTTTGCATGCAAGCACATGTTGAGGGTAAGGAATTGGTGGGAATACAAATAACTTGTTTCCTAACTCACATGCATTGAGTTGGTAGAAATTTGATGGTGGAAGTGCTGTGAGATAAAAACCCCCAGACCTCTGTGAGGGTCAGCCCATTCTCCTGAGTGTGAGCCTAGATGTGCAGGTAGCTCTGAGGATCTCAAGACCCCTGGTGGTACAGCTGGATCCCTGCCTGTGCTCCAGAGTGAGTGAGTGTTTGGGCTTTAAAATCAGAATTTGCCTTTGCTGAAGCCCCCTGAGACCCTCTGCCCATCCTGCACAGCCACAGGGCCTGTTTCCTTGGTGGCCTCAGGTGCTGCAGACATGGGGATGCAGAGGTCTATGTGTGGGTGAGGAGTGACCCTGGTGTGTCCCCAGTTCCCCTCCCCAGTGAGTTTGGGGTGATAGAGGCTCTGGCGGAGCTGGCCAGGGGTGAGCAGAGGGACCTGGGTGGGTGGAGGGAGGCAGTGTGCTTGGGAGGGTGATGGTGAGCAGGGGGGCTGTACCCACAGGCACTGGTGGCTCTGGGAGTGGGATGAGGTGCCAGGGCTGCCTGTGCAGAGGAGGAACCTGAGGGGCCCCTGGGAACTGGGCTGGGGGTACTGGGGGTGTGGAGCTGGCTCTGGGATGCAGTGAGGGGTGCTGGTGTGGGTGTCACAGGGTGAGGGGCTGTCACAGGGTGACGGGGTGGTGGAAGGCATTGGGGGTTGTGGCATTGGGCTCTGGGGCTTTTGGTCCCCTCCATGTGCAGGGTTCTGTGATGGGCACATGTAAGTTCCTACTTATGCTGCCTCTTCACCCCACCCCACCAGGGCAGAAGGGCTGAGAAACAAGTGTTGCTTCCCCATGTCACTAGGGATGGAAACTGCCTAAACTGTAATCCATCTTGACCTGGGAGCTGGTGGAGTGTTGCTGTGAACATGTCGGTGCCTGTTGTGGAAGAAACGCTGGATGGAAACACTGAACCAGGCAGCTCACATTGTAAAAACTTGCTACAGGCATGAAAAATGTTAATTTGACTCTTGGAACATTTCTTTTTTAATTTGTATTTCTTCTATTTTTCAGGCAGGAAGGCTCAGAGGGAGTGGGACATCACTGGGATTCTACAACTTGATGTTGAGAGGAAGGAAAATCCCAGGGCCCTGAATTCTTTGGGACAGCCTGTGTGGGAAAATAACCTGCACATGGAAGACTGAGTGTGGACTGATAAGGGGAGAGCTTGTCCCATCCTACTGGAACAGCCTATGCTTTCCCAGGAGGCTGCTCTGGCAGGGCTGGAGGGCCACTGGCCAGGGCAGGCTGGGCTGAGCTCCTCTCCATGCAGGATCTGCTGCTGGTGTCCTTCAGGGCCTGGAAGGAGACCTCAGGAGAACCTCTGATCCCTCTTTCTACCCACAGTAGGACCCTGGTCTGGACTCAGCCTCCCCAGGTGCTCTGCTCCAAACCTTAGCACCTGACAGTGATCTTTCTGCACTTCAGAGCTGTGACTCCCTGGACCACTAACTCTGCTCTTTGCCTTTTACAAGGGGACACTGGCAGCAGGGGCTCCCAGCTGCTTTGCTGCAGGTGGGGCAGCAGAGGCAGGCTCTCCTCAGTGAGCAGATGGGGCAGGGGAGTGCTCCAGACCAGCAGGATTCCTGAAACAATCCTAGGCTTAGGCTTGTCTCCTCATGCTGAGTAACCATGACCTGGTTCATCCCAGGCAGCGTGTGGGTTAGAGATTAAAAGATCTTCATAGGAACTGGTTGTTTGTTCATCTTTTCATATTCACTTGAGCAGTGTCTCAGGACCATTTCACAGGTAGGAAAATACCTGGGGAACCTTTTCTAATTAAAGGAAAGATACAATGGATCTGGAAACAGACATTAAAGGGGAGTGGGGGGAAGGAGCCAAGGTCCCCCAAGGAGAGGTCCCAGTATGCTCTCCCTGAGGGCAGTGGGAGGTTCAGCTTCAGGGGGAGCTCCGCCCATGCCCCCATGTGATCTGTAGCCACTTCAGAGGTGGCAGAAATGCCAAAGGGCTTGGGCAGGGTGCCAGCCACTGCCTTTGAAGGGGACTCAAGGCCTGCAGGAAAACAAAGCCAACAGAAGGAAAAGATGGCAGAGACCCGTGTGTTCAGGAATCGTCCAGCAAAAACTGCAGCCATGAAAGAAATACTTCTGCCCTTGAAGGACTGTAGCTGTCCAGGGCATGGAGCTAGCACCACGTGGTGCCAGCTGGGATGGCTGTGGCTGTCCCAGTAGTGAAATCAAAGAGCAAACCATGAGCAGACAGGTGGCAAGACAAGGGTTTTAATAATGAAGGTGTTGCTGGTAACATAGGTAAGGAAATGTGCTTGCTTACAGGTTTGAAGCTGACAGCATCCCTTTAAATAAGGAAATACATTTGCTGAGAGGAGAAAGTTACCTGGAAAGCCCCGTACATGGCTGCAGTGGAGCAGCTAACACTGCTCTGGGTCAAGTGCTCTGAATATTCTCCACAGACTGACTTTGAAAAGTCTCTCACTTAGAAAAAGAAATTCTTTTAAAAAAAGGCAACCTGTGAGTGTCTATCCTAGCAGTGCCCTGTGACATTTGTACAATAGAAAAGTGGTGCTTTAAATAGTGATTTGAAAGCTACTGCCATGTGCTCTATACAGCATGCAACAACACCATGGACTGGGGACCCTGCTGGGGCTGCAGAGCCACCTCCAACAGCTCCAGCATCCCCAGGGAAGTGCCACGGGAGCCATGGCCAGGCTGGACCTCCTCCCAATGGCTGCAACTCCGTGTGCTGTCCTTCCAGTAACACAAATATTAAATACACTCAGTCTGTAAATAGTTTAACAATCTTTGTCAGCAACAATATTTACTTTGGCAAAACCAGAATTGCAAAGAACAGATGTGTCCATCACACAGTCTGCAGCAAGTTCTTTGGTGGAAGCAAAGAAGTGAAGCAAAGGCTCCTTCTGAGGAAGAATATTGCACAGAGACTCATAGGAGAATTGCTGGTGATTCCAAACGGGAGCATCACTGCAGGAGAGCTTCCTTCTCTGCCGGCTTTGGGAGAACGGGCTCCTCCAGGCTCGGTGATTCACAGCTGTTCTCCGGTAGCCTTGCTCTGGGCTGAGGGAGCAGTGATGCTGGAGGAAACTCGGGGAGAAGGGGAGGACTGCTGGGAATTGAGGAGGAATGGGCAGAAGGGCAGAGGGGTGGATGGCAGATGAGTGAGGCTCACACAAACCCACAGCCATGAGAGGGCTGGCCCGGCCTGCCCCATGTGCCGGTCACGGAGTGTCCCTGCCTGGCTGCCCCTGCTCTCGGATCACACAAGGGGGTGGAGATCACCCTGACCTGGCTGTGCAGAGAACAGCCCCTCCCACCAAAGCTCGGCTGGTTCTTTCATACGATTTGCTCCTACCTTGGACCAAAACACATCACACATCTTTGTGTCTCCCACAGATCTGGGACACAGCCTCTCCATGGGGATGGCACATCCCTGTGATACCTGCACCTGCATCCTGAACATCTGCCTCCAACATCCACGGCTCTCTGTTCCAAGGCTGCAGCCTGATTCAGTTCAGACTGCAGCCAGGACAGCCCCTGGGCTTTCAACCCCTCAGGACATGCCAAGGTGCCACCATGAACACAGTGGTCTCCATTTCTCATGCACCTGGAGCAGAGCTGTGCAGGGACTGGGCAATGTGGCTTTGGGGCAGGGGAAGGGAAGCTAAAGCCTGGCTATCTGGAGAAGTGGGCTTGTCACCTGGCTGGGCAGAGTGCCTGGTCCACACCCACAGCCAGGTCATGGCCAAGATGAGGTCAGCAGGGTTGTCTGAAGGGAGAGGAGAGAGGAGAGGGCAACATGGGGCTCTCTGCTCCATAATTTCCTGTTTGCCACCGAGGTGAGGTCATCTCACCACACAGTCTTGTCATGAACTGCTCCAGTTCTCATGAGAGTGACTGCTAAAACTGGGGTGGGGGGAAAGATTGAAGAAAGAAAACTGAAGTTCTCGTTAATCAAAGGAAGTGTTTCAGGCACTGGTGTCCTCTGCTGGGGGCATGTCAATGGAGGAAAACCAAAGTACCAGAGTTGTGCTGTTAATTTGCAGTGACTTGAAATTCAAACAAGTTTATATGCTGGGAAAATGACTCCAGTTTCCCCTGGATGAGGCACATTAGCCCTGCGTGTTCTCTGGCACGACAGAAGCACTGCTGCCTGCTGCAGGCTCACAGCATCTGCCCCAGCACCTCCCTTCACCACTGCTGCAGGTGCAGGTCCATGCTGGTGTTCAGGTTGAGGTCAGTAACATCCAGGAAATCGATGTTGAAGATGCTGGGACCTGCAGGGGTGAGTGAGCTGAAGCCGGTGGCAGAACTGGGGGGGGTGAGGTCCAGCCACTCCATCGTTTCCCATGGAGACTCAGTGAAACTCATTTGTAAACCGGAGCCTTCGGCAGAGGAAGGGGAGAGCTGGGTCTCCATGGGTGAGAGGGGAGTCTGTAAAATCTCCTGGGAGTTGAGCAGTTCATCTGCGGCTTTGCCAGAGAACCCCTCCATCATCCCTTCGAAGTGGGGCTCCTCTGCCCCCATCTTCAGCAGGGCCATTTCGCTGACCCTGCCCAGGGGGCTGTGGGCATTCAGCAGCACCTCGAGGTGGGTGTCACTGCTGCCCGGGCAGTGCTCGAAGGGCAGTGGTGTGGGGGGGACCTGCTCGAAGGGGGGCTTGGGGAGAGAGGCACCGGAGTTCCCTGGAGACACCGTTATCTGAGGTACTTTCTGGAGGCAAGACCGATCTTCCTTGGCATTGGCTGGCATTTCTGTCAACAAATGAGTGGGATTTGAGATGCTCTGGCAGTGCCCACCACTGCTGGGCACAGGGGCACCACCACAGCCCTCCAGCTGGACTCTCAGGCATCCCTGTGGAGACCTGCTCCCTACCCAGTCCCCTTGGCACTGCTCACCCACCCTCCCTGCAGGAAGCCTTGCACATTCCTGCTTTCTGGCCTTGATCTCCTGGGTTTGGACACTGTCCCTAGGGCATGAGCACTGGTAGCTGTCCCCAGGGGGCTGGGAAAGGGCACAGGCAGCACTTTGCACAGGGGAGGGCGCCAGGAGCACTCTGCATGGGAGATGGCAGCACTGGGAATGGTGGGGGGCACTGGGGGCTCTGGGTGGGGAGGCAGCTCGCAGTGCTGAGCACAGGCTGCTGCCCTGCTGCCCCTGCACAGGTGACAGCCAAGTACAGACCACCCCACTGGGACAACACACACAGGAACAGGCTCTGGAGGGCCAGTATGCTTTTGGATTCAATTGCAGTGGCTGCTGGCACAGGGAGGGCTGATGAAAGTTGTATTTAACTCAGGCACCTCTGCTGGGATGCACAGAATGCATTGTGGGCCAACACTGGCGTGGAGGGGAAGCCCTGGAGGCGAACAGGGAAGCAGTGCATACCTCCACTCTCAATCAGCACGTCCAGGAGCTCGTCCATCTGCTGACTTCGTGTCATCTGCTGCAGCAAACGACAAAGAGGAGAGTAGAGGGCATTAGGAGGAGAGTCCCTCCAGCCACAAGCCAGGTCAATGGCTCTAGAACCCCACAAATGGCTTCCTCCCATGCAGGAGGGAGGCCACACCAACATGGGGCTGGCAGCGGCGTCAGGTGGGCACTGCAGGGACCTGGGACAATCACGGGTGGATCTGGGGACCAAGGTGCCCTGCCCTGCCACTGACCCTCTGCTCAGTGGTCACCACAGCCTGCCCTGTCCCCAGGCCATCAGGACACACCATCATTTTGGTCCCAGCACCTCGCATAGCACATGCCTGCCTGCACTCCCAGGCATCCTTCTCTCCCTGCCTGGAAACTGGCAGGACTTCTGCACTCCAGCATGAGCCTATTTTCATCACTGGGAACAGCATCACTCTGCTTTCCTGAAGACAGAGAAGGGCTATTGGTGGTTGGCTGCACTTGGCTAGTGATGTGGCACCTCCCCAGCTGCCTCCCAGCCCTTTCTGTCACTGCCTGTCCAGGGGCACTCACAGAGCCCAGGCCAGGGAAGGCCACTCAAAAGAGGGAAACATCTGCCTGTGCCAAACACCTGCATATGACTGCCAGGTTTTTGCCAGCCTCCCATTCCAGGAGGGACCTCAACTGAAGATGCAGTGTCTGCCAGCTGCTGTCCCCATCACCTCTAGGCCCTTGTGTGTCCTTCCCCACTGCCTGGCCCTGGCCTTGTCCCATGGGAGTCAGCACCAGGGAAAGCTGCGTCACCCCTGCAGGTGGGTTGGATCCAGGGCTGGATCCAGGGCAGCAGTGAGGTCACTTGGCCTGGCCATACACATCCTGGCCACCCTTCTATGGAGGGCAAGCTGGAAGGAATACCATCCCTGACTTGTGGGGAACAGCACTCCAGTGCTGGGCACAGAGAAGGAGGTTGTGCTGAAGAAGAACCCTTTCCCCTGGGAGTCCTTTGCATACAGCAGAGGAACACCCAGAGTGGGTGGTGTCACAGCTGGGACAAACTGCAGGACCATTCCCTCCATACTCCCCTTGCTCTTGGGCTGGGAGGGAGAAGCTGGGCATGCCCCTACAGTGTCACTGCCCCTCCTGATACTCACTGACCACTGTCCAGCTGTCCAGAGCAGCCCCACTGCCTCTCTTGGATATAACTTCACAGCACTGTGTCCCCGTCTGTCCCACAGCTCTGGCCCAGTGCCCAGTTCACCTCTACAGCCCCCCTCTTGGGGTCACCCCCTGCATTCTGCCCCCTGCCCAGCTCATGCCCAGCACAGCTCCCCATAGCCCAGCTCACCCAAAGCAGTGTTATCACCCTCTTCACCTCTGCAGCAGCCCCACTGCCTTCGTCACCCTAACCCCACTGCCCTCCATGCCAACCCCACTGGCAGCTCTGTCTCTGCCCCTCCTTGCCCTAAATTGCTGCCCATTCCCACCTCATGTGCTGTGCTGGTGCCAACTGCCCATGGCACTACCTCACCATCCTCTGGAGGGGTTGGACACAGCACTGTGCTCACTTCATGCCACCCTGGGACATGGCTGGGAGTGGCCCTGCTCCGGTGTGGGCTGTTCCTCAGCCCCTGTCCTGTGCTCAGCCTGCCTCTGCCGTGCCCCTCCCTGAGCCCTGTGTGCACACCTTGCACCCTGGGCATGGGGCAGATGGTGTGAGAAGTGGTGCTGCTCCCTGGGGAGCCCTGGGAGGGCCACTGGGATGAACTGGGGCTGTGATCAGCAGAACTTCATGGTGCTTTCTGTGTTGGCAGCATGTGCCCCTTCCCAAGAATTTGTACCTGTCTGGAGGGCTGAGTGAGGAGTGGTGGCTGCTGAACACAACGTCCTGCTGGGCTGGTGGCCTGCTGGGGAGGCACAAACTCTATCTAACTGCAGACTTCAGTTATAAGCCCTGCTTTAGCTTTCTGACAAAAGGCTCCGTGGGGTAACTGCTCTTCTCCAACCCAGGGGTAAAAATCCCTCACACACTGCTGGGAGCCACAATGGCTTGGCAAGATGATGGAAAGCCCTGCAGCCCTGCAATGGGGTCTCCCAGGGGTGTAGGAACTGTGCCAGGGCTCTCCCAGGAGCTGAGGGATCCAAGCTGGTGCTTCCCTGCTGTGTATAGAGCTGTGCCAGGGCTCCATGGGGCATGGGTAGCTGGGCCAGGACTCCCCCTGAGGGGAGAGGCAGCTGTGTTTGGATTCTTTTAGGGCAGAAGCAGCTGTGCCAATGCTTCCCCAGGGAAGAGGGAGCTTTGCCAGGATCCCTCCAGGGGCAGAGGGAGCTATGCCAGGGCTCCCTATGGCAGAAGGAGCTATGCCAGGGATCCCTAGGGCAGAAGGAGCTGTGCCAGGGCCCCATGGGGCATGGGAGCTATGCTGTGGCTAGGGCAACTGGGTGCAGAGGCAGGGCTCCTCAAGAGATACAAAGGACCTGGAAAGGACCCTGCAGTGCCATCAGCTTCCAACCTGCTGTCCATCTGGGATACACTCTGCCTTTCCAGGAAGCACCACAGACTGCCACAGCCCCTGGGTGCCCACCCGGGGTTTCAGCAGTCCCAAGCCAACCGTGGGCTGTGTGTGCCCAAGGGGGGCTGGGCTGACACTCACCGGTGCCGTGCGGAGGCAGGTGCTGCCCGTCGGGGACCCGCTGCGCCCGTCCGCCGCCACAGGGGACACTGGGAGCAGGTAGTGGCTGTTGGGGGACGGCGGAAGGCTGATGTGCTGGGGGCTCTTGGCAGCCCCGAGGGGAGAGTGCTGGGGGGAGCACTGCGGGCTCAGGAATGTCGAGGAGGTGATGGTGCTTTGCCCCACAGGCTCCAAGCAGTGGCTATTTACAATGTGGGGCACCTGCGGCACCCCACAGTTACTGAGCTTATCCGAGCTGCCAGCCTGGCCTTTCAAGGCTGTTTGTTTGGATGCAAACGGACAGCTGGACACGGCGCTTTCTTGCTTGATGGTGACACCAAAGAAATGCTGAGCAGACTGCTGCTTCTCCTCAAGGCCATTGCTTCTCTTTCGCTTCTGGAGCTGCATCCGGAGCTCTTCCACCTGCCTCTGCTCTTGCTGCAGCTTCCATGTCAGTTCATTGATGACCTTCTGCTTCTCCACCAGCATCTTGTCTTTCTCTGTGTCAATTCCTTCCAGTTCCAGCTGGATGCTCCCTCCGTTCATGCTGCTCATGAGACTTTCCTCAGCACTGGCATGAACCGGAGATGGCTGGAGACCGAACTGTGGGGAAGACATGGGCCCGTCGTTGAAAGTGTCTGGCAAAGAGCCGCTCACAGAGAGGTCGGAAGAGGCGGGTGAGATGGGTGGGGTGGAGCTGGTGCTGCCAAAGTGGTAGAAGCCATTCGATAACATGCTGGTGGAGGACTGTGACTGGTAACTTGACAGGGTGCTTGTTGGAGTGACTGGGAAGGTGACGGTGGTGATCTCACTGAAGTTTGGCACCGCATTGCTGTTGCACTCCTGGAAGGGTCTCAGCCGCTCCATCAGCGCCGTCTTCGTACCTGACACAGGCAGGCCTCGTATTCGGAGCTGCTGCCTCAGCTCTGACACCTAGAAGGAAAGTCACTCCTAATCAGTCTCAATGGCAGATGAGCCCTTTAGAAACCCAACACTTCTAACAAACAGTCACAGGTTCCCAGCTTTCAGCCTTAAAGCTCTGCCCTCCCAGGTGCTCACTGTCTCACCAGAGTCACCCTCTGCAGGCTTGACCACTGTACATCCTGCAGAATCTCAACCTGTCCTAACAGGAAAACCTTTCTTCTTCTTCCAGGAACTCTCCATGAACCAGCAACAGCTCTTGGGCTGTGGAGGCAGATCCAGATTCCCTTCCTAGCAGGAGGTTTCTCCATAAGCAGAGGACTTTCACACAGACCAAAAGCCTGCTGATGGCTCAGAGAATGTGGAACCATATACTCCATGTTCAGGCATCTCCACATGATACAGTCACCTGAGCTGGGGCATTGCTATGGCCAAACTCATGTTATTTCTACGTCTGACAGTGAATGTTGCCCTCAGGTCTCTGCTCCTAGAAGGATTTGTCCTTCCCCATGGCTGAGGGTCCATTAGCAAAGTATAAAAGAACTGCTGATGTGATTCTCCCTTATGCCCTGGCTTCTCTACATGAGAGATGTTCCAGGCAGTGCATGTAGCAGCAGATACCTGCTTGGGCAGATGGTGAGCTGGCCTGGCTGCAATGACCACTGAGTCACTAAGGGGAGGCCATGCTGACCTTCCAACTGGTCTGCTAGAATATCCTGATGTTCACCATAAAACCACAGAAGGGATGGAGACACAAGCAGCAGCACAGATCATCCCTTAGTCCTTGCCCTTGGCCTGGCCTGAAGCCTCCCTGAGCTAGACCTAAGGTTTGCTGATACACACTAGAGCAATGCAGCCCCCCACCCCTGCAGAGCAGAAAGCCCTCGTGTTCAGGTGGCCAAGCCCTGCCCCAGGGTGGTGTGCTGTTCTCCTGGGCTGCTCAGAGCACGGTGGGTCGGGGGTGCTGATCTGTGACTCGCTCACTCCCACCCTGAGGAAACTCCACTGCACAACTCAGGCTGCAAGATTCTGCTCCTGCTGTGACAAAGTTTGCACTCACTTTGAGATCATCCAAGTTGGATGGCAGAGGGCCTGGTTTCATAGACGAGACACAAGTCTGGCCTGAAAAGGTGGTTTTCACTGGAGAAAGAGGGGTGTTGCTGACAGATGTTGATGAAGAATTTGAACTTTTGACCATTTGTTCATTTGATTGCCTGAAATAACAAAGGAGATTTGGGTAACTTGTCTGCCCCCCCAAAGTCTCTGTGCCCAGCATCCCATCCCTCTCTTCCCTTGGGAGCTGTGTCCTCTATGAGGCCCATGGATGGCCAACCCCAAGGAAAAGCAGGCTGGGCTGTAGGAGATTGCTGGTTCCCTCCAGCAGGCTGCAGATGCCCTGGCCAGTGTACAAAGCCAGAATGGCTTGGAAGGAGTCTGTGCTGTTCCTAAGCTTTTGTGTTTCACTGGCATGCCTCTCTCCCTTTGCACTGGCACAAATGGCTATGGCAGGGGAAAGTCTGGAGAGAGACAGGACTAAATCCTGCTGTGGGCACAGTGCCACTCACTTTAGCTGTCCTTGATGCATCCCAGGGTAGCTGAAGTGTTGCTGCTGCTGCTGCTGCTGCTGCTGCTGCTGCTGGCTGAGGATCTGGAGCTGCAGAAAGAGCTGCTGCTGCTGGAGCAGTCTGGCATATGCAGAATCCATGGGTGGAGGGGACTTCTCTGCCTTCTGATCAGGTGGGATGTACTGATGGTACTTGAGCTTCTTCACTTTGGGCTTGGTGTCCTTGGGCTTTTTGTGACGGTTCTTGCTATCAGTGGATGATTTTGACTGTTGATCCAAAAAGGAAAGGAATTAGCTGTCAGAAGTGCTCCTGCCACCCTAGTGGGACCTCAGAGCTATGGGACAGAACAAGGCCAGCTCCTGCTGGCACCCTGACACTCCAGCTCAAAAAGCTGCTGAGCCTGGATGTGGGGGACATCCTTGGGACTTCATCCCACCTCAATTGTGCTGAAAAGCACATGAGATGGAGAATGACCCTCCCTGCCTGAAAGGTATTCCAGCATTGCCTCATATTTCCTCCTGCTTCCAGCCCCAGGGAGTATTTCCAGTGCAGGACTCAACTGTGTTGTTGTACCTTGCACCATTACACAGCGAAGCAAATTACAGTTTTTGACACAAGCTCTGCTGCCTGCATTATTCAAGGCCTATAAGGGCAGACCCCCAGCCCTCGCACAGGCGGCTGCAGACGGGGACATTGAAAGCTTTGCATGCAGCTGGTGCCTTGGGCAGGTCCCTGTCCTGGGCAGCGGGGACACAGGCACGGGTTACCTTTGTGGCGGAGGGCAGTGGCAGCGGCAGCGGAGGGCTCTCCTGCCCCGCCGTGTGCTTGGGGCTGCCACTCTGGCTGCCCTGCCCCGGGGCTGTGTCCGCAGCGTGGCCATCAGCACTGGGGGGCCGATCCTGCAAGCAAGGGGGGAGAGGGGCTGTGGGGCCAGGGCCAGGGGATGCCCAGTCTGGACAGGGCACCGGGTACCCGTTTGTTCACCCCATGTTGTCCCCACGGATGCCTCATGCCGTCCCAGTCCTCTCCTGTCTCTCCCAGCCCCACCACCCCCACACCCCCGGCTCTCGCACTCCCTTCCCACTCCGCTTCTCCCCAGTACTCCTTGGGTTCCAAGCCCTCTCCATTTCACCTGAGCCCCGTACCCTTGCTCCCTGCCCTGCTCACTGCTGGCCTCGCAGCGTCCCCCAGACCAGCCCAGTCCTCCCAGCTGACCTGGGGATGGCCACAGTCCCTCTGGTCCTCCCTCACTCCAGTCTGCCCCAGTTCTTCCCAGAGCCACAGTCCGTCCCAGCCCCTCCAGTCAGCCCCACTTCACCCCAGTTCCCACATTTCCCTCAGTTCTCCCCGTTCCCCTCGGCCTTCCATTTCCCCAGTTCCCTCCCAGTGCCC